>JAKWJA010002490.1:4739636-5204636 GCA_027704765.1 Solanum habrochaites | reverse complement strand
AATAACAAAAATAGAGATGAAATATTGTGCCCTTCAGCACTTATTAGTTTTAACGCACATTCATTAATAGTTATTATACTAGTACTGCATTTATGTCTCTTCCTAGAAAATGAAAGAAAATAAATTAACTAAACAACAAAAGGTTTAAACAATTTCAGTTTTGAAAGATAAAATAACTATTAACGTACTTAAATAAATATAAAGCAGTAGTTAAAAAAAATAAAATGAACTGTGTATATTAATTAAATAAGAGAAATTAACTGGGGCAAACAATTCGGAAAATTATAATAATGAAAAACAAGAATAATAGTGGTTGAAAAACATGAAAAAATCACAAAACTAATTCTCTACAGAGAATACCAAAGCAAGCCTTAGAATCACTAAAGATAAATATACACCCTTTAAAAAGAAAAATAAAAGAAAGTAAGCATAAAATCAAAATAGAGAAAATCAGTAACCAAATTAAGCAATAAAGTTCACTCAAACACTCAATTGACCAAAATTTAAAAATATGAACAAAATCAATAAGCAAGCAATAATGTAACGAATGAAGCAAAATAACAGTATAAAATATACCATAATATTATATTATAAAAAGTTTTAATATATTACAAATGAAAAATAACATTTTTGGAGTTTCAAACCTATGGCGGGAGTTTTGATTTTGTTTTTTCGTCGGAACGGAGGTAGAAGGTTCCCCGAAAACGAAGCTTCGAGCTCATTGGTAACTAGGGTTTTGCCGGAGTTGGAGTTGCTTGTGAGCTTGACAGCGGCGGTTTGAGGGTATTTCGGGTGGGGTTTCTGGTCCGAAAAAAAAGTAAAACAGTGAGGGTTGTGGTCTAGTGGAGCTTGTTGTTGGAGTTGGTGGTTGCTGGAGTTCACCGGAGAATGAGAAAAATGGAAGTGCGGGTTTTTGGGGTCAGGTTTGTCGCTGGAACTGTTGTCTTTACGCTGGGAACAAAATTAGAAGAAGAGGGGGAAGAGTGAGGTTTCTCCGGAAAATGGGGAAAACAAAAGGGTTTTTTTTTGTTGCCGGAACTTCGACGGATTTCGGGGTGGTGGTGGCCGAAAAATATTGAAAAGTGAACCTCTTGTCCATAAAAAATCTAAAAATTCTCAACCCTAATTTGAAAAATGTTTCACCATCGAGAAAAAACCTAATGGAATAACTATTACATATAGGGAGTTGAAAACTATGGGCTCAAATTATGGGCTTGAGCTTGTGACCTAAAAATTGTCGATTGATAAAATATCTGTATATGTAAATTGTATCAAATTTGAATGAATATTTAGACTGTGGATAATATCAAAATGAATATTAACAATGTAACAAAGAAAAAATAAATATAAAAAAACGTAATAAATGTAATCAATTACATATAAAAATGTAATTTAACAAAAATAATGATTTTATAAGAAATGAATAAATATTTGAACGTTTTGCTGTGCAAAAATAATATAAACATAACAATCAATAAAAATTCTAATACTTTGAGAAAAAGGATGATTATCAACATATTTCATCAAAATTACAAAAACATGTATTTTTAATTATTTAAAATAATATACTCAAAAAGTATAAATTTTAAAACTATCAGACCGAAATTTGGTGTCAACAACTTGCCCCTTTGTTTGATTATGATCGATAAAAGCGATCGTGATCAAACAAAGTTGACGAACCCAAATTTGGTTTGATAAACCTTGAAAAAATAATAATTGAGACATTAGTAGAGCTTTTGAGCAAGACTCCACGTCTGTTGGCTGGGCTGAAAAATAATAAACAAAAGACAGAGATTGATTGTAAAATGAGAACATTAACATACCTTCGATGTTACTTGTGAAATTACATAATGAAGGTGGTGTACTTTTTTGAAAGGAGAATGACGTGAATAACCTGTCACTTTGAACGAGGTGACAACCCAATGCGTCTCTTTGAAAGGAGAATGGTGTGGATAACATGACACTTTGAATGAGGTGACAACCCAGCGCATCTCTTTTAAAGGAGGATGACCCAATTTGAACATCACATGTCACTTTGAACGAGGTGACATCTCAACGTGTCTCGTTGAAAGGCGGACGATCCAACTTGAACTTAACGTGTCACTTGAATGGAGATGACAACCCATTGTGTCTCTTTGAAAGGCGGACGACTCAATTTGAACATAACATGTCACTTTGAGCGATTGAAAATCCAACATGTCTCGTTGAAAGGCGGACGACCCAACTTGAACTTAACCTGTCACTTGAATGGAGGTGACAACCCATCGTATCTCTTTGAAAGGCGGACGACCCAACTTGAACTTAACATGCCATTTGAAGGGAGATGACAAACCAATCATGTCTCTTTGAAAGGTGGACGACCCAACTTGAACTTAATATGTCATTTGAAGGGAGATGACAACCCAATCTTGTATCTTTGAAAGGCGGATGACCCAACTTGAACTTAATATGTCATTTGAAGGGAGATGACAACTCAATCTTGTCTCTTTGAAAGGCGGACGACTCAACTTGAACTTAATTTGTCATTTGAAGGGAGATGACAACCCAATTTTGTCTCTTTGGAAGGCTGACGATCCAACTTGAACTTAATATGTCATTTGAAGGGAGATGACAACCCAATATTGTCTCTTTGAAAGGCGGACGACCCAATTTGATCATACCATGTAACTTTTAACGAGGTAACAAAACAATCTTGTCTCTTTGAAAGGCGGACAACCCAACTTGAACATAACATTTCATTTGAAGGGAGATGACAACCCAATCTTGAACTTAATATGAATGGTATATCACAAAACCTGCAGTAACAATGTAAGTAGCAAATATAATATAAAAGTAACATAAAATATGCAACCATGGCCTGATATGGACAAGGTAATTAACTAATGGAGTAATTTGAACTTAATAAAAAAAATCAATCTAAAATAGAAAATAAAATAAAAAGTGTCATATTGAACGACATGACAAACCAATCTGAAATAAATCATTTAATTTGAGATAACAAATCAATTTTGATAAGATATAATTTTGAAAGGTATGACGACCTAAATTTAAAAAAATGTCATGTTGAAATGTATGACTACCCAAATTTAAGAAAATGTGATTTTGAAGAGTATGACGATTAAAAAATTAAAAAAAATGTCATTTTAAAGGATATGACCCCAAAATTAAAAAAAAAATGTCATTTTGAAGGGTATGAGTACCAAAAATGCAATTTAATCTTTCAAACGGTCCACAGTTATTTGGACAAATATGATGATATAAATTTAAACGGTGTCAGTTTGAAAGGTATGACGATCCGAATTTAAAGATGTCATTTTGAATGGTATGACTACTAAAAATAAAAATGTTATTTTGAAGTGTTTGACTACCCAAATTTAAAAGATGTCATTTTTAATAATATGACTACCAAAAAAATAAAATTGTGTCATTTTGAAGCCTATGACTACCCAAAAATACAATTTGAACTTTAAAATGGTCCACAAAGTTATTTGGACAAAACTGAAAAGTATATGTTAACCCACTTTTATTTTATAAAAAATGAAACATATTTAACTTGGTTAGCACCAACAAAAGTATTGTACAAAAATTTCTCGCAATTCTTTATCTTTCAACTGAGATTGATTTTGAGGTAATTCCTATAGATTCAAGTGGTACTTCAACGTACTTAAGTAACAACAAGATTTGTTCATTTTGCTCCAAACAAAGTCTTTGAACTGGACCTAACATCATGTTTCAAGTGGCCACACAAGAAAGAAAATTTCAATTTGCGCATATTTAAAAAGTTTTAATTTGGGAGCATCTGGAAAAACATACTCACACTCAGAAAAATGTTCAACGCATGCAATTGTGATACCATAAGCTTGACCTTCATGTAAATCTCCACTTATGTGAGAACATTTGAATTGAAATCATATAGGGCTTGTTAATATCTTGTTATGTAGGCTTAGGTATGGGTAGGATAGTCATTTGTGATAAAAGTGACTTATTCCCTTCTTGAGCATTGCATTAAATAAATGCTTTCAACAATTGTTATGCTTTTGGCGTTTGATTCTCTTTGTTGTCCCTTCCTTTTTCACTTTTGACTTCTTTAAAACTTTGTTTGTCTGAGTTATTCCCTTTTTGAATTTTCTCCTTTTTATTTGGAATGTTTTTCTTCTTTTCTTAAAATTTTGTTTTCTTACACTTGTGGCGAATTTTGAACTTTCTTTTTTTTTTTTATATTTATTTTGAAGTCATTTTTGTTTTGTTGACTTTCAGGGACTTTGATAACTTTTTTCTTTGACAAATTTGAAATTTGAATCATTTTTTGTACTTGCATGTCTTTAATAGCTATTGTTGTATGAAAGCTCTACTAAAGGTAAAAATTTATCCCAATGACCACCAAATTCTATCACACAAGCACAAAGCATATCCTTTAACACCTGAATCGTTCGCTCAAACTGACCATCGGTCTGAGGGTGAACTGCAGTACTAAGATCTAGTCTGATACCTAATTCAGCATGTAATGTCCTCCAAGACTTAGAAGTAAATTACACACCTCTATCTGATATGATGGAAATTGGAACTCCATGCAATTGAACAATTTCATATGCATAGAGTTTGGCTAACTTCTCGGCATTGTATATCATCTTAAAAGAATGAAGTGAGCAAACTTAGTTAACCTGTCAAAAATTACCCAAATAGAATCAAACTTACCCAAGGTCTTTGGAAGACCAACTACAAAATCCAATGCAATTCTTTCTCACTTCCATTTAGGAATGGACATTCTTTGAAGTGTCCCCCCAGGCCTCTGGTGTTCATACTTTACCTGCTGATA
This sequence comes from Solanum habrochaites, assembly GCA_027704765.1. Classification (NCBI taxonomy): domain Eukaryota; kingdom Viridiplantae; phylum Streptophyta; class Magnoliopsida; order Solanales; family Solanaceae; genus Solanum; species Solanum habrochaites. Next base: position 5,199,820 of record JAKWJA010002490.1, on the reverse strand, counting down.
ATTCGGGCATTGGGCAACAAAATCAACAACGTCACGCTTCATTCTACTCCTCCAAAAATGTTATTTTAGATCACGATACATCTTGGTTGCACCAGGATGTATAAAATACCTTGAACTATGAGCCTTTGTAAGAATAATGTACATCAAATCATCCACACGGGGCACACATACCCTTCCCTTAATCCTCAAGATTCCTTCTTCATCAATTACTACCTCTTTAGTCTCTCCTCGCAATACCATATCTCGAATTCGTCTCAACTTCTCATCAGCAAACTGATTCCCCTTAATCTTGTCAAGAAAAGAAGATCTTGCCTCCACACAGGCCAAAAATCCTCCTTTCTGTAGTTCTTCCAGCCTCATAAAGTCATTAGCCGGAGTCTGAACCTCTCTAGCCAATGGGCGTCTAGAAACCTGTAAGTGGGCTAAACTACCCATGCTCCCTGCTTTTCTACTTAAAGCATCTGCCACAACATTACCTTTTCCTGGGTGATACAAAATAGTAATGTCATAGTCTTTGAATAGTTCCATCCACCTCCTCTGCCTCAAATTCAAATCTTTCTGACTAAAGACATATTGTAAACTACGATGATCGTATAAACTTCACACTTGAACCTATATTGATAATGTCTCCATTGCTTTAATGCAAATACCACTGCAGCCAGCTCTAAATCATGGGTCGAATAGTTACGTTCATGCACTTTCAATTGCCTCAAAGCATAGGAAATTACATTCCTCTCTTGCATTAGCACTGCACCCAAACCAGAATAAGATGCATCACAATAAACAATAAAATTCTTACCTTCCACTGGCAAGGTAAGAATTGGTGGAGTAGTCAACAAGATCTTGAGTTTCTGGAAGATTTCTTCACATTCGTCCGACCATAGAAATGAAACATTCTGCTTAGTCAAATTTGTCAGCTGGGAAGCAATAGAAGAAGATCCCTTGACGAATCGACAGTAGTAGCTAGCTAAACCAACAAAGCTCCTTACCTCTGAAACATTAGTAGATCTTACCCAACTCTTCACTGCTTCAATATTAGAAGGATCCACCATCTCTCCATCCTTAGAAACCACGTGCCCTAAGAAGGACACTGAATCGATCCAAAACTCACACTTGGAGAATTTGGCATAAATCCTTTCTCCCTTAACAAGCGCAACACAATTCTCAAATGCTCCTCATTTTCATTCCTACTATTTGAGTATATCAGTATATCATCAATAAATACAATAACAAAGAGGTCCAGATATGGGTTAAAAATCCCATTCATCAGGCTCATGAAAGCCCAAAAGACATTACTAAGAATTCATAATGCCCATACCTGGTTCGAAATGCAGTCTTTGGCACATAGTCTTTGAACTAACTCTAATACGTGTTAGACACCCTTCCACCTATTTTTATCATTTTTCGACTTCTAAAAGCTAGTAACATAGGCTAAGGCACACGAGTACCTCATTGAAGTAGTTTCCGAATGTCATAGAAATTCCTTGACATTTTGGTTTATACACTTCCTAAATGACTTATATTCATTAAAATAGACCTTAAAATAGTGTCTAAACCCTTTGACACCTATGTTAGCTCTAGAACATGTCTTAGATTTTTGAAGTGTTACATTATCCCCGCTAAGGAACATTAGTCCCCGAATGACACTAAAATATTTTGAAAGGAAGGAATAGACTCAAGATTATCAGTCCAACCAATCAACAATACATATAACATGAGTTAAAACATCAATCATATCATTTACACAAAGCAATTCAAAAACATCAATTATTACTTATAAGACTCAACATCACCTCATGAGGAATTTCCTTCTCACAACAACATAAGCTCAACATACAATATATATGAGTCAATTATGCAAAAACTCAACTTATGAATATTCTCAATATCATTTGATAAAGACTCACCAATCTTAATGAACAATATAACTCAAAACAAGCCAAAAAACAACATTGACAACTTTTCAAGTCAAATAGGTGTAACGACCTGTTTAGTCGTTTTGAGCAACAGATTTTATTTCTGGAAAAACTGGCCGAGTCGACGGACCCCACGACGAACCGTCATGGGCACGACGGACCGTCGTGGGGGTCTCGTTCCAAAACACTTAGAAATTAAAATTTTGGATACTGAGATCGACTCTCTGAACGTCACGACAAAATGGCAGGACAGACCGTCGCAGGCACGACGGCCCGTCACAGAACTTTTATAGAGATCAAGTCTCTGGACTTTGTGACGGACAGCAGGACGGACCGTCGCAGGCACGACGGCCCGTCACAGGCTGCGTAATCCCAGGCTGGGTCGGATTTCTGTTAATTAATTTAAGGGGCGTTTTGGACTATTTCCTGCTTTAATTATAAAGTAGAGGGTTAATGTTAATAAGTCTAATTACTTGGGGGTTAAAAGAGGTAACCTTAAGTTAATTAGTGGGTTATTATTGCCATCTTTTATACTTAATTATATGCTAATTAGGGTAAAAGAAAGAGGGTTTGAATAAGAAAAAGAAAAAGAACAGAAAGAGAGGGAGAACGAGTAGAGAGAGAGAGAAACGAAGAGGATAGCAAGGATTTTGAGAAGATAGCTTGTTGATCGCAATTCTTCGGTGGAGGTAGGTTATGGTTTTCATGCTATTCGTAGTAAACTCTTAATAGCGAATGATATGTGTTGGGTTGTATTATAAAGTCTTCTATATGCTTAATTGTGCGTATGCATGATGTGATTTTATATATATATGATTGTGATGAAACAAGTATGATGAAGCTATTGAATCCCAAATCTTGATAAAAACCTAATCTCTTGTTAATGATGATGCCTTGGTATAAAAGAAGGCTTGATGAACTAAAGTAATGAGATTGATGATGCCTTGGTAAGAGAGAAGGCTTGATGAATTGATAAGAATGATATTAGGGGATCGGGTGTCACGAACTGACACGTAGAATTAGGGGATCGGGTGTCACAAACCGGCACGTAGATTTAGGGGATCGGGTGTCAAGAATCGACACGTAGACTTAGGGGATCGGGTGTCAAGAACCGACACGTAGATTTAGGGGATCGGGTGTCACGAACCGGTACGTAGAATTAGGGGATCGGAGTGTCACGTTCTGACACATAGTAGTAGGGGATCAGAGTGTCACTTACCGACACATAGTAGTAGGGGAGCGGAGTGTCACGTACCGACACAAGAGGAATAAAGATAATGAATTTTGAAAGATGTTAATATACTCAATCTAATGAACCTAATTCCAAAATGAGTATGGTAATGAGGCGTGAGTCCTCATGTATGAACTTGGCGGTACTTATAAATGATGTTTATACTTGTTGCTATCACCTGTTAAGAATATTAGTTGATTTTATGATGTTATCTGAGATATATTGCTTTCTATTTTGAGTTGGCCGATGATACCTACTCAGTACTTGTGTTTGAACTGACCCCCCTACTTTTATGTTTTCTTCGTTGTTATTTGTGGAGTGCAGCAAACATACCGTCGTCTTCAACTCAACCGCAACTCTAGCCAGTCTTCATTACACCGGATTTCAGGGTGATCTAACGCGTCTAGCTTGGACTGGATCTTCTTCCTCATGTCTTGATGCCTTGAAGTTCCGGCATGGACTAGCTTTTGTTATTTTAGATTTTTAGAATACTCTTAGTTTAGTAATTTGATCATAGATATTCTTGTGGTGATGACTTCCAGATTTTGGGGATAATAATAGATGTTGAATTTTAGAAATTATTGAATTGGTTTTATTTAATGAGTTTAAGTCTTCCGCATTACTTTCTATTGATATTACATTGAAATGTTAAGGTTTAGATTGGTTGGTTCGCTCACAAAAGAGGATAAGTGTGGGTGCCAGTCGCGATCCGGTTTTGGTCGTGACAAACTTGGTATCAGAGCATTAGGTTCGTTGGTCTCATCACACAAGAATAGATCTAGTAGAGTCTTAAGGAACGGTAGGGGGACGCCTTTACTTTTCTTTGAGAGGCTATAGGACTTTAGGAAAATTCCATTCTTTCTTTTCTTCTTTCGTGCTATTACTTGGATCCAATTGGTATCTAGGTGATACAAATTGGTATCTGACCATCTTAACTCTATTTCGCAGATGGTTAGAACTAGAGCAACGACTGCGCCAACACCAGCACCGGCGGGACAGGGTGCGTCAGAGCCAGCCACTGGGGCTGCAGCTCAGAGAGAAGAAGTAACAAGAGGCCGTGGAAGAGGCCGTGGGAGGAAGTCCTCTAGAGGAAGAGGACGAGCACCTAGCCCATCTGGTACTAGGGCGGTGACTCCTCCACCGACTGAGGAAGTGGTAAGAGAGGGTGAGGAAGGGGAAAATGAACAAGTGCAGAATGAAGGATTGCCACCCCAACCTACCCCAGAGATGATCAATTAGGTTCTCGCTTATCTTAGTGGGTTGTCTGATCAGGGTCAGGCACCTCCAGTGTTTTCTGCACCAACACTTCCGGTTTCAGAGGTACAACATGCAGCCACTATGGCTCCTCGTATGGATGCCTCATTCAACATAGGCACGTTTCCACGTCTGACTACTGGGCCTATAATGACAAATGATCAGCATGAACTTTTCAGTAAGTTCTTGAAATTGAAACCTCCAGTCTTCAAGGGTGCTGAATCTGAGGATGCTTACGATTTTCTGGTTGACTGTCATGAGCTACTACACAAGATGGGTATAGTAGAACGGTTTGGTGTTGAGTTCGTGAGTTATCAGTTTCAAGGGAACGCCAAAATGTGGTGGCAGTCACATGTTGAGTGTCAACCAACAGAGGCACCACCTATGAGTTGGGCCTCATTCTCTAGCTTGTTTATGGAGAAGTATATCCCCCGGACTTTGAGGGATAGGAAAAGGGATGAGTTCTTGAGCCTAGAGCAAGGTAGGATGTCGGTCAATGCATATGAGGCTAAGTTTCGTGCACTATCCAGATATGCCACCCAACTTTGTTTCAGTCCACAAGAGCGGATTCGTCGTTTTGTGAAGGGGTTGAGGTCAGAGTTGCGGATTTCAGCCTTACAGGTAGCGGCTACGGCAAAATCCTTCCAAGAAGTGGTAGATTTCGTGGTAGAGGTGGAAGGAGTGAAGCCAGATGAATTCACCATGGCATCGACATCAAAAGGTTTCGAAAGGGAGGTGAGTTTAATGGTTCTTACTCTAGAGGACAGGGTTCCGGAGGTTACTCAGTTCGACCCATTCAGTCTTCACTACAGACTGTAGTTGGGGGTCCACCTCAGACCGGTCAACACTTCTCTGAGAGACCTATGCTTAACTCTAGAGAGTGTTATGGATGTGGGGAGACTGGACATATTAGGAGGAATTGTCCCAAACAGAGTTATAGACCCCCAATAGCTAGAGGTAGAGGTGGTCATGGTAGAGGCCGTTATTCTGGAGGACGTGGTGGTCGAGGTAATGGTGGTCACCAAAACGGCCGGGGTGATGGGCAAACTGGAGCCACTACATCACAACATGGTAGGGGCAACGGACAAACAAACGAAAGAGCCCATTGTTATGCTTTCCCTGGGAGATCGGAGACGGAGACATCTGATGCTGTCATCATAGGTAATCTTCTGGTTTGTGAATGCATGGCTTCTGTATTGTTTGATCCTGGATCCACATTTTCTTATGTATCTTCCTCATTTGCTAATGGTCTAAATTTATATTGTGAATTACTTGATATGCCTATTCGTGTTTCTACTCCGGTGGGTGAGTCTGTGGTAGTTGAAAAGGTATATCGGTCTTGTTTGGTGAAATTTGTGGGGAGCAACACTTATGTAGATTTGGTTATCTTAGAAATGGTTGATTTTGATGTAATTCTGGGTATGACTTGGCTTTCTCCGCAATTTGCGATCTTGGATTGTAATGCTAAAACGGTGACGTTAGCCAAGCCTGGGACAGATCCGTTAGTGTGGGAGGGTGACTACACTTCCAATCCGGTTCGTATCGTCTTCTTTCTTCGTACTAAGAGAATGGTTAGTAAGGGTTGTTTAGCTTTCTTGGCACACCTCCGGGATGATACTACCCAAGTACCTTCAATTGAGTCGGTTTCGATAGTCCGCGAGTTTTTAGATGTGTTTCCTGCAGACCTTCCTGGTATGCCACCGGATAGAGATATTGACTTCTGCATCGATCTTGAACCAAGTACTCGCCCCATTTCTATACCCCCTTATAGAATGGCTCCCGCTGAGTTAAGAGAGTTATAGGCCCAAGTTCAAGAGTTGTTGAGCAAAGGTTTCATTAGACCAAGTGCATCCCCTTGGGGTGCTCCTGTTTTGTTTGTGAGAAGAAAAGAGAAGATGGGAGTCTTCGGGATGTGCATAGACTACCGGCAACTAAATAAAGTAACTGTTAAGAACAGGTATCCTCTTCCTCGCATTGATGATTTGTTCAATCAGTTACAAGGTGCTTGTGTCTTCTCAAAAATCGACTTTAGGTCTGGTTATCATCAATTGAGAATACGGGCAGCAGATGTGCCAAAGACTGCTTTTCGAACCAGGTATGGGCATTATGAATTCTTGGTAATGTCCTTTGGACTAACGAATGCCCCTGCTGCTTTCATGAGCTTGATGAACGGGATTTTTAAGCCATATCTGGACCTCTTAGTGATCGTATTTATTGATGATATACTGATATACTCCAAGAGTAAGAAGGAACATGAGGAGCATTTGAGAATTGTGTTGGAAATGTTGAGGGATAAAAAGCTTTATGCCAAATTCTCCAAGTGTGAGTTTTGGCTAGATTCAGTGTCCTTCTTGGGGCACGTGGTTTCTAAAGATGGAGTGATGGTGGATCCTTCTAAGATCGAAGTAGTGAAGAATTGGGCTAGACCTACTAATGTGTCAGAAATAAGAAGCTTTGTTGGTTTAGCCAGTTACTACCGTCGATTTGTCAAGGGATTCTCTTCTATTGCTTCCCAATTGATGAATTTGACTAAGCAGAATGTTCCATTTGTATGGTCGGATGAATGTGAGGAAAGCTTTCAGAACTTCAAGACCTTGCTGACTACCGCACCTATCCTTACCCTGCGAGTAGAGGGTAAGAACTTCATTGTTTATTGTGATGCATCCTATTCTGGTTTGGGTGCAGTGCTAATGCAAGAGAAAAATGTAATTGCTTATGCTTCGAGGAAATTAAAGGTGCTTGAACGTAATTATCCGACCCACGATTTAGATTTGGCTGCGGTGGTGTTTTCATTAAAGCAATGGAGACACTATCTATATGGGGTTAAGTGTGAAGTCTATACGGACCATCGTAGTTTACAGTATGTCTTTACTCAGAGAGATTTGAATTTGAGACAGAGGAGGTGGATGGAACTATTGAAGGATTATGATGTTACCATCTTGTATCATCCGGGAAAGGCTAATGTTGTGGGAGACGCCTTAAGTAGAAAAGCAGGGAGCATGGGTAGTTTAGCCCACTTACAAGTTTCTAGACGCCCATTGGCTAGAGAGGTTCAGACTCTGGCTAATGACTTTATGAGGTTAGAAGTAAATGAGAAGGGAGGATTGTTGGCCAGTGTGGAGGCGAGATCTTCTTTTCTTGACAAGATCAAGGTGAAATAGTTTGATGACGAGAAACTAAGCCGAATCCGAGATAAGGTGTTGCGAGGAGAGGCTAAAGAAGCAATAATGGATGAGGAAGGTGTTTTGAGAATTAAGGGGAGGGTATGTGTACCCCGTGTTGATGATTTGATCCACACTATTCTTATAGAGGCTCATAGTTCTGGATATTCTATACATCCTGGGGCAACCAAGATGTACCGTGACCTAAGGCAACATTTTTGGTGGAGTAGAATGAAGCGCGACATTGTTGAGTTTGTTGCCAAATGTCCAAATTGTCAACAAGTAAAGTATGAACACCAGAGGCCCGGAGGAACACTTTAGAGAATGCGTATTCCTGAATGGAAGTGGGAGAGAATTGCAATGGACTTCGTGGTTGGTCTTTCAAAGACATTGAGCAAGTTTGACTCTATTTGGGTAATTGTGGACAGATTAACTAAGTCTGCTCATTTCATTCCGGTTAAGGTGACTTACAATGCCGAGAAGTTAGCCAGACTCTACATCTCAGAAATTGTTCGGTTGCATGGAGTTCCACTATCCATTATATCAGATAGAGGTACGCAGTTTACTTCTAAGTTTTGGCAAACATTGCACGTGGAATTAGGTACTAGGTTGGACCTTAGTACTGCATTTCACCCTCAGACCGATGGACAGTCTGAGCGAACGATTCAAGTTTTGGAAGATATGCTTCGAGCATGTGTGATAGAATTCGGTGGTCATTGGGATAACTTCTTACCCTTAGCGGAGTTTTCATACAATAATAGCTATCACTCAAGTATTGATATGGCTCCTTTTGAAGCGTTGTATGGGAGGAGATGTAGGTCTCCCGTTGGTTGGTTTGATGCATTCGAGGTTAGACCTTGGGGTACTGACCTTTTGAGGGATTCGTTAGAGAAGGTGAAATCTATTCAAGAAAAGCTTTTAGCGGCTCAAAGTAGGCAAAAGGAGTATGCGGATCGAAAGGTTAGGGACTTGGAGTTTATGGAGGGTGAGCAAGTTTTGCTGAAGGTTTCACCAATGAAGGGTGTGATGCAGTTTGGTAAAAGAGGTAAGCTAAGCCCGAGGTATATTGGTCCATTTGAAGTACTTAAGCGAGTAGGGGAGGTGGCTTATGAATTAGACTTGCCTCCAGGGCTGTCAGGAGTGCATCCGGTATTTCATGTGTCTATGCTGAAAAGATACCATGGGGATGGAAACTACATCATTCGTTGGGATTCAGTTCTGCTTGATGAGAACTTGTCTTATGAGGAGGAGCCTGTTGCCATTTTAGATAGAGAAGTCCGCAAGTTGAGATCGAGGGAGATTGCATCCATTAAGGTGCAATGGAAGAATCGACCAGTTGAAGAATCCACTTGGGAGAAGGAGGCTGATATGCAAGAGAGATACCCACACCTATTTACAGATTCAGGTACTTCTTTTCACTCTTGTTTTCCTTCTCGTGATCGTTCGAGGACGAACGATGGGTAAATTGGTATCTATTGTAACGACCTGTTTAGTCGTTTTGAGCAACAAATTTTATTTCTGGAAAAACTGGCCGAGTCGACGGACCCCACGACGAACCGTCATGGGCACGACGGACCGTCGTGGGGGTCTCGTTCCAAAACACTTAGAAATTAAAATTTTGGGTACTGAGATCGACTCTCTGAACGTCACGACGAAATGGCAGGACGGACCGTCGCAGGCACGACGGCCCGTCACAGCACTTTTACAGAGATCAAGTCTCTGGACTTTGTGACGGACAGCAGGACGGACCGTCGCAGGAACGACGGCCCGTCACAGGCTGCGTAATCCCAGGCTGGGTCGGATTTCTGTTAATTAATTTAAGGGGCATTTTGGACTATTTCCTGCTTTAATTATAAAGTAGAGGGTTAATGTTAATAAGTCTAATTACTTGGGGGTTAAAAGAGGTAACCTTAAGTTAATTAGTGGGTTCTTATTGCCATCTTTTATACTTAATTATATGCTAAATAGGGTAAAAAAAAGAGGGTTTGAATAGAAAAAAAGAAAAAAGAAAGAAAGAGAGAGAGGAGAACGAGTAGAGAGAGAGAGAAACGAAGAGGATAGCAAGGATTTTGAGAAGATAGCTTGTTGATCGCAATTCTTCGGTGGAGGTAGGTTATGGTTTTCATGCTATTCGTAGTAAACTCTTAATAGCGAATGATATGTGTTGGGTTGTATTATAAAGTCTTCTATATGCTTAATTGTGCGTATGCATGATGTGATTTTATATATATATGATTGTGATGAAACAAGCATGATGAAGCTATTGAATCCCAAATCTTGATAAAAACCTAATCTCTTGTTAATGATGATGCCTTGGTATAAAAGAAGGCTTGATGAACTAAAGTAATGAGATTGATGATGCCTTGGTAAGAGAGAAGGCTTGATGAATTGATAAGAATGAGATTAGGGGATCGGGTGTCACGAACTGACACGTAGAATTAGGGGATCGGGTGTCACGAACCGGCACGTAGATTTAGGGGATCGGGTGTCACGAACCGACACGTAGACTTAGGGGATCGGGTTTCACGAACCGACACGTATACTTAGGGGATCGGGTGTCACGAACCGGCACGTAGAATTAGGGGATCGGAGTGTCACGTTCTGACACATAGTAGTAGAGGATCGGAGTGTCACGTACCGACACATAGTAGTAGGGGAGCGGAGTGTCACGTACCGACACAAGAGGAATAAAGATAATGAATCTTGAAAGATGTTAATATACTCAATCTAATGAACCTAATTCCCAAATGAGTATGGTAATGAGGCGTGAGTCCTCATGTATGAACTTGGCGGTACTTATAAATGATGTTTATACTTGTTGCTATCACCTGTTAAGAATATTAGTTGATTTTATGATGTTATCTGAGATATATTGCTTTCTATTTTGAGTTGGCCGATGATACCTACTCAGTACTTGTGTTTGAACTGACCCCCCTACTTTTATGTTTTCTTCGTTGTTATTTGTGGAGTGCAGCAAACATACCGTCGTCTTCAACTCAACCGCAACTCTAGCCAGTCTTCATTACACCGGATTTCAGGGTGAGCTAACGCTTCTAGCTTGAACTGGATCTTATTCCTCATGTCTTGATGCCTTGAAGTTCCGGCATGGACTAGCTTTTGTTATTTTAGCTTTTTAGAATACTCTTAGTTTAGTAATTTGATCATAGATGTTCTTGTGGTGATGACTTCCAAATTTTGGGATAATAATAGATGTTGAATTTTAGAAATTATTTAATTGGTTTTATTTAATGAGTTTAAGTCTTTCGCATTACTTTCTATTGATATTACATTGAAATGTTAAGGTTTAGATTGGTTGGTTCGCTCACATAAGAGGATGAGTGTGGGTGCCAGTCGCGATCCGGTTTGGGTCGTGACAATAGGCATATTTCACTGTAACTTCACTGCAATGACATAAAAATGCACATTTTTTTAAAACTTCACCAAAAATCAAGCAACTTAAATTTTTAGTTATTATTTTCATTATTAAGTGGAATAGAAAACCTTAGTTATCAAATAAATGAGGGTAATGAAACTTCATGTCGGCCTCTGCCTCCCATGTTGCACCCTCAACTAAGTGATTCTTCCATAACACCTTTACGCAAGCCAACTCTTTGTTCCTCAACTTCTTTACTTGCATATCAAGGATTTGAACCGGAACCTCTTCATAGGAGAGGTTATCCTTCACACCAAGACCCTCAATAGGAAGAATAGACTTGGGATAACCGGTACACTTCTTAAGCATAGAAACATGGAAAATCGGATAAATCAAACATAGTTTCCTAGGGAGTTTCAACTCATAGGCAACCTTACCTATCTTTTGCAAGATTTCATAGGGACCCACATAACGAGGAATCAACTTCCCTTTCTTGCCAAATCTTACCACCCCTTTCATAGGTGAAATTTTCAATTACATTTTATCACCTTCTTCAAACTCCAAATACCTTCTCCAGCATAAAACTTTTGCCGACTATAGGTTGTTTGCAACAAGTTCCATATAATATGAACCTTCTCCAAAGCATTATAAATCAACTCAGGACCCAAAAGTGAAGACTAACCCACTTCAAACCATCCAATTAGAGATATAAATCTCCTACCATACAACGCTTCAAAAGGATCCATAGATACAGATGAAGCTATTATTGTAAGAAAAATCCACCAAAGACAAATGCTTATCCCGATTTTCCTTTAAATTATTGATACAAGATCTAAGAATATCCTCAAGGGTTTGAATAGTACACTCCGCTTGACCATCCGTTTGGTGATGAAAAATGATGCTTAACTTCACCTTGGTACCCAACCCTTCTTGGAATGACCTCCAAAATATATATGTGAATTGTGCACCTCTATCCGATATGATGTTTAACGGAATACCATGGCGACACACGATCTCATCTATGAATATCCTTGCATAATCCTCCGCCGAATAGATAGACTTTACAGGGATAAAACGAGCGAATTTGGTCAACCCATAACCACAAATATAGAGTCATATTGATTTTCTGTCGAGGCAAACCTACCACAAAATCCATGTTGATGTCTTCCCATTTCCAAGTAGAAATTTTGATTTCTTGAAGTAAACCAGCCGACTTTTGTGTTCGAATTTCACTTGTTGACAATTTGGACACTTAGCAACAAATTCTGCTATGTCCTTTTTTAAATGTTCCCAAAAAACACTTCTCTAAGGTCATGGTACACCATTGTCGAACCCGAATGAATGAAGTAAGGGGAACCATGAGCTTCCTCAAGAATTCGGTTCCTCAAACCGTCTACATAGTGAACACACAACCTTCCTTGATACCTCAAGACACCATCCCCATAAGGAGAATGACTCAGTAAGCTTACCAAGAACTGCTTCCTTTAACTCCATCAATGGTTGGTAAAGGTGTTCCTTGGACTTCACCTCAACCAGCAAAGATGACTCGGAGTATGATGGACCATAAAACCACCATTTGGAGAATCTTCCAATCTAACACCAAATCTAGCCAACCTATGAACATCTTTCACTAGGTCTTTCTTGGCTCTTCTACATGATACACACTACCCATGGTCATACGACTTAGAGCATCCGCAACCACATTGCCCTTGCTAGGGTGATAGAGACCACTCATGTCATAATCTTTCAACAACTCCAACCACCTTATTTATCGGATTCAACCCCTTTTGAGTAAACACATATTGAAGACTTTTGTCATTGGTATATAACATCAACATGAACACCATACCACTAATGCCTCCATATTTTCAAGGAAAATACCACGAACGCTAACTCAAGATCATGAATTGGATAGTTCCTCTCATCCACCTTAAGTTTTCTAGAGACATAGGTTATTAAATTTGCATGTTGCATAAGCACACACCCTAAACCCACTCGGGATGCATCAAAATACACAATGAAACCCTTTGTACCCTCAGATAAAGTCAACACTAGAGCGAAAGTAAGCCTATCTTTCAAGATTTGGAAGTTTCTCTCACATGCCTCCGACCACTCAAATTTCTTGCTCTTTTGGGTCAAATTTGTCAAGGGAGATGCAATGGACGCAAAACCATCCAGAAACCTCTAATAATAACCCGCTAGACCCAAGAAACTCCTAATATCGGTTGGAGTGAATGGTCTAGGCCAACTTTTCACCGCCTTTGTTTTCCTTGGATGAACCTCAATTCCCTCATTAGAGATGATATGACCAAGAAACGACACCGACATCAACCAAAACTCACATTTTCTATACTTGGAAAATAGTTGGTTCTCCCTAAGCACTTGTAAGACCACCCTCAAACGTTCTATGTGTAAACCTTTATTTTTTGAATATAACAAGATGTCGTCAATTAAGACAATGACAAATGAATCTAGGTAACTTTGAAACACCCTTTTCTTTGAGATCCATAAACGCGATGGGGCATTAGTGAGACCAAAGGACATAAGAACTCATAGTGACCATATCTAGTCCAAAATACCGTTTTTGGTATATCCTCAAGTTGGTGATACCCTAATATCAAGTCAATATTATAAAAGTAGCTTGCTCCTTGGAGTTGATCAAACAAGTCATCAATTAGAGGGAGAGGATACTTGTTCTTAATAGTGACTTTGTTGAGTTTGTAATAGTGAATGCACATTCTAAGGGACCCATCCTTCTTCTTCACAAATAAAACCGGAGCACCTTATGGAGAAATACTAGGTCTAATGAAGCCTTTGTCTAGTAGATATTTGAGTCGAGCCTTCAACTCTTTCAATTCAGCTGGATCCATTCGATAAGGAAGAAATTGAAATGGAACTTGTATCCGGTAACAAGTCGATACCAAAACCAATTTACCGTTCGGGAGGAGTACCAAGAAATCATTAGGAAAGACCTCCGAAAATTCCCTCACTATGGGGACCGACTCAATGGGAGGAATTTCAAAGTCTAAATCTTAGACTCGTACTATATGGTATAAACACCGTTAGAGACCATCCTAGAATCTTTCAAAAAGCAAATAATTTATGTAGGAATAGAATTTCCCCCATTCCACACTTAAAAGGGCTCATTTGGAAAGTCAAACTTAATCACCCTCTTTTACAATATATAGAGGCAAAGCAAACATGCAACCAATCCATACACAATATGAAAAAAAATCAAACATATCAAGTTTTGCTAGTTCAACATAAGTAACTCTATTGGGCAATTTTATAGGACAATTCCTATATACCCTCTTTGCAACTACTGATTCACCCACTAGGGTAGACACCATAAAAGGTTTATTCAAGATATCAGGCAAAATATCAAAATTTTTAGATACTAGAGAGGTAACAAATGACAAGGTAGCACCGGGATAAATTAAAGCATAGACATCAATAGAAAAGACTTTCATTATACCATTCACCACGTTGGGGAATTCTATTTCTCACCCCTAAAAGGGAGAGCATAAAAGTGATTCTTGTTAGGAGCATCATTAAAACCAATTGATTGAGCTTGACCACAACCCTTGTCTTGCCCCTTCACATTAGGGCAATAGCTAACCTTGTTCCCATTCTTGCCACACCCAAAACAATTGCCCACTCCAACTAAGCATTTTCCTAAATGACCTTTTCCAAACTTGGAACAAGTAGGCTTCTTGTTTGGTAAACTAGTAGTCCTTTCCTAATTATGCTTAGGGTTAAACACCCTATCATCACGAGCCTTAGGGAACTTGGAAGGATCTTGATTAGGAAACCTCTTTTTGAACCTAGTATTTTCTTGGATGTCAAGCCTACCCTTTGAAGAACTACTATCATAATATCTTGCCCTACTGGCATCTCTACTCTTTCTCTTAGCCCTTGCCTCTTCCACTTGTTGAGCATGGACCATGAGACGAGAAATATTGATATTTTCATGTAGCATGGCCGAATAAAATTCCTCTTGCAAGTCATCCGAATCTCCCGTCATAAAGCGGTTCATTTCATCCCTAGGATCGGAAAACAAAGAAGGAGCATATTTTGACAATTTAGTGAATTTCAAGGAGTATTCAAGCACACTCATACTTATTTGATGAAGTTTGATGAACTCCACCACTTTAGCTTCCTGCTTCTCCCTAGGAAAGAATATATCAATAAAAGCCTTTTTGAACACCTCTTTAGTCACACGTCAACCTCTCAAAGGCCTATTTTCCCTCATTGACGTAACACGCTTGGGCCACATCTTTGAGTTGGTACGTGGACAACTCGGTCTTTTCACTAGTAGTCAACCCCATATCATAAAGGATCTTTTAGATTCATTAATGAACTTTTGGTGGTCTACTTCAACCTTAGACCCATAGAAAGTAGGTGGATTAATCCTAGTGAAATCCCTCAAATGAGTGGCCATGGTAAAAACTTGTAAGTTTGCTCATGGTACAACCTCCCGATTAGCTTGGAGAGTCATGGCTTGAGCTTAGGTAGTGAAGGAATGTGATTGAGTATTAATGGCTTGGTCCATGTGGAGAAGATCAGACCTTATGTCACTATCCGTCAAAGGAGTAGGATTGACCGGGCTTGGTCATCATTAATGTAACACTTCAAAAATCTAAGACGTGTTCTAGAGACTAACCTAAGTGTCAAAAGGTTTAGATACTGTTTTAAGGTCTATTTTAATGTATCTAAGTAATCTAGGTAGTATATAAACCAAAACATCAAAGACCGTCCATGATGTCCGGAAACTAGTTTAGTGAGGGGCTAGTGTGACTTAGCCTATTTGACTAACTTCTTGGAGTCGGAAAATGATGAAAACTGGTGGAAGTGTGTTTAACACGCATTAAAGTTAGTTAATAGTTTGAAAATCCAATCACGACTCCCCATGGAAAAACTAAGGTCCCTTGAAGAGGATCCTTGAATTTTTGTATGAAGCTGCAAAAAGGCAGTGTGCATAAACGAGTGCAATCGACGAGGCGTGTGTTAATCAATGGGGTGTAGATTCCCACCATAGGTGTAAAATTATCTAAATTCAATATGAAACTGTTTTGAATATTCTCTGAACTGAACGACAGACCAACAGGATGGTTGGTCCTTGTTCCGTCGATTGACAAACGGGGCGTGGGTCGGGGTTCCGTCTCTGAGGTCTGTGTTTTGCTGCACATTTTTAATTAAGTCATTTGAATAGTTGTCTTAGTTAGGAGGTCAATTAGGGGTATGTATAGGTGTAATTAAGTTAACTAAAAACCTATATATTGCCCCTAAGCTAATTAGACTAACTAATCTCTCATAATTTCCCAAACCCAAACTCTCTTCCTTCTCTCTTCTTTCTCTCTTAAATTGAAGAAATCCATAGAAGACCAAGCTAGAGGTGGGTTCTAATTCTTGAAATGGTAAATTATCCCATCAAACATAATCAATCAACAAATTATGGAATTCCTTTCACCTTTGAGAACTCTTTCCTCAAAGGGTTCCATAAAATTAACTTCAGAAGTTGAGTTTAATGTAGGTCTTTTCTAGTCTCAAAATTTTTCTCGTAAATTGATTTGTTTATTATTTATTTTTTGATATTATGAATATATTAACATGTATTCTAAATTAAGTATGTTATCTCATGATGGATTAGTCTAGTTCTTAGAAGATGAGCTATTCCCCTTAACCCTAGGTTGTGATCTTGATATGAATTGTACAATGTTGGTTTAATTAAATTGGTTATTGGTTGAATTACTATCCTATGATGTTATTATATCAATTGTGAATAGATTAAGATGAACTACAGTCCTATCATGCTAGTTCTTGAGTAATTGATCTAGAGTATGACTTTGACCTACGTCTCTCATCTTACGCTATGAACTAGTAATGAATTGTGATGTAGTGATTCAATTGGCTTTGTTGTCATGTTGGTTATTGATTTATGATGATGTTACAACCTAATTGGGTTTAGAGGGTTGATGTTAAATCCTTGATGATGGATTATGAAGGAGACTTCGTAAGTCATGAAATCCCTATTCCTTAATTCAGTTGTGGTAAATTAGGATTAAGTGATGATATTTCATTGAAGTATATATTGTATTTATATTTATAGTTCTGGTATGATGTTGAATTGAAGTGTCTTGACTATGGTTTATGAGGTGTTGGCTAAGATGTAAACGTTATAAGGATGGTGATGATTTACCAATGTGCCTCATTATGAAGTGATATGAAAATGTTCAAACCTCACTTATATGAATTGTAATAAAAGGAATATACTCATGCAATTTTTATTGAGCTATGATGATGATGATTACACAAGGGATAGACCCTATGACCTACATTAAGCTACTATTATGATTAATAAAGATATTAAAGACATTTCAAAAAAGGACTCTAGCTTAGGACCGAGTGAACTAGAGTAAGGAGTGTCCCTTGCCACATAGGGAATGTAGGATCACTAACGTACACTTGAGATTGGATAGCATAATAAATGTAGCATAAATAGGGTCCCAAATATATGTCCTAGGTCTTGAACTATGTTTTCCTCAAAAGAATACTAACTGGTGGATCCACGTAGTTGCTATGTTCATGTTTTGGTTCTACCTTCGCAAGTAGTCCGCCTTCCTTTGGTGTAGGGTTCCATAACACTTGATTCCACATTAGCTTATGTGTTCTATGTCGGTTAGGGCAAGATGTTCCCAAAAGTTAAAAATGAACTAAAGGAATGAACTCTAACTAGTATAACCTAAAAGTTTTATCTTAGTCTAGGCAGGGTCATGAGACTCGACCTAAACATTGCACAAGATAGCCTTGAGGGAAGTCTTTGGAGGATATTTTCATATATAAATATGTTTACAATTGTACATGCTATATATAACATGATCTTGCATATTGATGATACTATATGATGATTAGTTTCACTTATGAATATGTGTTTGGTCTCTAATCCTAAAGTAAGATGATCTGTACTCTTAAATGATATGCTATGTGAAGTTAGATGTTAGTCATTGTTCATGTTGAGTTTACTTGATTGAGTAATGTTATGGTATTTTATTGGTCATTGCACTTGTTGACTTAATGAGGGTCCATGGGTAAGTGTCTCACTTTGATTATGTTGTAATGGACTCTTATTCTGGCTTGTTGTTATTATAACTTGAGGATAGAATTTCTTTGACTATGTGTTCAATCATATGATATGCATGTTGACTTGACTAGGTTTAGAATAGTTGGTCTTTTAATGTACATGTTTATGACTTAATTATTATGTCTTAATGATTGGTGTGGTCTTCTTGAATGTGCTGAAGGCTTTTCAAAGTATATTACATACATTAATGAAATATCCCCTTTTAGCATGATTTTTAATATGTGTTCATATGGTCTCATACTTAGTACAAGTGGTGTACTAACCCCATTTTCTCCCTTTTCCCAACATTTATGTTCCGGTTGATCAAGGCTTTGAGACAACACTGAAGGAAGTCTTGGAATTCTTATTCATCAATGTTGGGTAGGTCCTCACTTTTCGAGGGCAATGCCAATATCAAGCTATGAAGTGGTTTTAGTTTTAAAACTCCTATTTTCTTTCCTTTTCATTTGAGTACTAAACATTTTATAGTCTATATGTGGCTTTATAACATTTGATGTATGGTCTAGGCCCAAACTTTTATACTCTTGTTAGATGGTTATTAGATGAGACATCCATTTGAGACTATCTTATATCTTATATATCTATGTGCAATATAAGTAGAAGACTAAGTAATATTCCTATGCGAAGTGTCTATGTATTGTTACATCCTGGGAGCATCCTCTAGAAGTAAAATGGCTTACTTGACCTCTCAGAGGTCTTATACAAGCCCATAGTTATCATTTATCGCATTGACATAGTTAATTTAGTAGAAAATTAAAAACTTTTCATAGCACATAATATGCTTGAAAACTTAACTTCATATAAATAAAATATACTACATATTTAGAACTTAAGTCTCTTTTCCATCTTAGAGTCAACAACATAGAGTACATTAGGGACACGACCCTTAAAACATAAACATAAGTACAACCTTATACACTTTACAGTAAAGACATAAGTAGGAGATCCTTGAACTTAAGGATTCCTTTCATTGAGCTTTGGGATCATCTATCAAGCTCTTCACCATTCAAGACATACTTTAGGCACCCATAACCTACACTTTGTGTAAAAATTAGAGACTAATGGGATTAGTACAAGAATGCACTAAGTATGACAACCATGCAAAAGCATGCACTTAAAAGGGATATTTTCTTGAAAATCATACATGATGTCTTTTTGAGTAAATCTTCATAATACCTTTATCCAATGGCATTTATATCATTCACATACTTCATATAATAATATTCAAAGGCCAAACATTACATAAGATCACATATAGAATTTATTACATTTTGGTGTCGCATTACAGTGAGCTCTTTTTCCCTTAACAGTGAGCGTTATTTCCTCTTATTCATTAACTTCCCAAGTAACCCTCTAGTGATACTTGGTGCAATGTAACACCTTAAGGTAAAAAAGAAAGCATACATACAACGTGTATAAACCAAAACATACCCTCATATAAGCATAATACATCAACGACACATTTAAGTCAAAACCTCAGGACATTACAGTAAACTACACTAATTTACACATATATTGACTTCTCTTCATATACATCATTATTAGACCTTGTTCATGACCCCAATATTAGACTACTAGTTCAATGAAAATATGAAGACCATAACCCCATACATTCATAGTAAACCCTTCATAAGACCACAAACCTTAATATTCAATTCATGCCTCAACATAACACATAAGGACAACTCCATTCATGTCAACAATCTTCATCATATAGTCAATAAGACTCACATAGTGCATATAAGAATAAGACCATATAACATAGACTCATACTATGCACATCTTTATGACAAATAGACAAATACTTCCATGTCATACATATCGACATAAGCATAAACATACACATTAGGTCACCTTCCTAGGACTTCATAAGGAGCTATTTGTGCAATGTATAGATAGGTTCATTACTTCCACCTATCCTAAGTAACTTACCTTAAGTCCTCCTAGTTAGGATTCTATTCATTTACTTCCATTGTCCATTTTACTTTAGGGAAAATATACCCTTAATCGACACTAAGACCATAGGTGCTAAACATTGAATTTGGTGTTGTAGATCCTTACACTAATGGAAGGTGTCTTCACCTAGACAAGGTAGAATATTAACATACATCGTAGAATCCTAAGAGAATTCACCTTGCTAGATCCTACGTGGCAAGCATAGTTTAAAGAAATACGAGATATGTCTTCCCTCTTCATACCACTTGGTAACTGGGGCCTACTCTCATGAGAAAACATGTGTGAATCTTCCTCAAAGGGAAGTCAACAACTCATGTGGGTCCATAGGTGAGTATTTATCTAAGGGTAGTTAACACTCTATAAAGACCAAATGGTGAATCTTCCTCCAAGGGAAGTTAACACCTCTCAATGTCAAGTTCACTCGGTGCTAAGCTAAGATCCCTTTATTGAAAAGATTTATTACTTGTGTTCATAATACATAGGCTTAGGATGTTGATTCCTCATATGCTTATAGTATATTCAAGGCCCTATCAAAATTAGAGTATTCTTGGGCACACCTCTCAATGTCCCTCCATTAACTAGATCATCATTTATGTGTGTGTGTGTGTGTATTTATATGTGATCAAAACTTTCACATTACACATAATGTCACACATGTTCATATACTAATGCATAAGTATAAATATGTACCTGTATGAGCAATCTTTTCATCTCAATACTCCAAGAAACTATGCGCATTTATACTTCATCAAATCATATATTTAACATCATAGCATATAAGACATATTCATAATATGTTCATGCAATCCTGCGAATGTCCTTAGAAGACCAACCTAGGAACTATCCCATAAAGGTGCACATGTGCAATACATAGTCAAAGTCCCATACCCTTGCCTATGCTAGTACATCTATCAAGTCATCCTAGTGAATGATAAATCACACAATATCATAGAATGGTTAACATAGCATACGACTCATTCATTTAAGACTTACAACATTCTTATAGTAAACTTTAGTGTTTATGTACTAATATTAGATTTACATCACATATAGCATTATACGACCTCATAATAGGCACAAAGTACACATAACCTTAATATAGCCATTTACATGCTCATAGCAATAGTAACATCACCTAGATTCAAAACTCGAGAAGAAGACTAGGCACAAGTTACACATAAGGTGATCATTATAACCACTCATTCATATATCATCAGTTTTCCTTCAAGGATATTGTCAACACATATGTAATGAAAATAAAGTAAAGGGTAAGGTATAGGAGTAAATTTTTTTAGGTCTTGCTCTACTAATGTAGTCAGCCTAACCTTCGGTTCCCGTTACAAAGTTTTTAATTATCACCCCTTATGTACTTATTTTGACTTCATCCATACTTTTTTACTTTTTCTGAAGTGTGGGGCAAATGGCGCCGTCAACTTCTACTTCTAACTAAAGGCGAAGAGCCGACACTACAAGCAAATAGAAAGCCCCCGCCCATCTCTCGGCTTGTTGGTAAGGTGAGAGCTTCAAGCCTGATTTCAGGTGGCGCACCCTCCGTACAAGCACCGCCTGATGAAGGGGGGACGAGTAAATTTCTCTTGGCCAATGTAATTTAACCAAAAGAATAGCCTATTCCTCTGTCTCTCATATGGGTTTCATAATTATATGAATTAGTTCTTTCCGATTTGATTCAATTTTTTTTGATTTTATATTTATTCATTTCTCTCAGTCTTACGAGGAGAAAAACACATGATTCGAGAAAAAAAATCTACGCTTTTTGAGGTGAAGCTTCGTTCCTCAACAAAACCAGTTTTGCTTTCCAGAAAGATACCACCTTAGGGATGAACCTCGCCAAATTATCTTATGTCTCAACCATTCCATATTTTAGGTTCCATTTGGGCTTTTCGATCAAGATCTTCTCGCCTCACCCGTTTGGGCTCTCGCTTGAATCGGAACCAATTCTCATGTCTTAAGCACGAGAGATTTCTTCCATTTCATCGATTTTGTCCGGATCCCACCTTTCTTCAGAAAAAAGGGAAGGAGAAGGATCTTATTCACTGGATCTCTCTTGTTCCTGTTTAGTCCACCGCCACCATAAGTGGACCATACCACACATTGCCATACAAGGCTTCATCAACTACATTAATATAGAAAAAGTAGAGAAGATAATCGTTCTTACCAATTTCTCACCCTTTGATCATCATTGATCAATATACCTTGTTTATCAACAATTCGTATATAGGGAATTATCTAAATGTACTTTAATCATAAAAGAAATCATGTACAAGTTGCTACAAGATCATACTATAACATAATACAAGGCATCTCATATGTACTAGAAAGTAGAGTCTTAGATCATCAACTAACCTCACTATAGTTCATCAATCAAGGTTTATCAATAAAGTACATTTAGGGCAGTAGTCAAAGAATTATAGACTAAACGAGACACTAGTAAATCACCAAGTTTATTGTTTTAAACTAGACAAATATAAGCATGCATAGACACATGAGGCACATAGTCGTCCCTTGATGTTTGACTTCCAAATCACCTCAAACTTTAGACACTGCCTCAATACCATATTATAAGCCATTTTAGAACCTTAATAAAAACATGTTATTATGTATAAAACATAACTCATTTTGGGGGTCTTACATGTATACTAAATATGTGTATGTAAAGGTCAATGTAAACCTCAATGTAGACGTAAAGAAAATTTTTATTTTTTTCGTATTTTTACCTATGAATGTAATGATGTAAGATAAGAGGATCGTCTTAGTACTCAAAGAGGACCACGTCGCCGGTTACGTTTAGGGGGTGCTCTTCGAATGTGACAAACTAAGTATCAGATCATGATGGTTGATGGTAAGACCATAGTCACACATATAATGAAATCATGCTAAAAAGGGAAATTCGATTAAAGTATGCAATTTACTTTGAAAAACATTATGCACATTCAAGAACACCATAACAATCATTAAATCATATTCATTAAGTCATAAGCATGTACATCACAAGACCAACAATCCTAACCAATACAATCTAATTCACATAAAGATAAAAAACCTAGGGTTAAGGGTATTGGTTGAATTACTAATATATAATGTTGTTACACTTATGAATGAATTAGTGTTATTTGTAGTCTTTCATGCTAGTTGTTGAGAAGATTATATAGGTTATGAAGTATGTTGTTAATTGACCTTAGTATCTTGTCTTAAGCTATGATTAGGATTTAATTGTGATATAGTGATTTTTCTAGCCTTGTTATTATGTTGGTTATTGACTTATGACGATGATACCCCAATTGGGTTGAATTGAGGGTTGATGGTAACACCTTGATGATGGATTATGAAGAAGACTTGGTAAGTCTTGTAACCCGTATCCTTTACATCAATTTATAGTTAATTGTGATTAAATCATGATGTTATATTGGAGTATGCCTTGTATAAGAATTGATGGGGTGGTATGATGTTGAATTGAAATAGCTTGACTATGATTTGTGAGGTGTTAGCTTAAGATGTAAATGTTGTAAAGATGGTGAATGATTTACCAATGTGCCATATCATGATATAAGAATTTTAATGTGCTAACCTCACCCATATGAATTGTAATTAAAGGATAATACTCATGCAATTCTTATTGAGATATGATGACGATGATGTTATATAATGGTTAGACCTATGACCTACAATATACTATGATGATTACTAAAGACATTTCAAATATGGACTCTAGCTTAGCACCGAGTGAACAAGAGTGAGGAGTGTTCCTTACCACATACGAAAAGTAGGATCACTAATGTACTCTTGAGATTGAAGACTATAATGCATTTTGCATAAAGAGGGTCCCAACTATTATTCCTAGTTCTTGAACTATGTTTCCCCCATAGGAATAATAGCTAGTGGATCCACGTAGTTGCTATGTTCATGTTTTTGTACTACCACGACAAGTAGTCCGCCTTCTTTCTATGTAGGGTTTCATGACACCGGATTCCTCATTAGCTCTTGTGGTCTATGTCGGTTAAGGAAAGATTTTCCCAAAAGGTAAAAATGAATGAAAGGAATGAACTCTTACTAAGGTGACCTAAGGGGTTTAGTTTAGTATAGGTAGGGGTATGGGAGTATACCTATACATTGCACTAGTTAGCCTTAATGGAAGTCTTAGGAGGTCGTTCATATGTATGTATAT
This sequence comes from Solanum habrochaites, assembly GCA_027704765.1. Lineage (NCBI taxonomy): Eukaryota > Viridiplantae > Streptophyta > Magnoliopsida > Solanales > Solanaceae > Solanum > Solanum habrochaites. The sequence continues at coordinate 5,175,605 of JAKWJA010002490.1, read as the reverse complement.
GCTTATAAATGAAAATGATATGTATATGATGCTCTTACATGTAAATGATGATATGTGATTTCTATTACTCTTTATGATCATGTATTTGGTCTATAATGTTAAAAGTATGATATTGTGTACTCTTGATGTCATGTTATAAGAAGTGAATTGTTGGTCATGATTCTTGTAGAGTTATGATACGCTCAAACTTACTTCTCAAATGAGAAGTAAAGCGGTCGCGTCAAGTAAATAACCCAACTAGTGAGGTTGGGATCGTTCCCACGAGGAAAATAGTCTAGACTTAACTTTAACTTGTTTATTACTATTGTTCGGTGAGTTTGATACTTCCTTAGAAAGTAAAAACATAAAAAATGTAAATAGGGGGGTTTTATTTTTCCTAATAAGTAAAAAGAACTAACTAAATTGAAAGAGACACTTAACAGTTTTGAAATTTGGGTTTTAATCAATTAATCAAGTACTAGGGTTTACGTGTTCCCCACAGGTTCATAATTGATAATTCTAACTATACAATTCTTTCCTAGTATCTTGCATGCAAAGTGATAAGTTATGTATTTCTAAATCCTTGGTCCGGCATCTAAAAAATCTCACTCCGCACTTTGGTCCGGCTACGTGTGTTGCTTCCTAACCCTTATCGTTATCTCATATTAAGCATCGTATTCGATATTGACTAAGTTACTACTACCTCGTACCAATCAATACTAGCCTATTAGATTATACACTAAATCTATGTTAATAATTATTTTCCTATTATCTACCTCCTTGGTCCGGCAAGTAGCATTAAGGCGAGTTCTAATGTTGATCATCCGTTAAAAGACTTCTAAGCGAAAGAATTATTAATACATGCAAGACACTATTCTAGAGAATTGTTATTTTAGCTAGGGTTTACCTCATTATTTGCCTATGGTTCCCACAACCCTAGTTATGGAGTTTAGTTACTCATCGCCATAAACACAATATTCAAATATATAAATAAGAATTCATGTACTTACTTCAAAGAGAAAGATAAAGTCCAAAGATTGCTTGATTAATCACCAAAAATTACTTGCAAGAATTCTCAAAGTAGTCAATAATCTCACGAAAAGTCTAATGATTATCGAGAATCTCACAATACAATGTTTATGAATACGGAGTTTCAATAATCTCAGAGTCTAACTATCAGGTGTCTAACCTCAAAAACGAGGTTTTTCAAACTATTTATAAAAATACAAAAACCTAATTAAACAAGAATTCAATACTGAAATCTGCCAAACGCGGCTGGTCGACGGACCACACGCGACGGAACGTCGTGGTCATGACGGAACGTCGTGGACTCCGTCGTCCCATACTTGGTGCATTTTCTTCTGCTGCCTTCTTCATTCCCCTCAACGGCAAGTGGACGGACCTTCATAGGCACAACGGTCCGTCGAGGGTCTCATTTCAAAAGACTTCAACTCTTGGAATTTGGGTACTGGGATCACTTCTCTCTGATCTTCATGACGAACCTGCAGGACGGACCGTCATAGCCATGACGGACCGTCACAAGCTTCGTAATCCCACTTGCCAGACTTCCCCCCCATCTTCCTTCAGCAGCTTCTCTACGCTGCCACCTACGACCGTCACAAGCATGACGGACCGTCATAAGCTCCCGTAGGTGTCTCTTATGCATTTCTCTCTCAAATCTCCGCATTTGGCTTTGGACAGATTTCCTGCAAACAAAAGAAAAACTTGTATAAAATTAGCACAAAAAGTGCTTTTGGACGCACTAAACTTAAGGAAAAAACATTAATTATACCGTGAAGCCACTGTATATCAAGTTACTTGATTGAGTAATGATATGGGTCTTTTCTTGGTCATTGCACTTGTTAACTTGATAGGAATTATGGATAATGGAGTTACTTTGGTTCTATTAAAATGTGATCTTATTCATGCTTGTTGAAGTTATAACTTCATGATAGAGTTATATTGATTATATGTGTAAGTATGTTTATATGTTCATTGACTTGACTACTTTTTATATTGTTTAGTGTGGGAATATACATGCCTATGACTTAATGAATGCCGTAAGTGATTTGGTATGGTCTTGTTGATTATGCATAAATGTTTTCAAGGCAAATTGCATGAAATGTCCTTTTCTTAGCATGTTTTATGAGTATGTGTGCATATGGTCTTATACTTAGTACAAGTCGTGTACTAACCCCATTTCTTCTTTTTTCCAAACATTTTAGGTTTCAATCGTTAAAGTGCTTTGAAGACGATTTAATGATTGCTTGGATCTCTTATTCATCCAAGTAGGGTAGGTCCTCACTTTCCGAGGGCGATGCCACTGTCCAGCTAATGGAGTTGTTTTGAGATTAAGACTATTAAGTTCTTTCCTTTTTACTTAATATGGAATATTATATAACCTATATGAGGCATTCTTATTTGATGTATGGGTTATTCCCAAGTTCTTACACTCCTATTAGATGGTTATGAGATGAGATGACTATTATTACTATGTTATCTTTTATATATCTATGTGCAATAAAAGTAAAAGACTAAGTAATCTTCCTATACGAAGGGTATATGTATCTCGATATATATATATATATTATATATTATATATATATATATATATATATTATATATATATAATATATATATAATATATATATATTATATATATATATATATATATATATATATATATACTATGTGTCTGTACATGTCTATGTAAACCTCTCCGAGTAGATATAATACAAAAGTTTTTAAATTTACGCTAAATTTGACCTATGAATGTAATGATGTAAGCTAAGAGGCTAGTTTGAGTCCTCAAAGAGGACACCGACGCCGGTTACGTCTATGATGTATTTTATGATGTGACATATTGATTTTATGGGCCCATTTGTGAGTTCTCGTGTGATGAAGTATATACTTTTAGAGGTCAACTATGTGTGAAAATGGGTGGAAGAAATAGCTCTTCCTAACAATGAAGAAAAGAGTGTCATTGCGTTCTTAAAAAAAATATCTTCTCCATATTTGGCACAACTAGGGCCACTATTAGTGTTGTTGGCTCTCACTTTTGAAACAAGTTGTTCAAAGGGATATTGGAGAAATATAGGGTTTGCCATAATGTGGCTACTCCTTATCATCCACAGACTAGCAGGCAAGTGGAGGTGTCCATTATTGAAATGAAGTAAATTATGCCGAAAATGGTGAAAGCTAACATTACGAATTGGTCAAGGAGGCTTGATGATGCTTTTTGGGCCTACCGAACTGCATAAAAGACTCCCATAGGTATGTCTCCATACAAACTTGTATACGGGAAGGCTTGTCACTCGCCTATCGAGTTATACAACAAAGCCATGTGGGTAATGAAGAAACTAAAGATAAATTGGAAGCCTATGAAAGTTCAACCATCTACAAAGATAAGATGAAGAAGTATCACGACCAAATGATTGAAAATCGAGAATATTTAATTGGTGATTTTTTGATTCTATACAACTTTAGGCTACGATTGTTTTTGGGAAATATCAAGTCCAAGTGGACAGAGCCATTTCTCATAACTAAAGTCTTCTCACATGGAGTAGTTGAGTTGGATATTAAGGAGCGCGCAAAGTTCATAGTCAACGGGAAAAGGATTAAACTCTACCCATGGCATATGGAGAGTGTCCATGAAGTGGTTGAGGCCTATAACCTTGATGAAATCTGGGTAATCAAGGAGACTCCATCGTGCAACGACGTTAAATCAAACTTTTCTTGGGAGGCAACCCGTAGGTGTATCCTTTTTCCAACGATAGGTTTTATATTCTTTGTAGGAATAGTCGTATTTTCTTGTTTCGTTTTGTTTTAAATCTCATTACATTCTTGCTTGTGTGCTAGTGCTGGCTAGAGATTAGTGCTGGGTCCGTGTCTCAAAAGTGTATAGAAAAACATAAAGAGAATGTCCTAATGGGATTTCCATGTGCAGGGACCAAAACAATAATCTGTAGGAAATTGTCTAGAGCATAGGTCTACCGACCCCATCAACGGTCCGTCATTCAATCGACGGACCGTCGATGGTGTCCATAGATCCAAGGTACGTCTCTTAAATTTTTTAATTCTAAATGCAAATGATAGTACAGTAGACGGGCCATCGATTGACCTATGCACCGTCGACGGTGTTTCGTAGGTCCAACTTGCTAGTGACCCGATCCAACCCGACCGGTAATATTAAAGGACATAATGGTTTATATTCATTCCCTCCTTCAAATTCTTATAAAATTCCCTTCCAAAACAATTTTTCTCCCTTTATTTCTTTCCTTTAACACAAACCACCATCTTCCAATCTCCCATATCACTCCAAAATATGAACTCTTCCATTCCCAAACACTCTCTTCCCCAAATTCTCTTTTCTCTATTGTTCTTCGGCTAGTGATCGAGTTCAGCAGCGTGGGCAAGTCCTTGAAAGTTTTCAAGTAGACACAATCACTCCACTACTTATAAAGGTATTTCAATCTCTCTAAAAACTTTGAATTCTCCGTCATATTTGAAATTAGGAATCTAAAAGTCGGTCTTGACCTTGGGAGTACATTATATGAAATTACATGCTAAAAATTATGTATTTACGTCCCTTGGAATGATAGAGAGTGGTTGTGTAGTCATGTAGTCTATATAAAATGTGGGTATCTTTGTATTTCTGATGATTTTGACTTGGGTTTGTTACTATATAAGAATTAGAACGAAATATTATTTGAAAACGAAAACCTAGGAATGAAGAAGTCCTGGTTAGGGTGTTAAAATTACATGTCTTAACTTGATTGTGTAAAAAATTGTCTAAATTTAGGTCTTTGCAAAAGGACCTGAAATCTATATCAAGACAACAGTAAGAGACCCTATCTACGGACTATCGATGGATTGACGGGCCGTCGATTGGATTACCTCAATATTGTTGAAGTTTGAAATGTCAAAAGTGGACTATGGTCCTGTAAGCCCGTCTTTTCCTTTAGAGAACCTATTTCACTGATTTTAAAAAATATTTTAAGTATTAGACGATGGAAATGGACTAAGGTCCGTATATTGATTGATAGGCCATTCTGCATGTCTATCATTTTGATATGAGTGGTATGAAATGTTTGATTTATTTGAAAAAATTTCAAAGTGTCAGACAACGAACCCTATCGATGGACGGTCAATATTGCCCATCGATTTGAAGTTGCTGAACTGAACTGTGTTGTAATTTTTGTTCCTTTCTTCACTCTATTTGTTTCAAGTGTGTAGTATTGCTGAAGTGAGAATAATAACCGATCTACACGTACAATTGGCTCCCAAGAAGGATATCGTCTACGTCAAATTGGGCAAATCCAAGTATGTTGCCCCATCGTGTTGGACGGTTGAACACTCGGAAATGAACAAGATCCTGCATATGTCCCTCCGGGTACCACTACCCCAACATCAGTCGCACGAGTCATTAGAGGTATACCCCGAAAGGCGTTTTTCAGTGTAGTCAATGCCTCCCATTTAAATTAGCAGAGCACACTCACCAGCTCACCTTTCGGTGCTGCCTCTAGCTTAGAAAGAGAATCACGCTCTAAATCTGCTTCTGAATCATGGTCGGCCCAATCTTCTAAGTAAAATGGGGCCACTGTCTTAAGTTCTGCCTCCTAAAGATCCATTCGATCGAGAGTCACGACTTACCAAGCCTCATCTAATGAGGCTGAAAGCTCAGAGTGTGCACCCGCACCTTAAGCAAATGAGCATGCGCGGTTCTTGAAGAACCCAATAGGTGGTGCGTAAATGGGAAGCACTAGGTATACATCGACGCCAAAATGTTGAAAAGAAAAGGGGGTGTTAACTTGGTGGTTGAAAATAGAGCATCGAGTTCTTATATGTTGAGTGAGATCATGGTGGACACTGTGGTGTTAGCCCAAGGGGCTGACTTGGCCACTTCAGAGCCAGTTGACACCACCCATGCTGATTTTGGCTATGCCACTAGTCGAGCCCAAAGCTCATCCCAGTCCATGCCCCCATCTACAGTTTTGGTACCATGATGTACCATGGTTTCATGATACTTTCAATGCTTTCCCTAAGTTTAGTGTGTGTCTAAGGCCTTTTTGTAGTATTTTAATGTATTTTTATTTGTGTTTGCACGAAAACTGTCCTGAACGGAAATGCTGAAGATTGTGTTGAAATCATTACAAAAGTGATGACCTATGGAGCCACTGACGGTCCATCAACCCAATGACGGTCTGTAGGTGATGATCATCGACTGGGGGTTCAAGCAGCTGAAATCAAATCGGGGGATTCTGACTAAGTGTGGGTCTACGGAAGGATCTCTGAAGAAACTACCAAGTATAGAGGATCGGAGGCCATCGACGGACCATAGGTCTACTGACGAACCGTGCTGCTGGTCCGTTGATGGTAATAGAAAGTGTTGAAAAGTGGAGGCTGAAAAAGATTTGAAGTATGGAACTATGGAAGTTGTTGACGGTCCATCGTTCCATCGATGGATTGTCACTTTGGTCTTCAACTTAAGACGCGTTTTCCACATATTTTTTCCTTATTTAAAATTCCTTTTTATTTTAGGACTTTATTACTATAAATAGGACTAAAAACCTCATTTTTCAGGTTAGATTTTTTGTTATTTTTCATAGTCTTGTTATTGGAAGTTGAACTTTGGGATTTTGGGAATTACTTCAAATTTCTAGAATTGATTCTCAAGATATTTTCCTCATTTCAAGTGTTATTTTAAGATTATGTTCAAACCTGTCAAACTAAGCACATGAATTCGTGTTTAATAACCATGAATTTTGTATTTCAAAGCATGGGTAACTAAATCCACAACTAGGGTTGTGGGAATGATGGATAATTATCAAGGTAAAACCAGCTAAATAACAATTCTAGAATAGTGTCTTGCATGTTTTGATAATTCTTTCATTTAGAAGTCTTTTTAACGAGTGCACGCATTAGAACTTATCCTATTTCTACTTGCCGGACCAAGGAGGTAGTTCATAGGAAAAGAATTATCAACATAGAGTTAGTATACACTATCTAATAGGCTTGTTTCAATTGGTGCAAAGTAGTAACTTAGCCATACATTGATTATGATGCTTTATATGAGGTAAAGGTAAGGTTTAGTAAAGTAGACAGACGTAGCCGGACCAAGGTACGGAGTGAAATTCTGTAGTTGCTGGACCAAGAATTAGGGATACATAACTTACCACTTTGCATGCAAGATACTAGGAAAGAATTGTTATAGCTAGGATTACCGCGTTATGAACCTATGGGAACACTTAAACACTAGTTCCTCTCATGACTTGATAAACACTAAAGTTATAAACTTATTATCTGTTATACTTAGAAATAATTAAACATTTTTTTCACACAAACCCCACATTCAATTAATTGTTTTCAAAAAGGGCTTGACTAAATAGACGTAATCGTAAATTGTAGTTAAGTCTAAACCATTTTCCTAGTGGGATCGACCCTAACCTAAAAATTGTGTTCTTTACTTTATACGAACTCTTATATTTCTTTAGGGAAGTATAATTTGAGCATATCAAATTTTGACACCGCTTCCAGGAAAAGTGGATTTTAGATTAACTTTAAGCACATTACAGAATTTTAGTCAACAATTTCCTTATGTTACTTTTTCTTTTGTTTTTGTCTCTTGCAGGTCTAGCTTTTGTGTATGCCAAGTACACGGAGTCAAGGAGAACCAATACTTTCACTTGATCCAAAACTAAACCGTATAATTCACAAAATGAATATTCAAAACAATCGTGCTTATATCGATGATGAGATCAACCCTCAACTTCACCCGCTGATTGATGCTCATAATCAAGTGATAATTGATATCCATGGTAAAGGTAATCCAAGGAGGCAACCTCCTTCCCTACGCCCTCAAGAGTAATATAGAGAAAATGCTAACATCACTGACTCTTATGTTACACTTGTCCTACCTCCTCTACCACATGGTCATACTTTTGTGGTAACTAGTAGCTTGATGCAGAAACTCACCTCTAGAGGTTTGTTTTCAGGGCTACCATCTAAGGATCCACATGCTCACATCGCCAAACTAAGGTCGGTGTGTAAGAGTTGTGTAGGGAGGCCAAATTTAGATGTGGTTATGCGCCCAAGGCTCTAATAAGGAGAATAGATGACAAGGTCAAGGAAATCAAGGTCGGAACTATTTAAATTACAACCAAGATGGTCAGTATGTTCGATATGGAAACTACAACCCCAACAACAACTTTAACCGGGGTAACTATGGAAACAGAAATGATCGAAGTGGGACGTATGTTCCACCTCAAAATTGGGAAGTTGCTATTAGAATGGTGGAGGTAGTATGGATCGAGTTGAAGACATGTTACAAAAGATGATGATGAGGTTCGACGCAAGTGATGACCACGCCAAGGAGTTGAGAGGTTATTTGGCTAACATTAGGTAAAATATGGATGCACATGTAGTATCAATCAAGCATCTTAAGATGCCAATGGACCAATTTTCTTCTACACTAAATCCTCGTGAACGAGGTACTCTTCCTAGAAATACCATCATAAAATCTGAAAAATGATGGGTAGTGTATGGCAGTCTGGACTAGAGGGGGTAAGCAAACAATTGATCTACCTATGTCGTTTGCTGTTGAAGATGCGGTGGGAAGAGAAGATGCGGTAGTAGGAGCTAGTGGTGAGTTGGTAAATTAAGTGGTAAAAGAATTAGAGTTGCCCCAAAAGGTAACCCCCCTTCCTAGACCACCACCACCATTTCCACAATGATTGATGAATAAGACTGAGGATGGAAAATAATGACGTTTAATTATTATGTTGAAAAAACTTTCCAATAATGTACCTTTGATAAAAGATCTTGACCAAATGTCCGGTTATGCCATGTTTATGAAAGAAATGGTCACTAAGAAGACGTCGGTGAGTTTTGAGGATGATTATTGAATGCAACATTGTAGTGCTATTGCTACAAGGTCTCTTGTGCAAAAGAAACAAGATTCGAGTCCTTTCACTATTCCATGTACAATCGGGTTATTACACTTTACTAAAGCATTATGTGATCTTGGGGCAAGCATAAATCTCATGCCTCTCTCAATTTACAAGAAGTTAGGTTTGGGTGACCTAAATCCCACAGCAATGCGGTTATTGATGCCAGATCGAATAGTGAAGAAGCCTATTGGGATACTCCACGATGTGTTATTTAAGGTGGATTTCTTCATATTTCTGGCCAATTTTGTCATTCTTGACTGTGAAGTGGATTTTGAGGTGCCTATTATTCTTAGGGGGCCGTTCTTTGCTACTGGTTGCGCGTTGGTTGACATGGAGAAAGGGAAGATGATGTTTTGGTTGAACAATGAAAAATCAACTTTCAACATTGTAGGTCCATGTGGCAGAGTGGTGAGCTCCAAATGGTATCTGCTATATCCTACAAGGTTGAGAGCATGTCTAAGGATCAAATGAAAGAGGGCCTTGGTGTTGAGGCACTAGCGGCAGTGATTATGCACTTTTAGAGTGATGGTATTGAAGAGTATGGGTCATTGGTTGCGGCACTTGATCGAGGTGATATTCAGTTCAAACAAAAAAATAGAGTTAGATATAAAGCATCACGAGTCTCCACCCGCGAAACCATCGATTGAGGAGGCTCCAAAATTGGGCTTAAGGGTATGTATTCTTGGTGAAAGGTGACACTTCGCCGGTAATTATTCCATCAGATTTGAATATGCAACAAGTAGAGTATTTGGTTGAAATGTTGAAAAGGTTCGAGAGAACTATTGGGTGGACTATTGCGGATATTATTGGGATCCCTCCTGGTACTTGTTCACATAAAATACAACTCATGGCCGATCATAAGCCAAGTATTGAGCACCAGAGACGTTTAAATCCACTTATGCAAGAGGTAGTGAAGAAAGAAATCATTAAGTGGCTGGATGCCAGAGTCATATATCCGATTGCTGATAGTAGTTGTGTATGCCCTGTTCAGTGTGTGCTCAAGAAAGGGGTATTGACTGTGGTCCCTAATGAGAAAAATGTGCTTGTTCCAATGAGGTCGATGATTGGATAGAGAGTGTGTATGGATTACTGGAAATTGAATGCATGGACTGAGAAGGACCATTTTCCTATGCCCTTCATGGACAAGATATTGGATAGGCTTGTAGGAAAGGGGTGGTATTGTTTTCTTGATGGTTATTTGGGTTACAACCAAATCTCTATTGCACCAAAAGATCAAGACAAAACAACTTTTACTTGTCCCTATGGAACTTTCACGTTCAAGAGGATGCCCTTCGGATTGTTCAATGTACCAGCTACTTTTTAGAGATGTATGATGTCCATATTCTTCAATATGGTCGAGGACACCATTGAGGTATTTATGGATGATTTTTGTGTTGTTGGTGACTCGTTTGATCATTGTTTGAACCGCTTATCCGAAGTTCTCAAAAGATGTGAAGATTGCAACATTGTGCTAAATTGGGAAAAATGTCACCTTATGGTGAAAAAGGGTATTTTATTGGGCCATCACATCTCAGAGAAGGGAATAGAGATTCATCGAGCTAAAGTCAAAGTGATAGAGAGACTTCCTCCACCCATATCTGTAAAAGGTGCGAGGAGTTTTCTTGGGCATGCGAGTGTCTACTGGAGATTCATCAAGGACTTTTCACAAATCACACATCCTCTATGCAAGTTACTTGAGAAAGAGTGCAAATTTTATTTTTTTGAATCCTGTCTGAAAGCATTTGGAGAGTTGTAGGAGAAGTTTCTGTCTGCGCCCATTGTTAATTATCCTAATTGTAGCAAACCATTTGAGGTTATGTGTGATGCTAGTGGGGTTTCTCTTGGTGTAGTATTGGGACAAAAAAGGGATAAAATCCTTCACCCCATTTATTATGCCTGTAAGGCCCTAAATGAAGCTCAGAAGAATTATACTGTGACTGAACAAGAGCTACTTGCGAGATTGTATTTGTTTTTGAATTTTTTTTTTCAATATTTGCTTGGCACGAAAGTTATAGTGCATACTGCTCATTCTGCCTTGAGATATTTAATAGCAATGAAGGATCTGAAACCGAGGTTGATTAGATGGGTATTATTGTTGCAAGAGTTTGGCTTTGGAGGCAGACCACTCCTCGCCAGTGGCTGGGCATCATATTGGTATATGGACTGCCCATAAAATCTTGCAATGTGGCTACTATTGGCCAACAATTTACCAAGATGCTCATGAGTTCACCTAGGCTTGTGATAGGTGCCAAAGACTTGAAGGTGTTTCTAGACGACAAGAAATCCCTTTAAATCAATTTTTTGTAATTGAGTTGTTTGATGTGTGTGACATTGACTTTATGGGACCTTTAATAAGTTCTCATGGGATGAAGTATATTTTTGTGGCGGTTTATTATGTGTGAAAATGGGTGGAAGTCATAGCACTTGCAAAGAATGAAGGGAAGAGTGTCACTGCATTCTTGAAAAAGAACATATTTTATAGATTTGGCACCCCAAGGGCCATTATTATTATGAGGGATCCCACTTTTGCAACAAGTTGTTTAAAGGGTTATTAGAGATATATGGGGTTTGCCCCAATGTGGCCGCTCCTTACCATCCTCATACTAGTGGGAAAGTTGAGGTGTCAAACAGAGAAATCAAGCAGATTCTTGCAAAAATGGTGAATGCATATAGAACGGATTGGTCGAGGAGGATTAATGATGTTCTTTTGTCCTACCGAACAACATACAAGACTCCAATAGGTATGTCTCCATACCAACTTTTATATGGGAAGGCTTGTCACTTGCAAGTTCAGTTAGAGCATAAGGCCATGTGGGCAATGAAGAAACTGGAGATTGATTGGAATGAAGCAGCGGAGCAGAGGTTGAATGGGTTAATTGAGCTTTATGAATTTCGCTTGAAGCATATGAAAGTTCAGTCCTCTATAAAGAAAAGATGAAGAACTACCATGACCAAAATATTGTCAAAAGCGACTTTGTGGTTGGGGATTTGGTGCTTTTATTCAACTCTAGGTTGCGCTTGTTTTCGGGCAAACTCATGTCCAAATGGACTGGTCCATTCTTGATCAATCAAGTTTCCCTTACGGTGCGGTTGAGTTGGAGAACAAGGAGGGTGTAAGGTTCAAAATGAACGGAAAAAGAATAAAAATCTACCTAGGGCATGAAAAAAATGCGAATGAAGTGGTTGAGTCATATGATCTTGATGAAATCTGAGTAATCAAGAGTCTTGCATCGTGTCGCGACGTTAAATCAAGCGCTGATTGAGAGGAAATCCAATATGTATCCTCTAGGAAAAAATAGGTTTTGCTTGATTTTATAGGAGTGTTTGCATTATTTCTGTTTTAACTTCATGTCATGTATGAATTTTACTTGACTTTCTTTTAGAAGTGTTGACTAGAGAGTAGACTGTGGTCCGTGTCTAAAAAGTGTCTAGAAAATAAAAAATGATTATCTTATTGGGTGTTCAATGATCATGGATCAAATCACCAGAAATCTGTAGAAATTGGTCTGGTGTACTGATCTACGGACCAACCGACGGGCCATCATCCCATCGACGGACCATCGATGGCATCCGTGGATCCAAAGTGTGATTTAAATTTTTTCCTATGTTAGGGAACATTCAATGGAACGGTTGATGGACCATCGATGGACTTACAATCAGTCGATGGGGAATCGTTAGTTCCCCAAACCCAATAACCCAACCCGACCCGACCGACTATATATTGATTTTTAAAACTTTTCAGTTACCTCCCACCCTTTAAAATCCCTTTACAAACCATTTCACTATTTTCCTTGAATTCCCCCACTCACTCACATATCTATTCCCCACTAATCATTTCCTGATTAGCCATCTCCCACAAAGTTCCCCTCAATCCCAAAACTTATCTCTCCCCACTTCGCATCTTCTTGTGTACTACTTCCAGTCATTGTTCAAAGACGGGCTCGGTGTTTTTTCTTGCACAAAGTCATATCCCCATCCACTCCATTACTGTACACATGTATGTTCATCTCATCTGCTACTGATTTCATGATCTTTGTTTAGACACCTAAATATTAGCACACAAATTGATGAAATACGTATGTGGGTCTTGACTTCGGGACAAAATTGCATGATTACACTATTGAAGTTAGGTTCCTAGTCTCTTAGTATGATGGAAATGGAATTCCTTGGGGGTGTTAATTTCTAAATGAAATGTGTTCTGAGGCTTGTAGTTTTTTAAATTTAGGGATTTTTAGTAGTTTAGATTCTAGGATCGAAATTGAATTAATCGACGCCCTAGGAATAATAAAATGGTGGGTTAATTGATCTATGAAGCTAATGTGTCTTAATATACTTGACATTGTCAATTGGGGGTTCCAAATATATCTTACAAAAATCAATCTCTAACTAATAGTACGAGACTGTGTCTACGGACTGTCGGTCAATCAATGGACCGTCGATGGGGTGCTTCGATATCTACCCACGATTTTAATCAACTTTGGAACAATGGACTAGGCCTATTGTCCGTCGATTGATCGATGGACCATCCTGCACGTCCGTCGACTCTAACAGAACCCTGTTTGCTGAGGGTCTAAAAATTTTGTCTAAGTGCTAACCGACGGAAGTGATTTACGGTCTGTCATGCCTGCATGTATGTCGTCTTTAACAGAAACTTTGCATGTCAAGAATTTCAATTTTTTATGTGTACAACAAGGGACTAGGTATACGGTTAGTCGATTGATCGAATGACCGTCCTGCAATTTCGTCATCTTTAACAGAACCTTTGTTTATTAAGCCTTCAAAATATTTGCAAAGTGTTCACTGATGGACCCTATCGATGGACCGTCTTTCCATCAATGGACCATTTGCAGTTCCCGTCGTTCAGTTTTGCAGTTCTAAACCTGACTGTGTTTTGTGTTTCAAAGTTGGCCTGGCTTCTGTTGTGTGTGTAAGATATTTACAATGAAACTAATAACTCTCTTTTGAAGGTACCAATGGCTCCTAGGCAAGACCAAGTCTACTGTAGAGGAAGTTCCAAGTGTTTTTCCCCTTCACGTCGGCTAGTGATTGGCTTAGAAGATGATCGTGATCCGGAATATGTGCCTCTAGGAACCCGGACACCGACACGTGATGCTAGAACCACTCGAGGCACGACCACAAAACTGGCGTCCGATGTAGTCACTGCCTCCCAGTCTGGGACTGCCGCTGGTTCTGAGGGAGCGTCTGTCTCCGAGGAGGCTCTCGGGTCTGAGGGACGGTCCTGCTCTTAGGAGGCTTCGGTGTCTGAGGAAGCGTCAAATTCACATCGTCTTACTATTCCTACTGCAAAGGTCCATTCTTCCTTGTTTGATGAGGCTGAAAGTGCGGATTCCACTCTAGTTCCCTTGACCGACGTCCCTGCACCGGTTGCTGATCACCCCAACCAGTGGTATGTAGAAAAAAAATACCATGTGTACAGGGATGCAAAGATACTCAACAATAAGGGGGTCATGACTCGAACTCTTACAGTCGAGCTATGAGTTCTTACAGGAAGTCTCCACTCTGTCCCTGATGCACATGCTCTTTTCACCCGCGATCGGCTAGAGGGGATGGCTAGGAGCGTTGGACACTATAGAGAGGAGGTGGTGCGAGAGTTCTACGCTTCTTATTTAGAGACTCTCCAGTCTTCTATGGATAGGCGGTCTAATCTTGTCAAACGGGTACCACTTTATTATGTTCGAGTCCGTGTCACTGATACAGATAGTACAAGGAAGCCCTTTACCCTTGAGTTTGACTATAGGTGGAAGCTGATAAAGGAGGGACATTTCAAGCGTGATGCGGGGGTGAGAGAGACCACCAAGAGGTGGATAGCCCAACACATTTCAATGGATGGTAAAGGTGCAAAATGGGTTCTGGAACCCAGAGGTGTTATAAAGAAGGCCAACCTCACATTCAAGGCCATATTGATCTGGCTATTGGTCCGTCACTTCCTATCCCCCACTTTTGCTGACAACATTCTTACATGGGATAGAGAAATATTGGTAGCTACTGTTGTTGCATGGTTTGATGTGGATGTTTCGAGACTGTAGATGACAATCATTCATGAGAGGGACTTTAAGGCCACCATCACGTACCCTTTTCCCTGCATGATTTTTGAGTTGTGCAGATATGCTGGAGTACCCATATTGCATATTGATATTCTTAGGACTCCTACTGGGAAAATTGATATCGGTATCATCTAGGATGAGGCCAATGAGGCAGAATCCAACAGAGGGCCCAGAAAGAAAGTGTAGCCGCTAGAAGAGAACTTGGCGTACACGGTAGACCAAGCCCAATGACTTGATCAGGTTACATCAGGGCCTTTTGGCACCACCCCGATTGAGTGTATCCTGGGTACTATCATGACTTCGAGTTCCTCCTGCTGTACTCTATCTGCAGCAGTAGCCCCGATTGCTAAGGTCCATAAGTTAGAGACCCAGATGGACACACTACGGCATCATATCAATCCTTTGATGCAGAAGTACATTGCTGAGGTGGAGAATCAGATATAGAAGAGGATTTCCTAGCAGACTAAGAGGTGGATTTTGGCAGTCCACAAGCGCCTAGATGCCTTTGAGTTGAGAGTTCTCGCCCGACCAACTCCTACTATTGACTTGATGACTCTCAAGTTTGCTTTGGCGAGTCTGAGGGCTGATGTGGATTCCATTCTTGATGCGCGAGTACCTGAGCCTGAGGCCACACCTGCAGAGCCTATTGAGGATACTATGCTTGCTGCATTGTTCAAGACCACCGCTGCACCACCGCCTCCGCCATGTGAGCATGCCAATAGGACATGAACCAGAGAGGGTGATGAGGCTCGTGCTAGGAAGAGAGAGCGTACTAAGTTGGAGGCTGCGAGGAGATCCTCGTTGATAGATGAGGAGGCCCAACAAATGAGGGCTCATGAATTGGCTACTGGGCCGTCTAACTCAAGGATTGTTGATATGAGAGGAGCACTACTGAGGGTGTTGACATTGTAGAGGACACTGATGGTGTCCCTACTACTGAGGGAGTGGGTTTTGGGAAACCGGATTCTCCAGCTTGTTGATCGTCGGCGCTATGCGCCTCAAGTTTGTTTCACCTATCACCATGTTTTATATTGATTATTCATTGGGGACAATTGCATTATTTCTTGTTGGGAAGTGGTAAATGGAAAGTGAGTGCTAGCGTGAAGTCTGAGTGGCCCAACTAATGATCCTTTTTTGGGGTTTTTCTTTACTGTGTTCTTTTTCACCAAGAGATTGATTATTTTACTGTTGAACCGGCATGTTAGTACCTTTTTACAAAGTATTAATGTGAAATCTGAAGCATGATGTCTAAATACAATGACAACCCATTCTAAAATGATTGCTTGCATGATTAAGCATAGTGAATGTTGAATGAGTTGGCTCTAAGCATGACATAGAGATATACCATTTTTTGACCCTCAATCTAACACTCAAACATGGTGTCCGATAATGTTTTAGGGTAATGAGGTGATGAGAGAGTGTGAGGAAAGTTGAATAGTCCACTATTTGTACCTAGCTAGAACTTGCCCGGTTAGTCCTGCAAAAATTAATCTATGTTGGACAATTAGGAAATGATCATAGGCCCTTGTTCAAATTATCCAATCATTATCCTAAATGAAAGAAAACCAAATGGAATTTATCCTTTTTGATCCAAATGATTTGAGCTTACACCAAACATTTCTTTTCTACCCCAACTCATCTTTTCTGGGTACAATTTATTGTCCCTTGTCCCTCCTTGGACATGTGAACCTAATCTTATGCCAAAAGGATAAGTTGAGGGTGGCTAATGCAGAAACCAACATCGTCCTGGCCCTGATCAAACTTTGGGTATTGTGTACCTTGACTGATAGAAAAACCATGAGTTGAGGGTGGCTATTATGAGGAATGTTACGGCAAGCGGGGTTGAAAGAATTAATGTAAAAAAATTAAAGAAGAAAAGATACGTGACTCTATCAAAGTTGAAATCAAGTGAAAAGTTTGGAAATAAAAATAAAAGAAGAGTCATTTGCACGAAATGAGATAAAAAAGGCAAAGAATATAAGAAAATGATGAGTAGGGCATAATAAACGATGAGAAGGTAGGACGCTTAGAAGTTATGTCAAATGTACCTTACCTGACCCTGAGCCTATGTTGAGTATAATATGGTGAACTCAAAGCAATGAAAATACGGGCAAGCCTATGGCAACAAGTATCAATTTGGTGTGAAGTTGTTCTGAGAGCGAGTGTTGGAAAATAATCCATATACTCAAATTGAAATAATTGTTTGAAAAAGGAGGATGTTGTTTTTAAATTGAGGACACAAGTTACAATATTAGAAAGTTGGTACCTTTGTGAGAGATAAAAGAGGAGAGGTGTCGGTGCGTGGTGAGTCTATGTCATGGTCTGATCCACAAGAATGAGCCTAAGAGTGATATAATGCATAAAAACAATGAAAATAATCGGGATTGATATCCATATAATTGCAAAAGCTTAAATGAAGATACTTTTGTACAAAGGTGTTGTGGTGAATCATAGTGAGTTGCTTGAGGACAAATAACAAATTTAAATTTAGGGCGTTGATGTACCATGGTTTCACGGTACATTTAATGCTTTTTCCATAAGTTTAGTTTGTGTCGAAGGACTTTTTGCAGTAGTTTTAATGTTTTTTTATTTGTGTTTGAAGGAAAACTGTCAAGAACGGAAATGCCAAAGATTGTGTTGAAATCAGTTCAGAAGTGATGGCCTCCGTCATCCTATACTTTAAATCCATCTGCTGCTTTCTTTATTACCCTCGACAAATAGGTATGATGGACCATTTCAAGCACGACGGTCCGTCGAGGGTCTCTGTTCCATACCACTTAAACTTATTGGAATTGGGGTACTGGAACTTCTCTGATCATCACGATGAACCAGCAGGGCGGACCGTCGTGGATATGACGGTCCGTCATGTACTTCATAATCCCACACTTAGGTCAGACTTCCCTATCTTCCTTTAGAAGCTTCACTACGATGTCACCTACGGTCCATCACAAGCTCGACGACCGTAACAGGCCCGTAGGTGGTAACTTTTCTGCATTTCTTGCTCAAAAACATCCTCGTTCATCTTTAGACAGATTTCCTGCAAATAAAGAGAAACTTACTTAAAAAATCAATACAAAAAAGCTTTTGACACACACTAAACTTATGGAAAAACCATTAAAAATACCGTGAAACCACATTATATCAAGGGTCCGACCGTTGAAGATTAAGAAGGTCGTTCAAAGAAGCTTGGAACTCTTTCTCCAAGTGTTGGTAGGTCCTCATGTTCGGCGATGCTATCTTTTCATTATTTTATCTTATGAAGACATTAGTAGTTTAAGAATACTCTTTATTCCATTTTACTTTCTTTTTATTCGATTGTATTAAAACCTATATGGGATATTGACATTTTATTGGCTAAATCAAACTCGTACTCTTTAGATGGTTTTTATGTGAAACAAGTTTTAGAATATCGTATGTATGTTATCATGTGGTTAAAAGAGAAGCTTAGTAAGCTTCTATGTGAGTGTTTTAATTATACCTCAATATGTGCATAAGTATGAAAGTTTTTAATTTTTCCTCAAATTTTAACAGATGACATGTTATGAAGAACGCTAAGGGCTTGTTTGAGTCCTATGAGAGAATGACGACGCTAGTCGCATTTGGGGGGTGCTCTCCGGATGTGAATAACTTTGTATCAGAGCATGAGGTTGAATGACCTTAGGATCATTCTCTAACTACATCACATTATATAGTGTCTTGTTCATGGTTGTGAAGCGCACCACAATTATGGATGAGAGAAAATGTGCTGATTAGGGAACTTCTCATTTCTTTGTAATCCTATATCGTGCCTCTAGAGTTTTAACACTATGTGTATTTTAGAATCTAATTTATTTCTTGTTTTCATAGGCGATAAATATAATAAGAATAACAACGAGAAGAGTAGGATATGAGGTTGTGAATGCGGTTGCTAATCCCCAAGTCAATCAAGTTCCTCCTCAATCCTCTGCCTATGACGGATGGTTAGGTGAGGGTAGCCCTTTTCCAAATGGCCCAAGACATCACCAATCAAGCTCAATCCATTACTGTATTATCAGTGGAAGAATTGTAGGGTTGTACAAGGGGATCTCGAGACTTGGTAGATCTTCAAAATGGCCTCTCTTGACATATTGTTTCCAATAGAACAAAGGAAGATAAGGTAGAGGTGTTCATCAACCTTCTTCAATGATGTATGAGTATCAAGGAATACTACTTGAAATTCATTAAGCTATCCAAATATTCTTCCTCTTTGGTTTCTAATGCTAGGTATGAAATGATTCGTTATGTAACGCGCGTCTCCGAAGAGCTTGAAGAAGAAGATCGTGTACCCATGCTTCTTGACAACTTGGATCTTTCTAGATTTATATTTATGGATAACAAGTAGAGGAGATTCGTTTATGTAAGAGGAACAGAGAATCTAAGAAGTCAAAGTCTTTTTAAAGTAGTTCTTCTAATAGAAGCATGTTAAAGACAATCCTATGTTCAAGAAGAGGTTTTCAAACAAATTCCCTTAAACTTTCTCCAAGAATCTCAATGATAGAGGTTCTAATCCTAATCTCAAAAGGTGAGAAATGTTGATCCACAAAAAGAAAGTCCAACTTGTAGTAAGTGTGGTAAGAAACATGTGGGTGAATGCCTTGTTGCAACTAATAGTTGCTATGGTTGTGGAAAAGGTAGCCATATGGTAAAAGATTTTCCTAATTTGAGGAGTCAAGTAAAGGATAATATCCAAGGGTTGTTTATACCATGTGGTGAGGATTAAGGATCTAGAATGTGAAACTCCTTCTATTGAGTCAGTTTAGTGGTGAGGGATTTCCAGAGGTTTTTCCATAATGACCTTCTAGGAGTTCCTCCCGAACGGGAAATTAACTTTGGCATGCACTTGTTACCAAATAAAAATCCTATTTAAATTCCTCCATATAGGATGACTACGAATATACTGAAAGAGTTAAAGCTCCAACACAAAGAATAACTAGACAAGGGTTTTATTCAGCCTAGTGTTTCTAAATGGGGAGCTCCGATTTTATTTGTCAAGAAAATGGATGGATCCCTTAAGATGTGCATTGATTATATCAAACTTAATAAGTTCACTATAAATACCAAGTATCCTCTCACTCGGATTGATGAACAATTTGATCAACTCCAAGGTGAAAACTACATTTTTAAATTTGTCTTAAAGTCGGGATATTACCAACTTAGGGTGAGAGGTGAAGATATTCCCAAAATAACCTTATAAACTAGATATGGTTAACATGAGTTTTTAGTGATGTCTTTTGGGTTAACAAATGCCCCAGTGGCGTTTATAGAACTTATGAATAGAGTTTTCCAAGATTACCTCGACTCATTTGTGATTGTGTTCTTTGATGATATTTTGATATACTCCAACGATGAAAATGAATATCAGAGTCACTTGAGTTTGGTCTTGCAAGTCTTCAAATAACACCAACTTTATGCAAAATTTAGTAAGTATGGATTTTGGTTGCGGTCCGCTTCTTTTGTTGGCCATATTATCTCTGGTGGGGATGTAGAAGTTTATTTGAAGTAGATGGATGCAGTTAGAAATCCTCCTAGACCTTTGACTACCATCAACATAAGGAGTTTCTTTGGTCTAGCCGGGTACTATACAAGGTTGTTTATGGACATTCATCCATTGCGTCTCCTTTGACAAGTTTTACCCAAAAGAAGGTGAAGTTTGAGTGGTTGGATGCTTGTGAAAAAGGTTTTTAAGAGTTGAAAGATAAATTTAGCTCTGCTACGGTGTTGACATTATCGGAGGGTAATGGAGGCTTTGTGGTGTATTGTGACCGCTTCACGAGTGGTATTGCATCGTTTCCTCATGAAACATGGCAAGATGATAGCTTATGTTTCTGGTCAATTCAATGTTCATTAGATGAATTATCCGACCATGACCTTGAATTAGGTGCTCTAGTTTTTGCCATAAAAATATGGAGACATTATTTGTATGGTGTGCATGTTTATGTGTTTACTGACCATAAAAGTCTTCAACATTTGTTGAAACAAAAGGAGTTGAATATCTGAAATAGAACATGGATAGAACTTTTGAAGGATTACAACATGAGTGTCCTTTACCACCCTAGCAAGGCCGATGTGGGTGTTGATGCTTTGAGTCATATGACTATGGGTAGTATGTCTGATCTTGAAGAAGAGAAGAAATAACTTGTGAAAGACATTCACTGATTCACTCACTTAGGCATGACATCAAAAGATTTTACAATTGGTGGTTTTATGGTCCATCATAATTCCGAGTCATTAGTACTTGTAGAGGTGAAATCTAAGCAACATTGGATCCTCTGTTGATGGAGTTGAAGTAATCTGTACTTAGTGAGCTCAATGAGTCATTCTCTTAATTGGGGGATGGTATTCTTAGGTACCAAAGAAAATTATGTTTACCGGATGTAGAGGGTTTGAGAAATCAAATTCTAGAAGAATTCCATGGTTCTCGGTGTTCTATACATCCGGGTACCACCAAAATGTATCATGTCCTTAGAGAGGTGTATAAATGGGATGGTTTAAAAAGGGACATAGTAGAGTTTGTTTCTAAGTGTTCAAATTGCCAACATGTAAAGCTGAGCATCTTAAATCGGGTGGTTTAACCCACATAATTGATGTTCCTACATGGAAGTGTCAAGCCATTATTTTGGATTTTGTTGTTGAGTTGCCTCGAACCCAGAGGCAAAATGATTCAATATGTATTATTGTGGATATGTTGACCAAATATACCAATTTTATTCCCGTTAAGTCTACATATACCGCTGAAGAATATGCAAGTATCAACATTCAAGAGATTGTGAATCTTCATGGGGTCCCTTTGTCCATAATTTTGGATAGAGGTGCCCAATTCATTTCTCGTATTTGAAAATTTTTCAAAAGGGTTTAGGTACACAAGTGAAACTTATTACAAATTTTCATCCTCAAACGGGTTGTCAAGCAGAACGTACCATTAGACCCTTAAAGACATGTTAAGAGAATTTGTTATTGATTTCAAGAGAAACTGAAATGATTACATATCTTTGATTGAGCTCTCTTACAACAATAGATGCCATTCGAGCAACTCTATGGCACCTTATGAAGCTCTTTATGGTAGAAGATGTAGGTCTCCAGTTGGATGGTTTGAGGTTGGTGAGTCCTTACACCTTGGTCCAGAGATTATCTATGAGGCTATAGAGAAAGTACGAATTATAAGAGATAGATTGAAGACAACCTATAGTCGCCAAAACTCTTATGCCGATAAAAGGAGAAGAGATCTTGAATTGGAAATAGGTGATCTTGTCTTTTTGAAGATCTCAATTATGAAAGGAGTGATGTGATTCAGTAAAAAGGGGAAGTTAAGTCCCTGGTATGTTGGTCCTTATGAGGTTTTGCAACGGGTTGGAAAGGTTGTCTCTAAATTGAAACTACCTAATGAACTAGCTTTGGTTCATCTGGTATTTCATGTTTCCATGCCAAAGAAATGCGTAGGTGACCCGGTGTCCATTCTACCTATGGAAGGTTTAGGTGTGGATGAGAACCTCTACTATAAAGAGGTTCTTGTTAAGATCCTAGATCGCCAAGTCTAGAAGTTGAGGAACAAGGAGGTTGCGTTTGTAAAAGTCTTATGAAGGAACCATCTTGTAGAGGGTGCAAAATGGGAGGCCGAAGCTGACATGATGTCCCACTAACCTCATAGTTTTGATCCTTGAGGTTAGACATTCCTCTTCGTAAAGAAACTTATGAATAAATATGAAATTGACTTCCTTTATAAAAAGGTGCATGTTTTGGTAAAAATTGTACCTATTTTAGTTTTTAGAAAATGTCTTAATACACTATTCTTGCATTTATATGAAATATGTATGCATGTGTCTTCTTGATATTTTTCTGTTTTATTGTTGTCTTGAAAAGAATGATAGCATGGTAACTCTTTAGTTTATTTTGAGATCATGTTAGTAATGAGAAGTTAGCTCCTCATTATGTATTAATAAATGTTGAAGCTCTTACATTTTGTGCATCATGAATTGAGTTGCTATGTGTAATGTTGTAGTATGTGTTGAGGGGATTTTAAAGTACTCCTATGAGCTGTGACTCATTATAACTTTATGTTAAAGTTGGTTGGGCTGCTAGTATTGAGTCTATCCTTACTCTTTAAAAGGTTTTTGTGTCATCGGGAACAAATGTTCCAAAGGGGGGGGGGGTAATAAAACACTTTCGAAGTTCCATGACTTGGACTAGAACATAGACTATTGAATAAAAGTTAAAGTGATGTTTTTCTTCCATAGGTTGTAAAACCAGAGTAGTGAATATTATGCAAGAATCGACATTAAAGAGATTGTAAGTCTTCAAGGCATCCCTTTGTCCATAATTTTGTATAGAGCTGCCCAATTCACTTCTCGTTTAGGAAATTTTTTTAAGGGTTTAGGTACACAAATTAAACTTAGTACAACTTTTCATGCTCAGACGGATTTTCAAGTAGAACATACCATTCAGACCCTTGAAGACATGTAAAGAGCATGTGTTATTGATTTTAAGGAAAACTGGTATAATCAGTGACCATTGATTAAGATCTCTTACAACAATAGCTTCCATTCGATCATCTCTATGCCACCTTTTGAAGCTCTTTATGGCAGAAGATGTAGGTCTCCAAGTGGATGGTTTGAGGTTGGTGAGTCCTAACTCATTGATCCATAGATTATCTATGAGTCTATAGAGAAATTACTACTTATAAGAGATAGATTGAAGACAACTTATAATCGCCAAAATTCATATGCCGATAATAGGAGAAGAGATCTTGAATTTGAAATAGGTGATCATGTCTATTTGAATATTTCACCTATGAAAGGGGTGATGAGATTCGGTATAAAGGGGAAGTTAATTCCCCGGTATGATTGTCATTATGAGGTTTTACAAAGGGTTGGAATGTTTGCCTCTGAACTGAAACTACCTAAAGGACTAGCGTGGGTGCATCCGGAGTTTCATGTCTCGATGCTCAAGAAATGCGTAGCCGATCCGGTGTCCATTCTGCCTATGGAAGGGTTAGGGGTGGATGAGAACCTCTCCTATAAATAGGTTCTTGTTAAGATCCCAGATCGCCAAGTCTAGAATTTGAGGAACAAGGAGGTTGCCTTGATAAAAGTATAATGAAGGAACCATATTGTAGAGGGTGCAAAATGGGAGGCCGAAGCAGACGTGATTTCCCACTACCCTCATAGTTTTACTCCTTGATATTATACATTCTTCTTCATAATGAAACATATGAATAAATATGAAATTGACTTCCTTTCTAAGAGGTGCATATATTTGTAAAAGTTGTATCTATTTGAGTTTTTAGAAAATGTCTTGATACTTTTTTCTTGCACTTATATGAAATGTGCATGCATGTGTCTTGTTGAGATTTTTCTATTTTATTGTTTTCTTGATTAGAATGATAGCATGGTAACTCTGGTGTATTTTGAGCTC
This sequence comes from Solanum habrochaites, assembly GCA_027704765.1. Classification (NCBI taxonomy): domain Eukaryota; kingdom Viridiplantae; phylum Streptophyta; class Magnoliopsida; order Solanales; family Solanaceae; genus Solanum; species Solanum habrochaites. Next base: position 5,151,187 of record JAKWJA010002490.1, on the reverse strand, counting down.
ATGTTAGTAATGAGTAGTTAGTTCCTCATTATGTATTATTTAGTGGTGAAGCTCTTACATTTTGTGCATCATGAATTGAGTTGCTATGTGTAATGATTTAGTAAGTGTTGAGGGTATTTTAAACTAATCCTATGAGTTGTGACTCATTATGTTTTTATGTTAAAGTTTGTTGGGCTGCTAGTATTGAGTCTATCCTTACCATCCATATGATTTTCGTGTCATCCAAGAACGAATGTTTCTAAGAGGAGGATAACGTAACACTTTCGAAGTTCCATTACTTGGACTAGAGCTTACATTATTTAATAATAGTTAAAATGATGTTTTTCTTCCATATATTGTAATACCAGGTTAGTGAATATTATGCAAGAATCGACATTAATGAGATTGTGAGTCTTCAAGGGATCCCTTTGTCCATCATTTTGTATATAGGTGCTCAATTTACTTCTCGTTTTAGAATTTTTTTAAAAGGGTTTAGGTACACAAGTTAAAATTAGCACAATTTTTTATCCTCAGACGGATTGTCAAGAGGAATGTACCATTCAGACCTTTGAAGACATGTTAAGAGCATGTGTTACTGATTTTAAGGAAAACTTGTACGATCACTGACCTTTGGTTGAGTTCTCTTACAACAATAACTGTCATTCGATCATCTCCATGGCACCTTTTGAATCTCTTTATGGTAGAAGATGTAGGTCTCCAGTTGGATGGTTTGAGGTTGGTGAGTCCTTACTCATTGATCCAGAGACAATCTATAAGTCTATAGAGAAATTACTACTCATAAGAGATAGATTGAAGACAACTTATAGTCGCCAAAAGTCTTATGTCGATAATAGGAGAAGAGATCTTGAATTTAAAATAGGTGATCATATCTATTTGAATATTTCACCTATGAAAGGGTTGAAGAGATTCGGTAGAAAGGGGAAGTTAAGTCCCTGGTATGTTTGTCATTATAAGGTTTTACAACCGGTTGTAAAGGTTGCCTATGAACTGAAACTACCTAAAGAACTAGCATCGATTCATCCTGTGTTTCAAGTTTCCATGCTCAAGAAATGCGTAGCCGATCCGGTGTCCGTTATGCCTATGGAAGGTTTAGGGGTGGATGAGAACCTCTCCTATAAAGAGGTTCTTGTTAAGATCCTAGATCGCCAAGTCTAGAAGTTGAGGAACAAGGAGGTTGCCTTTGTAAAAGTCTTATAAAGGAACCATCATGTAGAGGGTGCAAAATGGGAGGACGAAGCCGACGTGATGTCCCACTAACTTGATATTTTTAATCCTTTAGGTTAGACATTCCTCTTCATAAAGAAACTTATGAATAAATATGAAATTGACTTCCTTTCTAAAGAGGTGCATGCTTTGGTAAAAGTTGTACCTATTTTTGTTTTTAGAAAATGTCTTCATACTGTATTCTTGCACTTATATGAAATATGTATGCATGTGTGTTTTTGAGATTTTTCTGTTTTATTGTTGTCTTGAAAAGAATGATAGCATGGTAACTCTTTGGTGTATTTTGAGCTCATGTTAGTAATGAGAAGTTAGTTCCTCATTATGTATTATTAAATGTTGAAGCTCTTACATTTGTGCATCATGAATTGAGTTGCTATGTGTAATGTTGTAGTATGTGTTGAGGGGATTTTAAAGTACTCCTATGAGCTGTGACTCATTATGATTTTATGTTAAAGTTTGTTGGGCTTCTAGTATTGAGTCTATCCTTACCCTCCAAAAGATTTTTGTGTCATCCGGGAATGAATGTTCTTAAGGGGGGGATAATGTAATACTTTCAAAGTTCCATGACTTTAGAGCTTAAACTATTGAATAATAGTTAAAATGAGGTTTTTCTTCCATAGATTGTAAAACTAGGGTAGTGAATATTATGCAAGAATCGACATTAAAGAGATTGTGAGTCTTCAAGGGATCCCTTTGTCCATTATTTTTTATAGAGGTTCCCAATTCACTTCTCGTTTTTGAAATTTTTCAAAAGGGTTTAGGTACACAAGTTAAACTTAGTACAACTTTTCATCCTCAGCCGGATTTCCATGCGGAACGTACCATTCTGACCTTTGAAGACATGTTAAGAGCATGTGTTATTGATTTTAAGGAAAACTGGTATGATCACCGACCTTTGATTGAGTTCTGATACATCTATAGCTTCCATTCGATCATCTCCATGGCAACTTTTGAAGATCTTTATGGTAGAAAATGTAGGTCTCCAGTTGGATGGGTTGAGGTTGGTGAGTCCTTACTCCTTGATCTAGAGATTATCTTTGAGTGTATAGAGAAATTACTACTCATAAGGTATAGATTGAAGACAAGTTATAGTCGCCAAAAGTCTTATGCCGACAATAGGAGAAGAGATCTTGAATTTGAAATAGGTGATCATGTCTATTTGAAGATTTAACCTATGAAAGGGGTGATGAGATTTGGTAGAAAGTGGAAATTAATTCCCCGGTATGTTTGTCATTATGAGGTTTTACAGTGGGTTGGAAAGGTTGCCTATGAACTTAAACTACCTAAAGAACTAGCGTCGCTTCATCCGGTGTTTCATGTTTCCATGCTCAATAAAAGCGTAGCCGATCCGGTGTCCATTCTGGATATGGAAGGTTTAGGGTGGATGAGAACCTCTCCTATGAAGAGGTTCGTGTACACATCCTAGATATCCAAGTCAAGAAGTTGAGGAACAAGGAGGTTTCCTCTATAAAAATTCTAAGGAGGAACAATCTTTTAGAGGGTGCAAAATGGGAGGCAGAAGTTGACATGAAGTCCCGCTACTCTCATATTTTTACTCCTTGAGGTTATACATTCGTTTTGATGAAGAAACTTATGAACAAATATTAAATTGACTTGCTTTCTGAATAGGTGCATGTTTTGGTAAAAGTTGTACCTATTTGAGTTTTTAGTAAATGTCTTCGTACTCTATTCTTGCACTGATAAAAAATGTGTATGAATGTCTTCATGAGATTTTGCTGTTTTATTGTTGTCTTGAGAAGAATGATAGCATGGTAATTCTTTGGTGTATTTTAGCTCATATTAGTAATGAGAAGTTAGTTACTCATTATGTATTATTAAATGATGAAACTCTTACATGTTGTGCATCATGAATTGAGTTGCTATGTGTAATGTTGTAGTATGTCTTGAGGGGATTTTTAAAGTACTTCTATGAGTTGTGACTCATTATGATTTTTGTTAATGTTGGTTGGGCTGCTAGTATTGAGTGTATCCTTACCCTTGAAAAGATTTTTTTTTTCATTCGAGGACGAATGTTCCTAAGTGGGGAATAATGTAACACTTTCGAAGTTCCATGACATGGACTAGATCTTAGACTATTGAATAATAAATAAAATGATGTTTCCATAACTGTATTAATGTAATAGAATCATTTAGAAAAGGTTAGAGCCAAAACGATAAAAAATAACCTTGACGTCCCCATATTTGGTGAACGTTTTGGAATTTCAAATGAAGTGTAAAACTAGTAAAATTACTTTATATAGGTAATATGTAGTACAAAGGGTCCAAACGTATGGTAATGACACCCCAAGGACCACCCAAAATATCCTAGAGGAGGACCCCAACATGGGAAAGCAGGTAGATTTTGAGGGTCTGCTGCACGATGTACATCCCACACGAGGTCTACTAACTCAAGCAATTTTTTAAATTAAGAATTGGGTTTCAGCCTCATGATTTAGAGCTTACATGATGCTCACTGCATCGACTTACAATTCAGAAAAAAGAATTGGAATTGGCCGCGCGACGCGCAACGACTTCCTATATTCGTTAAAGTCGTATTTTAGGTAATTTAACTTCACAAAAAGATCCATTTAGGTGAAAGGTCTTTTGTGTATTATATGGGATGAATTTATAATGATTTTAGGTAAGTTTTATACCACTTTTATACACTTGAAATAAGATCAAACGATCCTCGCATATCTCTCAAGAACGCTCTCTTTTTCAAACTCCATTGAATAACAAGATTAGCTTAAGAAAGAAGATGAAGACATTAAGTTTTTCGATCCAAATTTGTGGATTATTCGTTAATAAGGTATGACTTTTTCACTCTTAGTTCCTTTCCCCAAGAGGTCCTTTCAAAGATGGTTTTAAAGAATTCAACTCCTAGGAATTTTAGTCTATAAAACGGGTTTTCTTCCTAAGTTTAGATTTATGATTTTTGAGGAAGAATAATGATTTTCTATGTCTGATTAAGTATGTATTGTTGGGATTAGAACTATGACTTGAATGATCTTTTAAATGACCCTTTCACTTATCCAAAATTACGAATTGATATTGCTTATTACGTGAAGAGTTTGTATTGGTTATGCTATTGAGTATTTTACTATGTTGCTGGATGATTGTTTTAAATTGAAGGTAAGTTCTTGAATAAGGTCTTGGAAGCAAGAGGTAAGTATTCTAAAGTCATGATTACTCTATGATATTGATCTTAGCCTATAAATGATGTTACAATGTTATTGAAATATATATGATTGTTCTATGTGTGTATGCTGGGATATGAATATGTTAAATGTGAGATCATTATAAGGATATGATAATACAAGTGATGTTCTTTATCTTTTATGCCTTACACACTATGATTATAGTATGTAATCACACAAATGAAGGGTTATGATGAAACGAAATTCTCATATAAACCTAAAGAGAGAACGACCATGTTTATACATGTTGTTAAGCTCCTATGACTTGTGACAAAATTTATGAATAAATGATGACTTAAAGGTTATTCACAAAGGGACTTAAGATTACCACTGATGGACTAGATGTGAGAGGTATCCATTCTATAGTTGGAAGGTAGGTTCACAATAACTCTCATGAGATAGAGGCTTCCATGTAATGTGGAACTATGGGTCTCTAATATATCTCCTAGTTCTTAAACTATGTTTCCAACATACGATACTAGCTACTGGATCCACCTAGAAAGCTATATCATTTTTGGTTCTACTTTGTCCGATAGACCACATTCTTTCTGGGTGAGATTTCATGACACCAAATTCCATATTTAGCTCACATGGTCTAATGTCGGCTAAGACGATTGTTCCCTCAAGTAAAATGAAATACAAGTAAATGAATATTTACTAGGGTGAATTGAGGAGTTTACTTAGTATAGGTAGTGGTCTGGGACTCTACCTAAACATTGCAAAAGTTGAGTCTAATGGAAATCCTAGGAGATTGTTCATATGAAATAAGAATATGAAATGTACAATGTTTATAATATATGATGCATGTGATGATGACTACTTATGATGTAAGATGTAGAAGCAAAACATTACTTATGGTCTCCTTTCTTGTTTAATTGATTATGTGGGGTTATGCGGCTTCACAAGAACATTGCACTTGTAAGCTTGAGATGGAGTTATTGGTAAGTATTTTGTTTGTTATGTTTTATTTTATCTAATGTAATATACGGGGAGATACCCGTAGAAGTAACATGGCGTACTTGACCTCTCGGAGGTCTTATACAAGCCCATAGTTATCATTCATCGCATTGTCCCATTACCTACCCACAGATAGATAATTGAATAAGCTTTCCATAGACACCGACCTTGCTAAAATAAGACCCCTGAGTAAAAGGTTATGGCCATTTTAGTAAAGGCTTGTCAAACAGGACCAACCTACGGACGCAACGACGAAGCGTTGATCAAACGACGGACCATCTGTCCGGTCTATCTTTTGGTCCAACAACAACTAACACAGGGGTCTTTTGGTCTTTACCCACATCATTTAAAACTTAAGATACATCATTTTGACCCTAAATAATCACGTTTTAGTAAGTTTAAGCCTAGAAACATAAATAAAACTTACTTAAGTGAAATCATTAAATCAAAAGTTAGAAATTTAGCAGCAAGAAAGGAGAAAAAGCTCAAGAACTCTAATTCAAGAACGAAACATGTTTCCAGCTATTCCAGCCCCAAAATTTAAGTGTTTGTCCGTGTCTTTCATCCCTACTTTGAAGTCAGATTCTTCATTCCTATATTATGATTAAACTTAGGTTTCTCGAACATCTATAGAACTTCATGATTTTGTTAAATGTATGTTCCAGATCAGATTGTTAAGTTATTATTTAGTTTATCAGATGAATTTGAGAACCCTATCTTTGTATTTCTTTAGTTCTTTAATTACACATGCTAGGTCAGATATTTCAGTTATGCAGTTATACATGCTTCAGTTTTTAATGCATCATTGCCATATTAAATGTTGCATTCACAGTTTGCATGTTATGTTTTGAGCTATCCAGTATTTACAGAAAATTGAGACATAATTAGCTAACTACATAAATCCATGGGAGTAGCATAATACCTAGTTGGACTAGGGTTTAGCATACCCAATTAGTTCCAGAACTAATAGCCAAGTAGGTTGTAAGTCCCCTCTGTAGGCATAAATTTAGTGATCACGCCATCATGCCTTTATACCTTTGGCAGGGTATATTGGGTCCTCTCGATGGGCATATACACCGGACTCCACATTTAGCTCATGTGGTTTTATTATCGGTTATTGTTAGCTCCCACAGTTCAGTTAGACTCTCTGCATTGACCATTTATCAGTATATTAAGTATTCAGTTTCAACATATAATACATTGGTCATTGCATCTAGTTAGTTCATAAATTAGCACATCATATTCAAATTATTATACTTGTTTTCGTGCTTCTTCAATTATGTTTTATTTAATCTTTATTTTATCCTACATGTTCAGTAGCTTTCAAGTAATGAGCATATGTGCGCTACATCTTCTCGTGATGTAGGTTCAGGTTCTCAGCAAGCAGATCACGCATAGATTGATTTCTGATCTTCAATTTAGTAGATTCAGTGGTGAGTCCTCATTCTCCTAGGACAATAGTCATGAATTTAATTTCAGTATTCAGTCTTTTATTTTTGGTTTTGCTAGATTTTGCTGAGGCTTGTCCCATTATTTCTAGTAAGTTAGATGCTTATTTCAAACATAGTTAGTTTCATCTTACTGTTGAGTTAATAAGTTCATTTTATTAAACTCATCAGTCTTCATATTATATAAGTTTTAGCATATGGGTTTTCCCCATATTTTCATTATAATTTATGATTTAGCTTCCACTTTAGTTTGTTATGTTTAGTATGCTCATGATCATGCTAGAAGGGTTATCTTGGTATCACTTGTGGTCCTAGGTTCCGTGTCCTCATCTTAGGGGTAGCTCGGGGCGTGAAATTTAGGGACATAACCCTTATAACATAATACGTAAGTACAATATTAAAAGACTTTACAATAAAGATATTATGTAGGAATCCTTGGATTTAAGGATTCCATTCTTGAGATAGGGAATCACATATCAAGCACATCAATCATAGAGAAATCCTTTAAGAATCCATAACCTACACTTTGTGTAAAATGTAGAGAAGAATGGAGTTAGTACAATAATGCAGTAAGTATGACAACCATGCAAAAACATGCACTTAAAAGGGACATTTTCTTGAAATCATACTTCATGCCTTTTTGAGTAAATATTTATAAAACCTTTATATTATAGCATTTTTATAATTCACAAACTTCATATATAAATATTCAAAGCCCCAACATATAGAATTTAAGCCACATTCGATATCACATTATAGTAACCAATTTTGCATTTATAGTAAGCATATTTTTATTTACCGTGAACCTCTACTTAAAACTAATTAGTCTCCCATGTAACCCTCTAGTGATACTTTGTGCCATGCATCTCCTTAAGGTCACAAGGAAACCATACATACATTCTACACAAGTCATCACATATCATCATAGAAGTATATCACATGATAGAAACATTTAATCCAAGAACATAGGAGTCTTACTGTAAACTCTTAGTCATTATGAACCTATACTTATTTTACCTCACATAGAACCTTCTGAGACCTTAATCATAAGGTCAATCTAAATGTACTTGTGCAATGTACATGTGAAACCCCATAACCTCCCACACACGTGGTAGACCTATCATGAGATCACACGCCTTAACATCCACTTCATACATCAACAAGTAAGTGAAGACAAATTCATTCATGTCAAAAACCTTCATCATATAGTCATTAAGACTAACATCGTACATAAAAGAATAAAACCACATAATATAGACTTATATGATGTACATTTTTATAAAAAGACGACAAATACTACTATTCCATGCATAAAAACATAACCACAATCACACACCTTAGATCACCTTCCAAGAACTCCCTAAAAATCCACTTGTGCAATGTCTAGTTTGTATGAGATCACAAGCCTTGACATCAAATTCATACATCAACAAGTAAGTGAAAAAAACTTCATTCATGTCAACAACCTTCATCGTATAGTTATTAAGACCAACATAGTCCATATAAGAATAAGACCACATCATATAGACTCATACCATAAAATTTTTCATAATAAGTAGACAAATAGTACCATGCCATGCATAGAAACATAGCCTTAATCATACACCTAAGGTAACCTTCCTTGAACTCCCTAAGAAGACATTTGTGCAATGTCTAGGTGGGTTCATTACTTCTAGCTATCCTAAGTAACCACCCTTTTTTCATCTTAGTTAGGGTCTTAGTCAATTACTTCCATTTTCAATTTTACTTTAGGGAAACTATAGCCTTAACCGACAATAAGACCATGTGAGCCGAACATGGAATTTTGTGTCATCCCCTCACACTAAAAGAGGGTATCTTACTTGTCAAGGTAAGACATGAGTATTACGCTAGCATATTAGGTAATATAACTTGCTAGATTCTATGGGGAAACATACTTATGGAAAGTTGGAGATATATATGTGAATACCCTCTTTATGCCAACTGGTCCATTATGGTTATTCACTATGGAAACCCTTTTATGCCTGTTTATCCACCTCATGAGGATTATGATGACCTACCTTCTTACAATGGGAAGGGAGACCCCTAAATTAAAGTTCACTCGGTGATAAGATAATTTCCCTTTATTTAGAGACTCTATTACATTACTTTATAAAACATAGGATCTAGGACATTCACTTCCCATATGTTCAACTCAAAGGTTATAGATGAGAAGTCCCTTCATCAACCTATATCATGTGAGAAAACTTTTCACATGGATATAGAATATTTAAACCCCTATCTACTTTAGGATACTCTTGAGAACACCTTTCTATAGCCCCTCTATTGAGTAGATCTTCATACATGTGTGTGTGTACATACATGTGAGTAAACCGTTCACATAATACCTTTAGATAAAACATGTTTACTTCATTCATTGATAAGTGTACAAGTATAACTATATGAACCGTGATTTCATATAAAAGAATTTAGAATCTAGGTATAATCATACTTCATCATACCACATACTTCACATTATAGTATATAAGACATGTTCATAAGCTACTCATACATTCATATCCTTGTACATAGAAACCAAACCTAGGAACTATACTATCAAGGTACACATGTGCAATGCATAAAAAATATCCGACACCCTTTACCATACTAGTACACCTATCAAGTCATCCTAGTTAAGGAATACATAACATACTTCACATACATTTATGTTACATGCATAGTAGTAGAGATCTACTGAATATGAGATAAACATTTCATTAGACACTATGACCCTTTACTATATTGTAAGCATGCATAATGTGTGAGTATTGGCGTACATTGATCAATATGATCACACAATGGATATAAAAAAGATATTGAGGAAGCCACCCTCTTAAGACCACAATGCACAACCAAGCTAGAACACGAAACACAATTTAGTATAAGAGGCAAGCTAACTTCATATTACACTTTAAGACTCCTAGCATTAGCTATTCACAAATTTACATATGGGTAAATGGGTAGGAGTAATCAATCCTTAACACTTCATTAATGGAAGTATCTACACATGATATTAACATAAAAAATTACATGCTCATACAATAGCCATACAACCTAGATCGCAACTAAAATATGAAATTAGGTATAAGATTCACATAGTGTGATCATCATAACCACACACTCATGTATTCATCAATTTGACATCAAGTCCATATTAAACACATATAAAATGAAAATAAAGTAGACACCACCATCATAAGTGAACCATACCACACAATTCCATACAAGGATTTATCAACAATACTATAGAGAAGTAGAGGAGAAAAGTAGACCTTACCAATTCATTAACACTTTTGATCAATATTAATCAATACACCCTTTTTATCAAAAATAAATGCATAGGGAAGTAGCTAAATGTACTTTAATCGTGAAAGGAACGATGAACAAATCGTTTCAAGATCCTGACACAACTAGTGAAAAACATCACCATTGTTCTAGAGATTAGATAGACATAGATCATCAAAAGAAATTCTTAGTCTTGATCATAAATAAAAATTCTTAAATAATGTACATGTGGGGAAGTATCTAAAGAAATCATAGCCTGAACGAGATCCTATTACAATTGCCAATAAACTCGAGATAAGCATACTTCACATTAGGAATTCATTGAAGATAAATTTACATAGGTTAATCCAATTCAAACTATCATGCATTGATCCACATTGTATCTATTACATATAATTTATAATGACATTAAATCATAGGCAGTAGATATCTATCACTTCAAAATAATTGAATCTCACAATAAGCCTTCTAGCATAATTAATCTATAGGCTAAAACATGTCGATCAATCCTTACCAAGATTCCTTTGATTTGATCACCGAGGGTTTATACCCACGATTAACCAATAACTTCAATACAAGTCAGTATCTACAATTAACTTTAAATAAACGAATCCTATATGCATGTACTATAGACTCGATGTGACAGTGAAGTTTATACTTTAACAATCAATAGAAAATAGAGATCACATATTCAATGCATCGATGTACATGGAACCAATATCACATAATTCACCATCAATATACATAATAAACAGTAGACATAAGCATTTCAACGTCATAGAATCACAATTCAACTAATAACAAGCCATGATCATAATGCCCATGCAAAGGCTAAATCGAGTTTGGGAAGGGAAAGAACTCATGGCTAGATTGAATTGAAATAAGAAGCCATGATCATCATGAAATTGGATTGAAATCCACGTTAAAATCAATACATTATCATAAAATTATCATCATTAAGACTTTGAAAACGTTTTAAGAAAGAACTCATGGCTAGATTGAAAGATGGAATGTTTGATCATGAAATCTCTCAGAAAACTCTGAGTTTAATTCTCTCGATGTAAGAATAAATAGAAATGAAAGATTACCATACATTTATATAGAAGAAAACCTCTAAAACGTGATGAAGAATCCATGGGAATACATGCTCAAAACTGTTCTTGAGATTCACCTTCAATTGTTTTTCTAGAGAGAATAATTTGGAGGAAAAGTCTAATTTTTGTAGATTGGATTTGGAAAGAGTTAATCACATTTTTGATCATTTTAATAGACCCAAAATAACAAAATAAACCTAGTAGGGTCAGGTTAAGGCATACTTAAATAAAACAGTTCACATGAAGTAGCTGAAGCCTACATCGATGGCTAGCTATCCACGCCAAGTAGGTCCATCAACAAACCGTCTGTGGTTTTCATCGATTGACTCTTGGCTTCTCTTTGGCTGAGCCTTCCACCAGGATGTGTTTTGATATACTCGTCTACATCAACGGGGCGTCATTCCACAAACGGGACATCATTTGGTTTAGTCGATTGACACTGCCAAGGCAGTGTCTCGACAACCTTTGGGTCCTTCTTTGAGGGCCCCTTGTGGGGCCCTTGGGAAGTTGTACTCAGACGTTTCCACAGGTAAATATACACTTTAACATTTTGAAGACCTTTTACGCAAGTTTCACCAAAAATAAACACGTAAAACACATCCAAACATACAAGACACACTCAAGACACACATGAACGTCTCAAGGGCTAAGTTTCAAGCATCTTAGACGTTCCTGGACGTTTGACCTCAAAACATCATGAATTTATATATACACTTCTTATAAAAATAACTTTTACTTATTTTTAGACTTCATAGGATAATGACACACACATAAGAACATAAAATCATCTAAGGCACCTTTGGTGACAAGTCGTCGAACGTCTTGGTCATCCCTTGATGTTTGACTTACAATTCAACTCAAACTTTACACATTTCCTCAACACCATATCCTAAACAATTTTAGGATATTAGACCCTTAAAACAAGTTAGGCTCTAGAAACCCTAACTCATTTTGGGTGTCTTATATCTAATTAACATGAAATGTTAATATGACTTTATAATGATATGTCTTTGGTTATGATCATACTTTATGTTATTGTGATCCTTATCTTGCATATGTTATTTTGTATGTGCATTAAAGGTTTTCAAATGACTTATCATGCTTTATAAAGAAATGTTCCTTTTTCATGCATGTCCTTAAATGTTAATGTGCATATACCCATATTTAGTACATATGGCGTATTGACCACTTACTTTATATAACTACAAATGTGTGGTCCGTCCATTGAAGATTAAGAAGTTCTATTGAAGAATATTGGAACTCTTTCTCCAAGTATTGGTAGGTCCTCATGTTTGGGGATGCTATCTTTTCGTTATTCTAGCTTATGAATACTTTAATAGTTTTAAGAATACTCTTTATTCTGTTTTATATTCATTGGATTCTATTGCATTAAGTCCTATATGGCATATTGAAATTTTATAGGCAAAGTCCAACTCGTACTCTTTACATGGTTTTAATGTGAGACTTGTATTAGAATATTGTATGTATGTTATCATGTGGTAATCCTAAGTAAGCTTCTATGTGAGAAGTCTAAGTATATCTCAATATGTGCATAAGTATTAAAGATTTAAATTTTTCTGCATATTTTAACTGAAGACATGGTATGGCGGACGCTAAGGGCTTCAAGATGTTTTCATGCAAGACCTATATTTAGAGTTGAAGATTAAAGAAACTAGGGTTGAAAATCCTTTAGAAAATCCATTAGAATGAACTCGTTTAATGGAAGAGAATTCAAGGATGGATACCATACCTTATATAAGTTAAACCCCAAAGATTTTGAATAAGAACTTTATCACCAATACCCCTCCTAGATCTTCTTGACTTCTAGCTTCCATGGAGACTTGAGAGAGAGTTCTAAGGGAGAGGGGTTTTTGGGTTTTAGGAAATAAGGTCTTAGGGTTTGAAATACTTTAATATACCTAAAAAACCCTAAAAATAAATTCCTAGGTTCATAAAAAACTTAAGTTGAATTTACCAAACACCCCAAGACTTGGCAGTAAAATTACAACTTTTCATAGGCACATCGATGACCCATAAACGACGGACCGTTTGTTAACCAATGCCCCGTTGGTGACATACGTTGGTTGAGTCTGCAAGACTCAAACCCTGCAAACTTGCAGGTCCTGTTGACGGACCCAGTTGATGAGCCGTTGATTGGTCAACCGGCCGTCGACTGGCCCCGTTAGTGGACAATGCCAGGAAGTTATGGATTCAAGTCATGGGCCTTTATCGAGGGCCCCTTGTGGGTCCTAGGTGGGGTCGATCCGGATGCTAAAACCCTAACCTAACTCATCTAGATCATAGGAACATCCCACATCAATCTTTTGCAAAACGAACACATAAAACGCATGCAAACATATCAAGACACACAAGTACTTTCTAAGGGACACCTTCCAAACGTCACAGACGTTTTACCTCCAAACTAAACAAAACATCAGACATTTACTAATAACACTAATATAACTAATTTTAACCTAAAATTCACTCAAGAAACATTTACGAAACTCTAGGGTACCTTAGTTCATTTTAGGACGTTAGAAAATTACACCATCTTAGAACTTGCGAACTCATCGACAACTTGAAGAAAAAGTCCAAGGTTTCATGGAAAGTGGTCTAGCAGCTCTTAAATGGCTAGAACCTACAATGTTTGGAAAAAGTTGGAAAATATGGGTTATTACAAACCATATGTACTAAGTATGGTTTGTATGCATAAAATCAACAATGTATGAGACAAGGAACACTATAGTCAAAACCATGAATTATAAAAATTAACTCAACATGCACATATACAAAACATAACAAAACAACTAAATCATGATATAAGCCCAACACATAAGAAACCCAAAGCCATACTTATGCAATTCCAAAAATAGAACCGCATAAACCTATCCAAGGCTAAATATCAAATCAAGTTACCTAGTACTTGCTTACAACATAACCTCATACTTTGTTATAATATGTTTGATTCATAGGATCAACTCTTTCTGGTTGAACACATACTAAAGGATCTTATAATCGGTGAACACATCTACATGAACAACATACAAGTAGTGTCTCCATATCTTTAGTGCAAACACCACTGTTGCATGCCCGAGCTTTTTAGTTAGATAGTTCTTCTTATGTAACTTAAGCTGTCTAGAGTCATACAATATAACCTTATCTCGCTGCATCAACACACAACCTAGGCAAACTCTTGATGCATCACAATAGATCACATAACCATCTGAACCCTTTAGTAGAGTCAAGACAGGAACTGAAGTCAATCAAGTTTTAAATTCTGCAGAGCTTTTCTCACAATCATCTGACCATCGAAACTTGACCATCTTCTGAGTCAAACTAGTCAAGGTGAGGCTATGGTTGAAAATCCGTCCTCGAACCTGCTGTAATAAACCACTAGATCTAGGAAACGTCTGATATATGTATTAGAGTTAGGTCTGGGCCACTGTTTCACTACTTCTATCTTCTGTGAATATACTCGGATCCCTTCACTAGATACAATGTGACAATGAATAGAAACATATTGCAACCAAAACTCACATTTGCTAAACTTAGCGAATAACTGGCTATCCTTGAGAGTCTATAGAACAATTCTCAAATGACTCTCGCATTCTTCCTCATTACTAGAGAAAATGAGGATATCATAATGGAAGACGATAACGAACAAGTCCAAGTACTGTTTGAATACACTTTTAATCAAATCCACGAAAGACTCGTGAGCATTGGTTAGTCAAAGTAACATAACTACAAATACATAATACCCATAGCGAGTTCTAAAGGCTATTTTAAAATGTCACTATTTTTGACTCTAAGTTGATGATAACCCGATCAGAGGTCTATTTTTGAGAAATGGCTAGCACATTGAAGTTGGTCAAACAAGTCATTAGTCTTGGGGATAGGATACTTATTCTTTATTGTGACCTTTTTCAACTACCTATAGTCAATGCACATTCTGAGAGAACCATCTTTCTTCTTTATGAACAATACTAGTGTACCCATGGTTAAATACTAGGTCTGATGAAGCCTTTATCTAGGAGGTATTTTAACTATTCTTTCAATTCCTTAAGAACTAGTTGAGCTATTCTTTAAGGAGGAATAGAAATAAGTTGGGTATCTAGAAAGAGATCAATTCCAAAGTCGGTTTCCATTTCGGGAGGGGCTCTGGGAAGATCTTTTGGAAACACTTCTGGAAACTCACATACTACTGGAACTGACTAAAGTGTTGGGGTTTCAAATCTAGAATCCTTAAACCGAACTAGATGATAGGGATAACCCTTAGAGATCATCTTTCTGTCCTTAAAGTAAGAAATAAATCGATCCGTAGGTGCTAAGTTACTTACCTTCTATTCTAAGATGGGTTCGTCAACAAACTAAAAAAGAACAATCCTAGTTCTACAATCGACTAAGGCATAACATGAGTATAACCAATCCATGCCTAGAATGACATCGAAGTCTACCATTACTAACTCTACTAGATTTGCTGAGGTGACTTTTTGAGAGAATGTGACAGGAAAATTTTTGTATACCCCTCTAGCTATAACTGGGTCATCGACTGGAGTAGAGACTGAGAAAAGTTTTGAGAGAGTTCTTAGACTGACACTAAATTGGTGTGTTATGTAAGGAGTTACAAAAGAAAGAGTATCCCCTAGATCTAGCAACGCATAAACATCAAGGTCAAAGACATGTAAGGTACCAGTAACTACATCAATAGAACCTTCTTAATCTTAGCAAGCCTAGAGAGCATACAAAATGTCTTACGGTGACTGCCACCTGTACCAGATGAGTAACTCTGATGAGTTGTGCTATTTGCTAGTTTTGCTGATGTCATAGACTAAGCTCTACCATTAACACCTCTTTGACCCTGTCTATAAGGACAATACCTCAATCTGTAACCTAACTAAATGCACCCAAAACATCCTTTATTTGCTTCAAGACACTCGCTCGGATGGTGTTTACCACACTTAAGGAAAGTGGGGAAGGTCTTGCTGCCTGAAACACTTCCCTGAGATTTAGAGCCTGGTGCTTTACCCTTCTGGTCATACCTATTCTTTGAGGATGGAACATTAGCTGATGAAGGGGCTAGAGATGAAAACTTCTGCTGACTCTGTGAGTGATTTTCATAAACCGATATTTTCTAAGAATAGTCATAGTTAACAGTCCTAGCTTTCTTATTTTCCTTAGCATGTTCCCTAATCTTATCACCCACAACCTGATGAGCATGAGTCATAAGCCTAGAGATGTTCATATATCCAAGTAACATAACATTTTTGAACTCAGTTTTCACCAAATCAGACACTCCATTCAAGAACTTGTTGATCTGAGCGTTTGAGTCAGCAACCATGTGAGGAGTATGACTTGAGAGTTGGTTAAGATTAAGCCATACTCTTGGACTGTCATGTTTCCCTGCCTCAAGTTCATGAATTCCTGATCCTTTGTCTCTATAAACTCTATTGGGAAAAACCTGTCGAGAAAAGTCACACTAAAGAAATCCCAAGTGATAGGAGCTTCGTTTGCACCCTATTCTCCTTCCACTAACTGTACTAGATATGAGCAACATCCTTCAACTGGTATGATGCTAACATAACTCGATCATTTCCAGTGATTTGCATTACCTCAAAGATCTTTTGGATCTCGTCCAAGAAATTTTGATGATCCTCATTTGTTTGTGATTCTAAGAACTCAATAGGATTCATCCTAACAAAGTAATAGACCCTTACTGCTACTGATCCACCATTTTAATTTACATGATCATGTACCCAATTGTTCTGGTTCGTCATAATCTGAGAAAACATCTGTATTGCATTCCTCAACTCAATATTGGAGACTTCTTGATCTGGGACTGGAGGAGTTGCGTTTGTATTTATAGTGTTCACATTCCTATAATTAACTCAAAGAGGAGGCATGATGTGAAACGTAGAACATCAAGTTATAAGGTAATAAGATCTTACCTTACTCACAATAAGTGTATCAAAAAAGTGAAGTTTTTCCTAAATCACTTCATAGACTCCTTCTCATTAGATGTGGTGTACTTCACATCCATGACAAGGACTCTACTTAGTGTGGATTTTAAGAAATCCTAGTAATCTTGAACCTAGTGCTCAGATACCAAGGTTTGTCACGCCACGAGCTATCCCCAATACACGAACACAGAACCTAGCACCAGTACTAATCCCAAGCTAACCGTGCAGGCATAATCATGTGCATACTAAAGAAATAACTGATGCGGAAGCTAAATTATTATTTAATCAAAAAAGATGGGGAATACCCATATTCTATAACGGAGATATATTAAAACAATGAGTTTAATTCAAAAAAAAATTAACTCAATAATAAGCTGAATCTAACTATGTCTGAAATAAGACTCTGACTGACTAGGAATATGTAACAACCCTAAAAATAAAATATGTTAGCTAGAGACTCACCTGAGCCTAAAAAGGTTATTAACATTATAATTAAGTGTTTTATAGTATTTATACTTTATTTGAGGTGATTTAGATGTCAAACGTCAAGGGACGACCAAGATGTTTGATGACTAGTCACCAAAGGGCCTTAGGTGTTTTCATGTGCTTATGTGTGTTTCATGATATATGGAGGTCCTTATATGAGTTATAATGATATTTTATACCTTAATAAGTAAAAATGATTTTTTTGAAAAGTTTCGGAGCAATAGGATTAAAGAAAAGTGTTAACGTCGTTAAACTAGCAAAATTTCACTAGTTGATATCCCTATGTTTAGCAAAGATTTTGAAGGGTGGAGTTCAAAACATGTAAAAATACTTTAGTTATGTAGAGTGTAGTATAGAGGATCTAAACGTTCGAGAACGACTCCCAAGGACCACCGAAAGGGTCCTTGGGAAGTACCCCAACATGGGTAGGCAGGCTGCAAAAGCAGTGTGGGAAAATCAGAAATTGGGGTGTTACTATGCGACACCGAGCTGACACGGACCTCACTTCCACAGCTGACCTCCCGCGATGCGCAGCCCACTCCCGATCCAGTTGCGTCGTTTTCAAGTAAAGTTTGACATGTCTAAGAGGGCCAATTCATGTTAGGGTGTTTTGTTAACTTAAGGGAAGTTTTATTAACTGATTTTAAGACCTTTTTGAACACTTTCCCAATTAAAAACCCGAACACCCATTTAAAAATCAAATTCCCAAAGTTCTGTTCTCTCTCAAAACTCCCAAAACCTCCATTGAAGATCAAGCTCAAGAACAAGCTGTGGAGTTGGAGTCTTGGTGCTTTCTTCTAAGATTTTCATGGTCTTTTTAATGTATAAGGTATGGCGATACTTCATCTATAGATAACTATTCATCTACGGAGTCCTTTCAAAGGTTTTCAAATATGAATTCTAAGTTAAAAATATTACTTTTCAATCTAGCCATGGGTTCATTGTTAAATTTATTTCAAAAGCATTCTAATGATAAATATAAGTTTATACACTTATTATATGATGAATCTCTACCAAATTTTACGAAGAACCCATGATCCTCCTAATTTCACAAATTGGCCTATAATGTGGGTCTGATGATATTGACTTGACATTTATAGAATTGTTATTAGATTGTATTGAATTGCTTATTTATATAACTTTATATATCAATTGAATATGAATTGTGGAGGAATGAACAAAGATGATCATTAGCTTGGAGTTTTGGTAAGTTGGCTTGTTTGTCCTAATTAGCCTAGAATGTACATTGAATTGTATTGATTGGTATGTTCCATATATGGTGGCTATATTTACATTATTGTACATGTTTATGTGTTATGATGATGTCCTTGAAGGCATTAGATGCAATATGAATTGATATGATGATTTGTATGTTAGAAAGTTGAAGGATTTAGCCTTTATTCTAATAGCATGTCGAAGTAAATTTATGTTATATGAAGTTATGTGTATAGTCTTCTATACAACATATATAATCTAGGTGTGGAGATGATATTATATGTATATGTGTGTGGATCATGTGGTGTGCTCTATATGGATTATCAAGAAAAATATATTTGTAGAATGACCCCTAACCATATGAACCCTATATTATTATGTGATCATAGTATGCTAGAAGTCTTATATATTCTAATGTTAAATATGTACTTGTCTCCTATGATGTGATGTGAGCGTGTTTAATCTGTAGTCTCTAATTCAATATAAATGGTATGCTTGAGACTTGAAGAATGTTGTACATACTTAGACTTGAAGAATGTTGTACATATGTTGTGTTCTTGAGAGGGTGGCTTCCTCAATACTATGTTATAGCCATTATATGATCATGTTGATCAATGAACACAAACACACTTCATGCATATTTATGAGTAGGATAGATTTGTGATGACTAAGGAAAGGATAGTTCTCTTATGCATCGTTATTTATTTCTAGGAATGTAAAGTATATGATTTATGAAGTTATGAACATGTGTGACTAAATGTGTTTATGTGAAGGTAGATCTCACATATATGTACACACACGTTCATGTATGAATATGATATGATTATGTGAAAGGGCATTTCACATAAGATATGTTCTATGGTGAATGTCGAATTCTCACCCTAGATACCTTTGAGATATATGATATATGAGGGAGCAAATCCTAAGGCCTATTCTTTATAAACTAATGTTATCTAAAGGCTTAATGATGTTTAAAACAGGGAGTTATTTCTTAACACCAAAAGGCCATGTAAATGAGATGGGTTTCTTCACGACTAGTAGTGATTGATTCCCAACGTATATGTTGTCTCATGAGATGGAAACCTTCATTATTAGTATTCAAGGTTTCTAGAAGCAATCTCCTTGTCCCTTAACTTTGTGCCTACATAGGACACTAGCTTAGTGGATCCACCTATATAATCTATGTACGAATGGTTGCACCTTAGGAAAGTGTTAACCCTCTCTTTTTGGTGTGGAGTAGAACAGCAGATACTATTTAGCTTTCTTGGTCTATGTTGGTCATGGCTATTTATTGTGAAGGTTAATAATTTACCAAGATAAGAGTATGAATTCTAATCTAAATTACTTGAGAAGTGTACTTGGTATGGGAAGACTATGGACCCTACCTATACATTGCACTATATGACTTCTTTAAATGATAGGATTGGAGACCCTTATGAAGTAAAGACTTATGTTTATGCATGAATTGTATGAATTCATGTTAAGTGATCTTGTAATGTTAAGATATGAATATGATTATGTATGTGAATTACACTTATGGCTTCTGAATGGGTTTACTTAGTATATGCGGGGTTATGAGACTCCATGTGTACATTCCACAAGTAAGGTTGTGAACGGGTTGTGATAGTAGCTTACCTATTATATGAACTAAGTGAGTCTATGGCTAAAGTGTATGAAATATGATTAGTCTTCCTATGATGATTATATGATGTACGCTAAGTCCTTTTATAATGCTATGAAGTATGTGACTTTATTTCTAGTTGTAATAGGATATGGTGTAACTTTTTGAATACATTATGCCTAGTCTAGAGTGACTTCTTAGGTACACTTGGTGGAAGTAGTATTATGGGATGCTACCTACACATTGCACTGTGTGACTTAGGAGTTGTCTTAGGTGATGGTTCGTATGTGAAGTTGATGTCTTTGATGTGCTTATGAGTTGTAATTATATGTGGTTGTGTTTATGAAGCATATTATGAAAGACTATTGTCACGACCCAAATCAGGGACGCGACTGGCACCCACATTTACCCTCCTATGTGAGCGAACCAACCCATCTAAACCTTAACATTTCAAGATATATCAACAGAAAATAATGCGGAAGACTTAAACTCATTAAATAAAACAATTCGATACTATTATTATTATCCCCAAAATCTGGAAGTCATCATCACAAGAACATCTATCTCAAATTACTTAACTAAGAATGTCTAAGAACAAATAACTAAAAAGCTAGTCCATGCCGGAAGTTCAAGGCATCAAGACTTGAAGAAGAAGACCCAGTCCAAGCTAGACGCATTAGCTCACCCTGAATTTTCCGATGAAGTGAAGACTGGCTAGATCTGCTGTTGAGTTGAAGTTGACGGAACGTTTGCTGCATTACACAAATAACAAAGAGGAAAACATGAAAGTAGGGGGTCAGTACAACCACACGTACTGAGTAGATATCATCGGCCAACTCAAAATAGGGAACAGTATATATCAATAATAATGTAAATCAACTACAATACTCAACATGCAGCAATAACAACATGAATTCATCATAACTACAACCGAGTTCACACATGAGGACTCAAGCCTCCAATACCATACTCATTTGGGAATTAAGTTCATTAGATTGAGTATATTCATTATCTTTCAAGATTCATTATCTTTCTCCTCTTGTGTCGGTACGTGACACTCCGATCCTCTATTTCTATCCTGGTGCCGGAACGTGGCACTCCGATCCTCATTCTATCCTGGTGTCGGAACGTGACACTCCGATCCTCATATTCTATCCTGGTACCGGAACGTGGCACCCGATCCATATTCTATCCTGGTGTCGGAACGTGACACTCCGATCCTCATATTCTATCCTGGTACCGGAACATGGCACCCGATCCATATTCTATCCTGGGTCGGAACGTGACACTCCGATCCTCATATTCATTCTATCCTGGTACCGGAACGTGGCACCCGATCCCCTAATTCATCAAGCCTTCTTTTTACTAAGGCATCATCATTCTCATTATATAATTTATCAAGCCTTCTTTCATACTAAGGCATCATCATTATCATTATATAATATATCAAGTGAATTAGGGTTCTTCAAGATTTGGGATTCAATAACTTCATCATGCTTTGTTAATTCATCACAATTTTATAATCATAATCATGCAAGCATACAACTTAAGCACATAGCAGGGTTTACAATACTATCAACACATAATATTCACTATTAAGAGTTCACTACGAATATCGTAACATAAACCATAACCTACCTCCACCGAAGATTAGTGATCAAGCAAGCAATTTCCCAAGCTTTGTTTCTCCTCGTTTCTCCTCTTTCTCGTTCGACTTTCTCTCCCTTTTTTCTTTCTGTTTTTCTTTATTCAAACCCTCTTTCTTTTACCCTAATTATTATATAATTAAGTTTTAAAAGATGGCAATAATAATCCACTAATTAACTTAAGGTTACCTCTTTTAACCCCCAAGTAATTAGGCTTATTAACATTAACCCTCTAACTTTATAATTAAAGCAGGAATAGTCAAAAACGTCCCTTAAAACGTGTAAAGAAATCCGACCCGAACTGGGATTGCGTAGCCCGTGACGGGCCGTCGCGCCTGCGACGGTCCGTCCTGCTGTCCGTCACAAGGTCCAGAGACTTGTTTTTAAGTGGATGGCCTGTGACGGGCCGTCGCGCTTGCGACGGTCCGTCCTGCCATTCCGTCATGACGTTCAGAGAGTCGATTTTCAGTACCCAATTTCAGATTTTCTAAGTGTTTTGAAACGACACCCTCCACGACGGTCCGTCGTGCCCTTGACGGTCCGTCGTGGCCTCCGTCACCTCTGCCAAGTTTTCCAGAATAAAATTTGTTGCTCAAAACGACTAAACAGGTCGTTACAATAGATACCAATTTACCCATCGTTCGTCCCCGAACGATCACAAGAAGGAAAACAAGTGCGAAAAGGAATACCTGAATCCGTAATAAACCGATGGGGGTATATTTCCCGCATATCTGCTCATTCTCCCAAGTGGCTTCTTCAACGGTTCGATTCTTCCATTGCACCTTTGATGGATTGCTAAAATCTCTCTTGACCTCACTTGCGAATTCTCTATCTAAAAATAAGCAAAAGGTTCCTCCTCATAAGACAAATTCTCAAAGCAAACTGAATTCCCAACGGATAATGTAATTTCCATCCCGCCATGGTATCTTTTAAAACCATGAGACACATTGCAATAACACCGGAGCCACCGGACAGCACTGGGGGGCAAGGGCTAATTCATAAGCCACTCCGATTCGCTTTAGTACCTCCAAAATGGCCCAAAATACCTGGGAACTTAGCTGACCTCATTTTGCCAAAACCGCATTCACCCCTTTCAGGTTGGACAACCTTCACACGACTTGTTTCACCTTCCATGAAACTCCAAGTCTCTAACCTTCCGGTCTGCCCAACTCCTTTGGTTACTTTGCGACGCTAGAAGCTTTCTTGGAATGCCCGTCACCCTTTTCTAACGAATCCCTCCAGAGACGCGGTACCCCAAGGCTCTAACCTCGGAATGCATCAAAACCACCACATGGGAGCATATACACCTCCTCCCTATACAAATGCCTCAAATGGAGCAATATCAATACTGGAGTTGATAAGCTATTATTGTACGAAAACTCTGCACAAAGGTAAAGGGAAGCTATTCCCAAATGGCCACCACAACTCTATCAAGCATGCGCGAAGATATCTCCAAACACTTGAATCGTTCGCTCAGACTGACCATCGGTCTGAGGATGGGAAAGCGGGGTACTAAGGTCCAACCTAGACCAATTCTGCATGCAACGTTTCCAAAACATAGAAGTCAACTGCGTACCTCTATTGATATAATGGATGAGGGAAACCCCATGCAATCGAACGATTTTGAGATGTAGATTTTTTGCTAACTTTCTCTGCATTGTAGTCACATTGACTGGAATGAAATGAGCCAGACTTAGTCTAATCTGTCCACAATTACCCAACTTGAATCAAACTTCCCCAGTGTTTTGGTAAGAACCAACCACAAGTCCATTGCAATTCTCTCACACGTCCATTCCGGGAAATGGCCGCATTCTTAGAAGTGTTTCCTCCGGGCCCTTTGGTGTCAACCATATTCACTTGTTGACAGTTTGGGAAACTTGGCAATAAATCAAACACATATTGCGCTTCATTCTACTCCACCAAAAGTGTGGTTTTAGGTCGCGGATACATCTTGGTTGCCACCCGGATGTATAGAATACCATGACTATGAGCTTTACAGGGAATAGTGTTCGATCACATCATCAATGCGGGTAACAAAGTACCTGCCCTTATCCTCAACACACATTCTCGTCGATTGTTGCTTCTTTAGCCCTCCCTCGCAACACTTATCTCGGATCGCCTTAGTTTTCATCATCAAACTGTGTTACCTAATCTTGTCAGAAAGAAGATCTTTGACTCCCACACTAAGCCAACCAATCCTCCTTTCTTCATTTATTTTCCAAACCTATTTTAAAGTCGTTAGAAAGAGTCTGAACCTCTCTAGCCCAATGGCGCGTCTAGAGGCTTGCAAAATGAAAGCTAGACTTCCCATGCTTTCCGCCTTTCTACTCAAGGCATCTGCCACAAACATTCGCCTTCCCGGGATGATACAAAATAGTGAGGTCGTAGTCCTTAAGTAGTTCCATCCATCTCTCTTGCCTCAAAGTTCAAAATCTTCGGAGTAAAGACATACGCAAGGCTACGATGGATCCGGTGTTAGACCTCACACTTAAACCCCATAAAATAGTGTCTCCATTGCTTCAATGCAAACACTACCGCGGGCCAATTCCAAGTCATTGAGTTGATAATTACCGTTTCATGCACTTTTTAATTTCTTGAGGCAAAGGCAATCACGTTATTCTGCATTAGCACTGCAACCCAAACCGAATAGGATTGGAATCACAAATAAAACAATGAAGTTCTTTACCCCTCTACCGGCAAGGGGGAGATAGGCGCGGTAGTCAACCAAAGGTCTTAAAGGCTTCTGAAAGCTTTCCTCACATTTCATCTGACCATACAAATGGAACATCTACTTAGTCAAGTTCGTCAATTGGAAGGAAGCAAGTAGAAGAGCATCCCTTTGACAAAGCGGCGGGTATAGTAGCTAGCTAACACACAAAAACTCCGTATTTCTGAAATAGTGGGGCTTACCCATTCTTCACTGTCTCAATTCTTAGAGGCATATACATACACCCCATTCCTTCGAAAACCACATGCCCCAAAGAAGGACACTGCCATCTAGCCAAAACTACACTTAGAGAACTTGCCATAAAGCTTTCTCCGCTCAACGTTTCCAATACCATTCCAAATGACTTCCTCATGTCCTTCTTACTCTTGGAGTATATCAGTTATCATCAATAAATACGATCACAAAGAGATCGAAAATGGCTTAATAAAATCCCGTTCATTCCAAACTCATGAACGCAGCTAGGGGCATTCCGTTAAGACCAAAAGACATCACTACAAATTCGTAATGCCCATACCTGTTCTATAAAAAAGAAGTCTTTGGGGGGGGGCAAATCCGTTGCTCGTATTTCAATTGTGATAACCGGATCTCAAGTCAATCTTGAGGAAGAAACAAGCCACCTTGAACTGACGAACAAGTCAAGTCCTCAATGCGAGGGAAGAGGATTATTGTTCTTTATGTCACCGGGTTTCACTTGCCGGTAGGTCTATTGACACATCCGAAAACTCCCATTCTTTCTTCTTTACAAAACAAACACCGAGCACCCAAGGCGATGCACTTGGGTCTAATGAAGCCTTGTCATACAAACTCTTGAAGTTGAGCCTTCTTAACTCTCAAAACTCCGCGGGAGCCATTCTATAAAGGGGGGTAATAGAAATGGGGCGTGTGCCCGGTTCAACGAATCGATTCAGAAGTCAATTCTCCCTAATCGGGGGGCATACCGGAACTGATCTGCAGGGAATACATCAAGAAACTCCGGGATCATCGAAACCGACACTCAATCGAGGGTACTTGGGTTTGGTAGTGTCGTCCTTGAGATGTGCCAAAGAAAACGCTAAACACCTTTACTAACATTTTCTTAGCAGAAGAATGAGATGATACGGCCACCGGCTTGGAAGTGTAGTCACCCTCCACACTAACGGATCTGTCCAGGCTTGGCCAATGTCACAGGTTTTAGCATACACTCAAGATCGCAAAAAATTTGGAGAAAGCAAGTCATACCCAGGAATTACATCAATGTACCCCCATTTCTAAAATAACCAAACATCTACATAAAGTGTGGCTCCCAACAAGTCACCAAACAAGGACACTATGTACATTTTTCAAATACCCAGGACTCACCCACCGGTTGTTTGTAGAAAAACGAATAGGAAGGTTCAAGTAATTATAATGCCAATTTGAGACATTAGCAAAAATGAGAAGATACATATGAAAACGTGGAGGCCAGGGTCAAATTACTACAGATGCCATGCAATCACAACCCAAAAGATTACATGTGATAACAGCATCAGACGCCTCCGCCTTAGATCTCCCAGGGAAAGCGTAAAACCAAATGGGGCCCTATCGTTTGGCTGTCCATTGCCCTTACCATGTTGCGTAGTAGTGGCTCCATTTTGCCCATCCACCTCGGACGTCTGTGATGCCACCATTACCTCGACCACCACGTCCTCCAAAAAGCGGCCTCTACATGACCCAACATCTACTCTAGCTAGGTGGGGTTCTGTAACTCTGGGTTCGGACAAGACTCTTGATATGTCCAACCTCCCCACTCCATAACACTCTCGGGGTTCATGCATAGGTCTCTCGGAGTAGTGTTGGAACCGTTCTGTGTGGAACCCCCAAACAGTCGTAGTGAAGGAATGAATGGGTCGACTTCTTGAGTAACCTCGAGAGCTCTGTCTCTAGAGTGACGAACCATTAAACTCGCCTCCACTTCGAAACCTTTTGATGTCGATGTCGTGGTGAAGTCGTCTGGCTGCACTCTCCACCTCAGTCACAAAGTTACCACCTCTTGAGGATGTTTGCGTTAGCCATACCTGTTAAGGCTGAAATCCAGCACTTGACCTTAACCCCTTCAAAAAGGCGAAATCCGTTCTTGTGGACTGAAACAAAGTTGGGTGGGTATCTGGATGATAGTGCGCGAAAATTTAGCCTCATACGCGTGAATGTATCCTCCTTGCTATAGACTCAAGAATCGTCCTTTTTCTATCTCTCCAAGTCCTTGGGATATATTTTCTCAAAAACAGGGTAGAGAATGATTCCAAGTCGTTAGGTGGTGCATTCTGTTGGTTGACACTCAAAACTGTGGACCGCCACACGTTTGCTTCCCTTGAGAAATGGATAGCTCACGAACTCACGCCAAACCGTTCTTATATACACCATTCTGTGTTAGTAGTCTCATGACAATCAACCAGGAAAATCGTAGGCATCCATCTGATTGCGCCCTGTAAAGACTGGAGGTTTCCAATTCAAGAACTTAATGAAAAGTTCATGCTGATCTTTGTCCTATAGGCCCAGTAGTCAGCCGTGGAAATGTGCCTATTCCAATGAGGCATCCATGCGGGGCCATTCCATATAGCCGCATTTGTCGTATCTCTGAAACGGAGGTGTTTGTGCAGAAACCCACTGGAGGTGCCTGCCATGATCGGATAAACCCACTAAGATAAGCAAGTAACTTGGTTGGATCATCTCTGGGGGGAGGTTGGGGGGGCCCCAAAAATTTCCCTCATTCTGCCCTGTGTTTCCAATTCTCCCCTTCCTCCCCTTCTTATAACCTCCTCGGTCGGTGGAGGAGCAACGCCATAGTAATTCAGAGGGCTGAGGTGTTTTCCTATTCCTCTAGAGGAAGTCCTCCCACGGGACCTCTCCAACGGCCTCTTGCCGTTGCTCTTCCTCGAGCTACAAGAACCAGTGGATGGCTCAGTCGTTTCTTGTCTTTCCGTTGTTGCTCATGGTGCGTCGGGGGGCCGTTGCTCTAGTCTAACCATCTGCGAAATAGAGGTGAAGATGGTCAGATACATTTGTATCGCCAATACAATTGGACTCAAGGTAGTAGCACGAAGAAGAATGAAAGAGTGAAATTTTTCCTAAAGTCTTAGTAAGCCTCTCAAGGAAAAGTAAAGGCGTCCCCATACTGTTCTTAAGGACTCTACTTAGAACCTGTTCTTGTGTGATGAGACCAATGAACCTAATGGCTCTGATACCAAGTTTGTTCACGACCCAAATAAGGGACGAGACTGGGCACCCACATTTTACCCTCCTATTGTGAGCGAACCAACCCATCTAAACCTTACATTTCAAGATATATCAACAGAACAAAATAATGCGGAAGACTTAAACTCATTAACATAAAAACAATTCATACTATTAGTTATTATCCCCAAAATCTGGAAGTCATCAATCACACGAACATCTACTCAAATACTAACTAAGGAATGTCTAAGAAACAAAAAAACTAAAAAGCTAGTCCATGCGGAAGTTCAAGGCATCAAGACTTAAGAAGAAAGAATTGAAGAAGAAGGAACCCAGTCAAAGCTAGAGCATTAGCTCACCCTGAAGTTCCGATGAAGTGAAAACTGGCTCTAGATCTGCTGTTGAGTTTGAAGTTGACGGAACGTTTGCTGCATTAACAAATAAACAAAAGAGGGGGAAACATGAAGTAGGGGGTCAGTACAACCACACGTACTGAGTAGATATCATCGGCCAAGTCAAAATAAGCGGGAACAGTATATATCAATATAATGTAAATCACTACAATACTCAACATGCAGCAATAACAAACATGAATTTCATCAATAAACTACAACCGCGAGTTAACCCAAGAGACTCAAGGCTTCATACCATACTCAGTTGGGAATTAAGTGCATTAGATTGAGTTATTCATTATCTTTCAAGATTTCATTATCTTTCTTCCTTTGTGTCGATACGTGACACTCTCCGATCCTCTATTTTATCTGGGGCCGGGAAGCGGAACGTGGCACTCCGATCCTCATTCATCCTGGGGTCGGAAAGTGGAACACTCCGATCATCATATTTCTATCCTGGTCCAGAACGGTGGCAACCCGATCCATTTTATCCTGGTGTCGGAACGTGACACTCGATCCTCAATTCTATCCTGGGATACCGGGAAAAGTGGCACCCGATACATATTCTATACTTGTGGGAACGTGGGACACTACGATCCTCATATTCATTCTACCTTGGTTAACCGGAACGTGGCACCCGATCCCCTTAATTCATCAAGCCTTCTTGATACTAAGGCATCATCATTTCATTAATTATTTATCAAGCCTTCTTTCATAATAAGGCATCATCATTATCATTATCTTATAATCAAAAGTGTGGAATTAGGGTTCTTCAAGATTTGGGATTCAAGAACTTCATCATGCTTGTTAATCATCAAATTTATAATTATAATCATGCAAGCTACAACTTAAGCACATAGCAGGGTTACAATACTATAGTCACAACATTAATATTCACTATTAAAGAGTTCTACGGAATATCGTAACATAAAAAACGATAACCTACCTCCACGAAGATTTTAGTGATCAAGCAAGCAAATTTTCCCAAGCTTGTTCTCCTAGTTTCTCCTCTTCTCGTCCCGAATTTCTCTCCCCTTTTTTTTTTGTTTTTTCTTTATTCAAACCCTCTTTCTTTACCCTAATTATTAAATAATTAAGTTGTAAAAAGATGGCACTAATAATCCATAATTAACTAAGGTTACCTCTTTTAACCCCAAGTAATTAGGCTTATTAACATAACCTCTAACTTTATAATTTACCAAGACAGGAATAGTCAAAAACGTCCCTTTAAAACGGTAAAGAAATCCGACCCGAACTGAGATTGCGTAGCCGTGACGGGCCGTCGCCCTGAGACGGTCCGTTACTGCTGTCCGTCACAAGGTCAAGAGACTTGTTTTAAGTGGATGGCCTGGACGGGCAGTCGCGCTTGCGAGGGGTCCGTACTGACTTGAAATTCCGTCATTGACGTTCAGAGAGTCGATTTTCAGGTACACCAATTTCAGATTGCTAAGTGTTTTGAAAAGACACCCTCACCCACGGTCCGTCGTTGCCCTGACGGTCCGTCGTGGCCTCCGTCACCCTTGCCAGTTTTCCAGGAGAATTAAAATATGTTGCTCAAAAACGACTAAAGGCGTTACACTATGTCAAAGTGACCTCAGTGGAGACATTTGCATAGGAAACTTGAGGGTTCTCAAGAAAATATGTAAAACAAAAGGAGGTAATTGTCTGTTGTTCATTGATTTTCCTGGTAAAGTATGATATGCTTTTATGTGCTATTAGAATAGGATCCATGTATATAGTAGGCCTCTCTCCGCCTCATTCATCATCCTGCTCCCTACTATCTCATTTTCTTCCCCCGTCTCCCTTTTTTATTGTTCTTTTTTCTGTGACTATATTGGCGTATATTGTGCTTATGTCATGATGTTACTAAAAAACATGTGCATTGATTTCAAACGAAAAACTTCCTCTTAAATGAATGTTTTTGCATGGTTGTGGTAATTAGTACATTATTGTACTAACACCATTCTTCTTCATCTTTTTAAACAACTGTAGGTGGTCATTTATAGAGAATGTCTCTTAAGTTAAGATCTTGGATAGATCTCCCAAGTTCAAGTAAAGGGACCTTTATGATTCAAGGGTTGCCTATGTCAAGATGTTCTTAAAGTTAATGTAATAGCTTAGACTTATATTTTATGTTGTCAAGGGTCGTGTCCCTATTCTACTCTATTTTTTTGTGTCTTAAAATGACTAAGAGACATTAGAGTATAACTATGTAATATGAATTATTTTTATATATATGAAGTAATGTTCTAGCATATGACGTGCTAAGAAAAGTTTTAAATTTTCTGCTATTTTTATCATGATTAAGCAATGAAAGATGTCTAAGGGATTGTCTTACACCTCTGAGAGGTCGACAACGCCGTTTGGCGATTTAAGAGTGCTCTTACTTCTAGGGGTACTTTGGGTTGTTACAAACTTTGTATCAGAGCATAAGGTTTCTGTTTTTTCCTCAGGTTTCAATGTCTCATGTTGACACGTCTACTAGACTCTCATAACATTGGTGGTTAGTTGGAACAAATCAAATGGTACGGGAGGATATGGTACGATAGAGTTTCCCTTCTTTACTTTTCTCATGTCATGCCATAGAACATAACTTAATAAGTTCTGTCTCTTATGTTTCCTTTTACGCTAGTCTTCTAGATGTGATTGCTTGGAAGGATGATTTCTGAATGCTAGAGGGGCAAATGGTATGTTTTTTATGCTAACTTTGGTTTCATGGTTTGGTGAGTATATTTAAAGGTGAATTTAGTATATGTTAATGTGATGCCATTTATGGATATAGGTGATGTACGGAGAATGAGATGTTATGTTAAGAATTTATATTACGATATGGTTATAGCTTTCTAATAGTTGTTGTGGTTGTATGAAGTTCCCCTTGGAACAATAGATTGCCTTATGATTATGTACATTTCTAGCATGATATCACGATATAGGCTTGAAAAGTCTTTGAGAATTCGGTGAATAGTAAGAAAGATGAATGTTGTCTTTATATATGTTAAATGATTAATAGTTGTTCTTGCATGGATTTGAAACCTTTTGTATAGGTTTTCTCCTAAGGAGGGGAGATAGTGTGTTGAGCCTTTTAATGTGATTCTGAAGTATGCTAGTTAAATGGTAGAAACCTCATGACTAGTAATGATTCCCTCTATGAAAGAGTGGTAAAAAGAAGGGAATAGGTAGTTTTATTCCATAAGATGGAAGAATGATTACTCTAAGGTGACTTAGGGGGATGTATGATATGTATGATATGTATCCCTTAGCTCTTGAAGAGAAGGAAATAATTCAGGTTGACCTACTTTGAAGTGGTTAGTTGTCTTTTAAGCTTTAATTTAAATATGCTAAATTGAGGAAGTTCTTAGATGGTACCTAGGCATGGTTGGTTGGAAAGTTCAACCTTAAATTATGAACCTTGTAGATTGGTTTTAACTTGCTTTGACCTTGATGTTTGAGGACATGATATGATTAGGCTTACCCCAAGTAGGGGACAATGTTCATAGATGGTAGCAATTTTAGTTCCGTTGATGCCCTATGATGAGTTCCCTTGAACTTCTCTTGGTTGAAAATCACTTTGTAGTTATTGTAAGTAGGGTGTTCATAAGCTTAGATCCTAAGAGAGGGATGACGTGATTAGTTAATGAGATTGGTAAGCTAAGTTTTCCCTAGAGTTGAGATGAGTCTCTCTTAAATGAGTTTATCCTAAGTGGAGGAGGATGATTTGAGTAGTAAGGTTTTGGTTATCCCTGTCTTTTCCTTCTATTCTTACTCAATCTTGAAACCAAAGTGTTCCTAAGTATCTTGGATGATAGGAGTCTTGCATAAAGTGGTAAGTTGCATGTTCTCCATATGTTTTGCATGGATTAAATGACACTATGTTATGCGTGTTATGAAAGTTTATTATTGCATGAAAAAGTTATTTTTTATAAATTTGCATGTCTATCATGTTGTTGTGCATCCTCATAAGATAAATGCGTAATTTGAGTTCATTTGATATCTTAATGAACATGCTTGACATCAATCATGATGTATTATTTTTTGGTCTCTTTTAAATAATATATGATGAGTCACTTTGAAAAAAATGTGTGATTTTTTAGAATTGGGAAGTGTTATTATAGGCTCACTCTTACGGAGTTATGTTTTCTGTAGCTATGTCTTTTGGTATGCCTATAAATTGTGATAAATTTCCCTAAATGATGCATTCCTATGAAATCTACTGATGTACTAGAAATAGAAAATTGTAAATTTACTTCCTGATGTTGTAATGCGTTTGGTGTGACCTACCATGTTGATTTCATAAGGTAGGAAGTATAAGCATAATGTGGTTTGGAATAATGAAATCCTCCTTAAGTAAAAATAAACCTCTATACATTGCTTTTATGTGAACTCTATGATGCCATGTGTATATGTTGTGACTAGGCGATAGTAGTTTCACTATTGAACAAGCTAAGCATGTTAATGTCATAATGACTTGATTGGTATTATGTCTAGACCTATATGATTGTAGTCTATTTATCTTATTGATGAGTCTTGTACAACATATGGAGTATAAAATTTTAATGATTTAAGAGGTGGATTATGGCCCTAAAGTGTCAATTAAATCAATGTATCATTGAACATGGGAAGAAGGATGAACATGCCTAAAACTGGAGAAGGTAGTTCCTCCAAAATGGCAATGAATATGAAGAAGTATGTATGCATGGAGTGAGTATAGAAGTAGTTCATGCTTAATTATTTTGCTTTGAATGCATGCGAAAATGAAATTGGTGTTCCTTGTAAGATGTTTCATTGACTTTTATGTGATAACATATAAATGTTTTGAGTTGCTATGGAAGTCATTATATCCTTTAAAGTGTTTAAATGTTTCAATTGTCATTCGAAGACGAATGATTCCCAAGTGGGGGATATTCTAACAACCCTAAAATAGTACTAAGGTAGGTGGAGCCTCACATGAGCCTAAACTTGTTAATAACATGCTAGTTAAGTATATTATAGTATTCACACTTTAATTGAGGTGATTTGGAAGTCAAACGTCAAGGCACAACCAAGACGTTCGACTACTAGTCACCAAAGGGCCTTAGGTGTTTTTATGTGCTTATGTGTGTGTAATGATTATCTTGATATCCTTAGATGAGTTATAATGATTATTTTAGACCTAAATAAGTATAAGTTACATGTTTGAGAAGTATTGGAGCAATAGGATTAAAGAAAAGCCTTAACATCCGGAAAATAACGAAATTTAACTAGTTGGCGTCCCTATGTTTGGTGAAGCTTTCAAAGGGTCATATGGAGTCCAAAACTTGTAAAAATACTTTGGTTATGTAGAGTGTAGTATAGAGAGTCTAAACGTTCTAAACTAACACCCAAGAATCACCGAAAGGGTCCTTGGGAAGGACCCCAACAAGTGTAGGCAGGCTGTCGGAGCAGTCTGCGTCAGTCATGAATCGGGGGGTTACTGTGCGATGTGGATATGACTTAGAACTCAGTTCCTAAGCTCAATATTCAAAAATAAACTGGGGAATTAACCCCACGACGCGCAGCCCACTCCCATATCCGGTTGCGTTGTTTTTATGTAAATTTTTACATGTCTATGAACCCCAATTCTTGTGGAGGTGTTTTGGTAACCTAAGGGATGTTTTATTAACTGATGTTAAGACCTTTTTAAACCCTTTACAAATTCAAAACCCCAACACCTAGTATGAAATTAAATTCCCAAGGTTCTCTTCCCTCTTAAAAACCACAAAACCTCCATTAAAGACCAAGCTCAAGAACAAGCTACGGAGTAAGATTCTTGGAGGTTTCATCTCAGATTTTCATGGGTTTTCTAATGAATAAGGTATGGTTATAATTCATCCATAGATAACCATTCATCTATGGAGTCCTTTCAAAGGTTTTCTAAATATGAATTCTAAGTCAAAAATCATACTTTTCAATCTAGTCGTGGCTTCATCGTTAAAATTATTTCAAAAGCATTATAATGATGAATATATGTTTATCTACTGATTTTATGATGAATTTCTATAAAATTTTACGAAGAACCCATGATCCTCCTAATTTCTCGAATCAACCTATAATGTGGATCTTATGATATTGACTTGATATTTATAGAATTGTTATTAGATTGTATTTAAATGCTTATTGCTATTACTTTATATATAAATTTAATATGAATTACGGAGGAATGATCAAAGATGATCATTATCTTGGATATTTGGTAAGTTGTCTTATTTCTTCTAATTATCCTAGAACGTACATTGAATCATATGGATTTGTATGATCCATGTATGGTGGCGGTGTTTACATTATTGTACATGTTTATGTGTTATCATCTTGTCCTTGAAGGCATTAGATACAATATGAATTGATATGATGACTTCTATGTTAGGAAGTTTAATGATTTAACCTTGAAACTAATATCATGTCTAAGTGAATTGATGTTATGTGATGTTATGTGTATAGTTTTCTACACTACTTGTTTAATCTATGTATGAAGATGATGTTATATGTATATGTGTGATGATCATGTGGTGTGGTCTATATGTCTTATGATGAAGAATATCCTTGTAGCATGACACCTACCCATATGAACCCTATATTAATGTGTTATTATTTGTATGCTAGGAGTCTTATATTCTAATGTTGGATATGTACTTGTATCCTATGATGTTTTGTGAGTGTGTGTAGTCTATAGTCCTTAATGCTCTATATATATGTATGCTTTGACACTTCAAGAATGTTGTACATATGTTGTCGTCTTGAGAGGGTGGCTTCCTCAATACTATGTTACAGCCATTTCATGATCATGTTGACCAATGAGCACACACACACTTCATGCACATTTATGAGTAGGATGGATTCAAGATGACTAAGAAAAGGATAGTTCTCTTATGCATCCTTATATATTTCTTGGCATGTAAAGTATATGATTTATGAAGTTATGAACATATGTACCTAAATGTGTTTATGTGAAGGTATATCTCACATATATGTACACACACACATGCATGTATGAATATGATATGATTATGTCAAAGGGCATTCTCACATAAGATAGGTCCTATGGTGAATGTAGAATTCTCACCATAGATACTTTTGAGTTATATGATATCAGAGGGAGAAAGTTCCAAAGGCCTATTCTTTATAAACTAATGTTATCTAAAGGCTTAATGATGTTTAAAAAGGGATTATTGCTTTGCACCTAAAGGGCATGTAAATGAGATGGGTTTCCTCACGACTAGTTTTGTTTGATTCCCAATGTATATGTTGTCTCATGATATGGAAACCTTCACAATTAATAGTCGAGCTAAAAGCAATATCTTTGTCCCTTAACTATGTTCCCACATAGGACTCTATCTTAGTGGATTCCACCTATATAAGCTATATACGAAAGGTTTCCACCGAGTCAAAGGGTTAAACCTTCTCTTTTTCTGGTGTTGGGAGTAGACACACCGGGGATTCAATGTGTAGCTATCATTTGGGTCTATTTGGTCGATTTATGTTTTTTTTTTTTTGTCTAGTCTCGCAAAGTATAATTTCACTAAAAAAAGAATATGAACTCAATTCTAAATTCTTTGAGAAGTGTACTTGGTATGCGAGGACTGTGGAACCTACATATACATTGCACTAGATGACTTCTAGAAAGGATAGGATTGGAGACCCTTATAAAGTAAAGACTTATGTTATGCATGACTTGTATGAATGCATCTTAAGTGATCTTGTTATGTTAAGATATAAATATGATTATGCATGTGAATTACACTTATGGCTTCTAAATGGTTTTACTTAATATATGTGGGGGTAGAGAATCCATGTGTACATTGCACAAGTAAACTTGTGAACGGGTTATGAGACTAGTTTACCTATTATATGAAATAAGTGAGTCTATGACTTAAGTGTATGAAATATGTTTAGTCTTTCTATGATGGTTATATGAAGTATTATGAGTCCTTTATGATGCTATGAAGTATGCGAGTTTATTTCTAGTTAAAAATAGATAAGTTTTTACTTGTTGAATATGTTATGCGTAGTCCAGGGTGACTTCTTAGGTACACTTGGTGGAAGTAGTATTATGGGATGCTTCCTACACATATCACTAGTGTGACTTAGGAGTTGTCTTAGGTGATGGCTCTTATGTGAAGTTGATGTCTTTGATGTGCTTATCACTTGTAATTATATGTGGTTGTTTTTATGAAGAACATTATGAAAGACTATTGTAAGGTGACCTCAAGGGGATACATAGAAATAGGTACACCTGAGGGTTACTTAAGAAAAGAAGTAAAACAAAAGAGAGGTAATGTATGGTGTGTATTGAATGTGCTTTTAAGTATGATAAATGGTTTATGTGCTATTATGAATAGTATCCATACATATATTATGTATATGGACTATTTTGAGATTATATGTGCCCATGTCCATGATGTTTACTAAAAAGACATGTTGCATGATTTCAAATGAAATGTCCTCTTTAAATGCATAGTTTCCATACTTAGTGCATCTCTGTATACAAAACATTCTTTTCATTTATTACATATGGCAACGGTGCCTGGCAAGAGGAGGTCTTTAAATGAGAGGATCTTAGATATATATCCCAAATTCAAGTAAAGGTACCCTGATGATTCAAGTGTGTCCTATGTAATATGTTCTTAAATTTAATGTAATAGCTTAGATTTATATTTTATGTTTTTAAGGGTCGTGTCCCAATTTTACTCTATTTGGTTGTGTCTTAAGATGGTAAAGAGATATTAGATTCTAAATATGTATTAAGAAGTATTTTTCAATATATAATATATATATATTATATATATATAATATCTATATATATATATATAAAGTATGTTCTATCATATGATTTGCTATGTAAAGTTTTTTAATGTTTTCAATATTTGTATTATGATTATGCAATGAAATATGTCTAAGGGCTTGTCCTAGACCTATGATAGGTCGACGATGTCGTTTGGCGATCTAAGAGTGCTATTTCTTCTAGGGGGTACTTCTGGTCTTTACAAAAAACTAGGACAAGCCCCAGCTAAATCTAGCAAAAAGTGGAACTAAAAGACTGAATACTAAAAAGAAACTCATGACTATTGTCCTCGAAGAATGAGGACTCACTACTGAATCTGCTGAATTGAAGATAAGAAATTGATCTACGCGTGATTTGGATGCTAAGCATGTTTGATAGTATAAAGATAAATTAAAACATAACTAAACAAGCACAAAAACAAGTATAATAATCTAAACGTGATATGGTGATTGCTAAGCTAGCTGGATTCAATGACCAATTTATAACATGCTGAGACTGAACGTTGATTATACTGATAAATGGTCAATGCAAAGAGTCTAACTGAGCCATGGGAGCTACTAATACCCAATAATAAAACCACATGAGCTAAATGTGGATTCCAATGTACACACCCCATCGAGAGGACCCAATATATCATGACAAAGGTATAAAGGCATGTTGGCGTGATCACTAAACTAATGCCCATAGAGGGGACTTACAACCTACTTGACTAGTAGTTCTGGGACTAATTGGGTACCCAGAACCGTAGTCAAACTCGATATTATGCTACTCCCATGGATTTATGTAGTTAACTGATTATCTCTGAATTTTCTGTATTTACTGGATAGCTCAAAACTGAACATGCAAACTGAGAATGCAACATTTAGTCTGATAATAATGCATTAAAAGTTGAGGTATATATAGCTGAATAACTGAAATATCTAACCTAACATGTGTAATTCAAGAACTAAGGAAATACATAGCTAGGGTTCTTAAATGCATGTGCTAAACTAAATAATAACTTTAACATCTAATTTAGAACATATATATAATAAACTCATGAAGTTCTATCAAAGTTCTAGAAACCCTAGGATTAATCATGATAAGAGAATCAAGAATCTAATTGAAAACTAGGGACCCAATGAGTAAAAGAAACCCACTACTGAAATTCAACATTCATGGTGATGAAATTCACGGAAAAACACTTGGGTTTCAGGGCTGGATCTTCTGGAAACTTTCCACGTTCTTCAACTATGGTTGTTGAGCTTTTTCTCCTCTCTTTCATATAATTTACAAACTTTTGATTTATGATTTTGATATACCAAAGTTTTAGTTATTTTTCAAGGCTTAAACAAACTAAAATTTAATAATTTAGGGTCAAAACAACGTAACTTAGGGTTGGGAAAAGATCAAAAGACCCCTAGGTAAGTTGTCTGACCAAACGATGACCAGTAATGATGGTCCGTCGTTCCATCGACGGTCCATCATTTGGCCTATAGGTTGGGCCTGTTCGACAAACCTTTACTAAATAGGGCATAAATTTTTACTCGGAGGTCTGACTTGTAGCAAGGTCGGTGGTTATGGAAATCTAATTCAATTATATAAATGTGGGTACGTCATGGGGCACCTAATTTATTTTCTGCTAAAAGTTATTACCATTTGAAATTGACCCAACTACACTTCCCCCTTAACTATCTGATAATTCCAACCTACGGTCATACCTACGGACCGTGGATCCACATACATACCGTGCTGGTTCCGTGACTCTTGTCAGAGAGTGGGTGAATAGGATGTCGATCAATGGTCATGGACTTTGGATCGAAGTCTTAACTACATAACATAGTCTGACCTACGGACCGTAGGTCCGTTCATCAATCAGGACTTAACAAATTTTCCTGGGCAGAGATTTTGGTAGTTTCTGAACCCATTAAAGGATGTATAGGATGGACCATGGGTCAGGCTACGGTCTGTTGATGTCACCGTTGGTTGCACCTGTATATTTTTCTGTAAAGATGGGTTTTGTTCTTTTTTGGATATGGGATGTTACACCAAATTTTATATCACGACCCGAGAGCAAACACTACATTATATTTCACTCTTGGAGTGAGACACGAGATACTTGACCTCTTGGCAGTCTTGTACAATCCCTTTCCATCATTCATTGCATAACATATATGAAAAGTAGTGCGGAATTAGAACTTTTGACATAAAATATATTTAAAACATCTTTCTTATTAAAAAAATAAGGATATACTATGTCTAAACTTATGCCAATCTTAAACTCAAGAATATTTTCGAAACGACCCATACAATACGAAATATAGAATTACTTAGTCTACTACAATAGTAGAATAAAAGTAGTCTAAAGATAACTATGCCCCCGAGTAAAATTAGGACATACTTAATATTTTCTTGAATGACATAGATTCCAAGCTTGCTCAAGAGACCTCTTACCTACTAGCCACACCTTTACAGATACACAAAAAGTATGGAATTAGTACAATGAATGTACTAGGTATGGCTTAATGCATAAAATCATGCCAAATAGACATTTACTATAAATATGCTCTTTTTGATTAAATCAACACATTAAAAGTATAAGAACCACATTTAAGAACCAAACATCACATTTAGAAGACATTCCAAGTCATATGAAATTTACATCAATTTAATAACCCCTACGGTGAGCTTACACTGAACTTCACTGTTACTTACCATAACCGATACATTTAAATATAGCATGAAAAACACCTACAAAACAAATAAACATCAGATTGTCAAACCCAAGATGATTCTAAGTATCATTTATGTGAGTTATGACGTGAACGCCCATACAATCCCTTCACACACACATAATAGACCCTTTAGAGTACCTAAGATAAGATCATTCACACTACACCCAATAACATATATCGGAATTATGGACATCCGCCTCACAGATTTTAAAAAAGAATTACTTAGTAATACAATAGAGAACGCCACCCAATTAGCACCCCTCTTCATGGTTACCTGACTAATCCTTAAGACTACCTAACTTTAGGTCATGTATACTTTATCAATCTACTTTCCTATCTAGAGTCATTCTTAAGAATACCCTAGGTAAGACATAAATATACCATACTTTATACTCCCTTCACACCTTAGATAGGAAACACTTAAAATACTCTAGATAAGTACTTATTCATTAACATTCTTTCTAACTTAAGTCATTTTGTTCATTAGTTCACTCATGAGGAATTAAACATATAAGGACATTAAGGTAATGGTCTTGGAGAAGACTTAGGGACTCATTCACTAAAATATTCAAAGCCTAATCGTGCAATATATTGATAACATCCCATAAAACCACCTAAACATCATAGAACTTCTCCAACAAAAGTACGTATCCCATATGATGAGAGTATGAAGTAACATACACAGACCATACTAGGTAAGCATGGAATCCGGAGTAATGCACCAACTCCGATGGAGATTGTTCTACTTTCCAATACTAGAACTAGGACACATCCCATGTAGGAACATGGTTAACGATTATGAAGGGTTAATTTGTTCTCTAATATCATCTTTTATAGATCAACTTTTTGAACCATACTCCCTTTATACATAAAAAGGTTTCATATCTAGTTCACAACCCAATAATATTACACCTTACCAAATAGGGTCCATTAAGGCTACCTACAATGGCTAAGAGTATAGATCAATGACTTTCGTAAGGATGATTTCATGTCAGTCCAGTCAACCAACATTAAGTCCACTTTTCAAACAAGAAGGACAATATTACAACTTTAAATTTCAAGGATATCATAATATTACATCTAGGATTAAGGTTCAAAATAAAGGACCTTCTTGACTATGTTTAAGGTTACATGTCATTCACAAATAAAAGAATAAGAAGGTTTATCATACTAAGTAAAGAAATCATATTCACATTATACATTTACTCGAGTAAAGTACACAAGTCTGCCAAAACAAGACATACACATATTCCTCATATAACTTATCATTCAAGAAGCACATAGGTATAACCAATATCATCTATAGGTCAACCTATTTATACTACATAATCATCATTCTAAGTTATCACAAGTATTACATAATCTATCAAGAAACATCATACTTCAACATCAAGTAATCCACATAATGACTTCCCTATAGCCTACTAGAGACACATATTATCAACTAGAAGAAGTCATGATTTGACTCCACATAAATATATAAGTCATCAAGACCTTCACAATACTCACATAATAAAATTATACACTGATAAAACCATAATACAAAAAGTAATGCCGGTGAGACCACAATTATTCACAATTCATAAAGTAATGACGACAAGGCCACATTAGTCACAAGTATAGCACGTAAGCGCCGCTAGCATAAGTGGAAAAGACTAAAATTAATTACTATCTAAAGCCTATAATACACAATATAGAGAAATTTAGGTCAACATACCATTGATCCAACCTCACAACTTAGATCCATAGTCAATTCATCCAACGCAATATACCAAGTCTTTCACCAATAGCCATAGTTTACAATTCAAACAAACAATCAAAATACTATATGATTAAAAGATAATAAGTCATGAATTAATTAATTTAGGGCATATTACAAATAATTCTAACATGATTCTATCATAAATCAATAGCCTAATAAAAAAACATAAGAATTAAATAACATTAAGACAATCAAATCACCCACAAAATAGTAAAATCTAGGGTTACATGAATTGCATGGGTTCATAGAGTTTTTAGGTTAAAATCATCAAATTGAAATCAATTAAATAAATATAGATTAATTTAAAATGTTTTATGCAAGAACCCATGGATAGATATCAAAATTGGACAATTTCATCTTTGAAAGACTTTGAAAATCACTTTGAATTTTGTCTTATTGAAGAAAACAGATTCAAGGATGTTAAATCATACCTCAATTGATTCTTAATCGCGAATTTGATGAAAAAATGGATAGATAAATTACGAAGAATCTTCAATCTAAGCTATATCTTGAGTTTTGACTTTAATGGAGTTCTAGAAAATTTCTTAGAGATTTTGGGTTTTTATTTAGAATAATAAATTAATTTAGGTTTTTAGGACTTAGAGTCCCACTTGTAATACCCAAAACACCCCTATGAAACCACATATTTATTAATTGGTTGTCAGGTGAATTAACCAATTCACCCCTACACTATATAGTGAGCATGCGTGAAACTATAGTCACCATCGACAGTTGCCCATTGACGAGAGGTAGGTCCACATACGGGACATCCTAGCTGACCTTATATGGGTTTAAAGACTTGCCTTTGGGAGCATAATCTCCCTAAGTAAAGTCCTGAACTACTCCTCCCACCTGTGGGGCGTCAGTTCACCTAATGGATCTTAATGCCCTCTGTATGTGAGGCTGGTCTAGACAGCCTTGTCCCAAATGATGGGTCCCTCCTCATGGACCTTTAGTTGATCCTTGGGGAGTTTTTCTCGGACTTTTCCAACTCGAATATGTTCAATACGAGATTAGGACCTGTCACATAAACATTATCTAAAACAAACACGTAAAATTTGACGAAACATACTAAGACACACAAGGATAATTGAAGTCAAACTTTTGAAACGTAATGGATGTTCTTGGACGTTTGACCTCCAAACTTCATGAAACATTAAACACTGCCTCCTAACATTGCTACCTTTTTTAGATATTCAAAAATTCAAGACACAAGTGTTAGACTCTAGTCTCGCCTAAGTCATTTTAGAGGTGTTACATCTTTCTCCAGTCTCCTCATCACCGACCTTCTAGTAATCATCTACAGTATCCACAAGAAAAGGATTAGAGGAAAAAGGGACTCATAGAGTTTCAACTGATATGATGAAACTTTAAAGATTACCAATAAGTGAGAATTCATAAACATCACATAGCCTCTCATTCATAAGTGTGGCGCGCTTCATACCCATAAAGAAAACTCTATGTAGATGTGGTTTAGTGAGATATTAATCCTCGAATTACTTTAACCTCATGCTCTGATACCAAGTTTGTCATGACCGGGGAGATCCCCTTATACCCAACCGGCTTAGGTTTTCTTAGAGAGGACTAAGACTAGCCTCTTAGCATTCGTCATTACATTTCATAGGTTAAAAATGCAGAAAAAATTTAAAACATTTTATACATATCTATAGAGTGAGGTTTACATAGACCTCTCACATATTATATATAGAGTTTACTTAGATTCTTCGCATATGAAGCTTACATAGGCTTCTCATTTAGATAATATACATAACATATAAGAAGTTAGTCTACTATATCATCAACTTTTGGTCATAGA
The DNA here is from genome assembly GCA_027704765.1 of Solanum habrochaites. Taxonomy (NCBI): domain Eukaryota; kingdom Viridiplantae; phylum Streptophyta; class Magnoliopsida; order Solanales; family Solanaceae; genus Solanum; species Solanum habrochaites. Next base: position 5,107,644 of record JAKWJA010002490.1, on the reverse strand, counting down.
CCATACTTCCTTACAACAAAAGCCACATATAGACATGCGATAATAGTCTTCAAATGAAAGAGAAGGAACTTAATGTCTTTAGAAATTAAAAACATCAAGTAGCAAGTAGTGGTATGAACCTCAAATGGTGAGGACATACAAAACACTTGGGGAATATCCAATTATTCTTGCGATTGACATTCTAAGTGTCACATCCGGGGAGCACCCCCTAGACGTATCCGACGTTGTCATCCTCTTTGAGGACTAAGACTAGCCTCTTAGCTTAGATCATTACATGTATAGGTCAAAAATTTGGAAAATTTAAAACTTTTCTATATCTATCGTGAGATTTACCTACACCTCTCGCATACACATAATATAGTCATATCGAGTATACATAGACCCTTCGTATAGGAAGATTACAGAGTCTTGTAATTTTCTTGCACATAGATATATAAGATATAACATAGTTTAAAACATGAGATATCATCTCATAACCATATAAAATAATAGTATGTCAATTGGCCATATCCTATACATCAATGTAATAAAGTTAGATGTAGGTTGTACAATGTTTAGTACTAAAATGAAAAGGAATGAAATAAAAGTCTTATAACTAGAAAAACATCAAAAGATTGATAGTTGCAATGCCCTCAAAAAGTGAGGCCAACCAAAGTTTGATGAGTGATAATTCCAAATCCTCCTTCAAAGTCTTCTTTAAAGACCTTCAATGACCGGAAGATAAAATGTTGGGGGAAAGGGAGAAAATGGGGTTAGTAGACCACTTGTAGTAATTATGCGACCATATGCACTCACATCATAAAATCATGCTAGAAAGGACATTTAATAAAGCATGCAGTTTATTAAATTCCTTATGCAAAGACCATACCAATAAATAAGACATATTAATTAAGTAAATAATATGTACATCACAAAAAACCTACAATACTAAGCCTAGTTAAGACAATATGCATATCACATAACTGAGCACATAATCAAGACAACTTTACCATCAAGCTATAACATCAACAAGTATGTACAAGTGTTCAATACATAATAACCAAAGCAAGCCAATTACTCATGAATCCTCATTAAGTCAACTAGTACAATGATCAATCAAATCCCATAACCTTTTTCAACAAAGTAAACCCAACCAGAACCATAACCAATGTCCAATTTCACGTAGTATAGCATTAAGAATACATATAATCATACTTTAACCATGGAAACCAAACACATGTTCATAGGTGAAATGAATCAACATGTAGTATCATCAATATGCAAGATCATCATACACACATACCATGTACAGTTACAAAAATATACATATATCAAAATATTTTTCTAATACTACCCTCAAGGCTTACTAGTGCAATGTGTAGGTAGAGTCCCATACTCCTACCTAGACTAATCTAAACCCCTTATGTCATCCTAGTTAAAGTTCATTTTATCTTTTGGGAACATCTTGCCTTAACAAATATATACCACATGAGCTAATGTGAAATAAGGTTTCATATAACCCTACACCTAAGGAAGGCAGACTAGTTTCCATGGAAGTACAAAAACATGAACATAACAACTACGTGGATTCACTAGCAAGAATTCCTTTGGGGGAAACATAATTTCATGAACTAGGAGATATAGTTGGAACCCTCTTTATACGAAATGCATTGTAGTCTCCAATATCAAAAGGACATTAGTGATCCTACTTTCCCTATGTAGAAAGGGACACTCCTCACACTAGTTTACTCAGTGCTAAGATAGAGTACCTTTTGAAATGTCCTTATTGTCTTTATTAATCATCATAACTTAATGTAGGTCATAGGGTCTATACCTTGTATAATCATCATCATCATATCTCAATAAGAATTTCATGATTATTTTCCTTATCTTCTTGAATGGAAGCTTCTCCTTTACTTTTCAAGAGCGTATCGCTATTTTGAATTTAAAAAAAGGTTTATGGATGAAGTAATCGGAATGACAAGTGGTTACGGTTGCGGAAAGCGGAGATAGTCGGGAACCGTCGGTTACATTTTGAATCAAAGTAGCGACTGGATGAAGTAATTGGAATGACAAGTGGTTCGAGAAGCAAAGCTTCGTAGACAGCTTCACTTCCTCCTCGCTTCTTAGTTCAAGATCCCTCTTACTAACTGGAATCAAAGAATTAGTAGATCTGTTCCGCCCAAAATGGGAATGGACTAAGGTTATTAATTTGATGATCGAGTCGATTCCATGATTATAAGTTCATTCCATACCGGACCAGGCCGGAATAGGGTTATATCGCCAAAAAAATCACAATAGAAAAAGTTCTTCTTGCCGGGAGAGTAGCGTCGGTGACATCTTTATCTGAGGAGGAGGCTTCGTCGTCCGGCTCCTCATAAATGATGTTAGGATCAGCCGGCTCATCCTCGGAATCCGAAAAGAAAAGAGAGACATAACGGAATCACTTTGTTTCAGTGACATATCTAATCAGACTGAATAGGATTTGAAGAGTTGTCACGATCATTCACATAAATTTCAGAACAATTCATAGGTGAGGTTATCACATTTACATGGTCACATCATAATAAGGAACATCAGTAAGTTATCACCATCCTTATAAAATCTGCATCTTACCCAACAACAAAGATCAATACATTTCATTTCAACATCATAATAACCCTATCTATCTTAAGATAAGGTTTACTTCAATACGACATCATCACATAATTACAAGTAACCATAATTTAAGTAAACAATAGAGATCACAAGTCTTACAAAATCTTCTTTACTATGTCGTCATCCAGGTCTTACCATCAACCCTCAACTCTACCCAACAATGGGTGTAATATCATCATCCTATAATAACGAACATAACAACAAGGACAATTGAATCATTGTACAACCACTCATCACTAGTTCATTGCCTAGAATTAGAGACTTAGATATAGTTTATAATCTACTCCACAATATAGGTCAATTACTCAAGAATTAGAATGGTAGGACTATATTTCACCGTAATATATTCATAAATTAGCACCATAAAATTATAGGATATTAATTCACGCATTAACCAACACAACTACATCAATACTAGATAGTTAAACTCAAGATCACAACTTACGGTTAAGGGGAAAAGGTCATCTTCTACAAACTAGACCAATCAATCAATAAGTAGTCTAATATAGTAACAATTCATCCTAATATAATCAATACAATCAAGATCAACCATAAAAAACAAATTTAAAGTTCATTTCGAGATTGGAAAAGACACGTGAAAACTCAGCTTTTGAAATCAATTTAAAGGAACTCTTTGGGGAAAGAATTTCCAAAGGTGAAAGAAATACAATACCTTGTTGATTGATAGAGTTTAATAAATAAATTTTTAGTTTTTAATCCCTAGAACCACCTTGAATTTTACCATACATGGTGTTTTTCTACTTGGGAGAGGTAAAGAAGAAAGAAGGACGAGAATTTGGGTTTAGGAAATATGAGGGCTTAGGTTACATTTATTAGCTAGAGGTATTTATATAGGTCATTAAACCACTTAATAAAACCTTTCTAAACCCCTAAATAATTAATTAAATTTCTAATAAATAAATTTAACTAAACAAAAACGTGAAGAAAAATCAGTGGTCTCATAGACGAGACCACGTCGACGCCTCGTGTGTCAATTAACGACCACAGGACGATCCATCCTATTTTTCCATATTTTTGGTCAAATACTATTTTAAAAAAAGTATTTCCAAATATTCTAAGTTTCCATCTACGTAGGCAATCGAAGCCTCGTCGATTGGACCACAATCCATTGGTTGCATCCATTTGTCGACACTACATTGGGAAGCCTTCTACACAAATGCAAGGGTCCTCCTCAAGGGCCCTTGTTTGTTCCTTGTTGAGTCATACCCAAACGTTTCAAAAATTAATTAACTCTAATACATGTTAGATACCCTTCCACAAAATATCATCATTTTCCGACCACTAAAACTTGGTCAAATAGGCTAAGGCACACTAGCACCTCTTTGAACTAGTTTTCGAACGTCATGGACGTTCCTTGACCTTTTGATTCCTAAACATCCTAAATGGCATATGTTCATTATTTATGACCTAAATTTTGTGTATAAATCTTTTTAACACCTATTTTAGTCTATAGAACAAGTATTAGACTTTTGTAGTATTACATTCCCCCCCCCCCCCTTTAGGACCACTCGTCCCCAAATGAAACTAAAATCATCTAGAAGGAGATAATAGACTCAAGAATAGCAGCCCAACCAACAAAAATTCAGTATAAAATAAATTACAACACATAAAGCTCATCATTAAAATATGAGGAATTTCCTTCTCACAACAACATGAGCTCAACATACCATATATTAGTGAATTATGACAAGACATTTTTTAACACTTATCAACATGCTTAATACAATTTATGAAGGCACAATATAGAAAAAGCACAACATAAACTCAAATAAAGAGGATTGAATTTTTTTTATTTTTATGTCTACATTCATAGTTCAATGTAATTTCACTGTAACATGAGCATTTTTGCAACCTTCACCAGAAATCAAAACAAATTCGAATTTAGTCATTACTTTCATTATATCGAGGAATAACTAACCTTAGTTATCAAATAGATGAGGGTAAAGGGACTTCTCCCATGTTGCACCTTCAACTAGGTGATTTTTCAATAAAACCTTTATGGAAGCGACCTCCTTTCCCCTTAATTTCTTTACTTGTCTATCAAGGATTTGAATCGGAACCTCCTCATAAGAGAGGTTCGCTTGCACAACAACACCCTCCACAGGATGAATAGACTTGGGATCACCGATACACTTTCTAAGCATAGAAACATGAAAAACAAGATAAATCGAAGCGAATTCACTAGGCAACGTAAACTCATAGGCCACCTTACAAATCTTTTGCAATATTTCATAACGACCCACATAACGAGGACTCAACATCCCTTTCTTCCCAAATCTCACCACCGTTTTTATAGTTGAAATTTTTAGATAATGTTTATCACCTTCTTAAAAGTTCTTCTATGGTCGGCATAAAACTTTTACTGGCTATAGGTTGTTTTGAAGAGATTCCTTCTGATATCAACTTTCTCCAAAGCCTTATAAATCAAATCAAAACCCAAAAGTGAAGACTCATCCACTTTAAACCATGTATTAGGAGATCTAAATCTCGTACCATACAAGTCTTGATAAGGAGCCATGCATAGAGATGATTGGTAGCTTGTGTTGTATGGGAACTCTAGCAAAAAAAAGTGCTTATCCCAATTATACTTGAAATCAATTATACAAGATCTAAGCATATCCTTAAGAGTCTGATTAGTACGCTCCGCTTGACCATCCCTTTGACTATGAAATGCGGTGCTTAGATTGTCCTTGGTACCCAACCCTTCGGAATGAACTCCAAAACCTAGATGTGAGTTGTGCACCTCTATCATTATGATGTTTAACGAAATACCATGGCAAAAAAAAATATAATCTATCAAGGTCCTTGCTTAATCCTCCGCGACAAGGTAAACTTGATGGGAATAAAATGAGCGGATTTGGTCAACCTATCCACAACCACCCATATAGAATCATGTTTCTTTTGTGTCCGGGGAAAACCTATGACAAATCAATATTTATGCCTCCTCACTTCTATGTAGAGAGTTGGATTTATTGCTTTTACTTTTTAGCAGTTTAAACAATTTGCAACAAATTCTTGTATGTCCTTCTTCAAGACCCTTCCCACCGAAACATTTCCTTAAAGTCATGGTACATCTTTGTAGAACCCTGAGGAATTGAGTAACTTTCACACCCGAAGAGCATACCCTTGATGCCACTGGTGTTGTCGTCCTCTCAGAGGACTCAGACAAGCCCTTAACATTAGTCTTAACACGTGATTTGTAAAAATTGCTGAAAAATTAAAACATTTACATTCTACTTGAAGTATACTAATACTTCAAGCTAATAATTCATAAGCCATACAATATTCTAAGAAAATTTCTCACATATATAAATCCATCTAAAGAGTTAAAATCTGGAGTTAGCCAATACATAGTCAATATGCCATATAGGCCTTAATAAAAAAAAAATCCAAAGAACATAGTGGAAAAAGCGTATATTAAAACTACAAAAAATCTGCCTAAGCTAGAATATGAAAGATAGCATCCCCGAACAAGAGGATCTACCAAGACTTGAAGAAAGAGTTCCAAGCTTCTTCATATCGACCTCCTTAACTTCAATGGCCGGAACCTACAGTTGTAGTAATATAATATTACGCCACATGTACTTAGTGTGGGTATATGCACATAACATTCAAGGACATGCATGAAAAAGGATCATTTGTCAAATCTTTAGAAAACATGATAAGTCATATGAAAGTTTTCAATGTACATACCACATAACATATACATGTTAAGGATTCCAACAACATAAATCATGATATTAAGCTAAGACATATTATCATAGTCTTATAACTTTTTCTATTCAATAGATCACGTAACATAACATAAAAAATACTTACCAATATACCCATCCCCAACGTCCAAGTTCAATGGTCATGTACAGCCCCATCACCCCACACAACCAAAAATATAAGATAGGATACCATGAGTAAACCTTTGCTTCATATAACTTTTAACAGAAGTAGTCATCACTTCATTTAACAATATAAGCCAATAACATATTCATCATAAATACAAACATCATAAAAGACTAACATCATATATAAAAAAAACATAACTTTTATGTTATAATATTACATAAGAACAATATCGTAGGACTTCCCTTAGTGTCAACTTGTGTAATGCCTAGGTAGAGTCCCATTCCCCTACCTCTACTAAGTAGACTCCTCAAGTCAGCCTACTCAAAGTTCATTTACTTTTCTTTCATTCTACTAAAGGGAACATTCGCCTTAACCGACATAGACCATGTTATCTAAACATGGAATTTAGTGTCATAAAACTCCACACCGAAAGAAGGTGGTCTACCAGCCAAAGCAGAACAAAACATGATATATTTTTCTTGGTGGATCAACTAGATAGTATCCTATGGTGGCAACATAGTTAAAGTACTAGGAGATGTATTAGAGACCGATAGTTCCACATAACATAGAAACCTCGATCTCGTGAGAGTCATTGTAAACCTACCTTCCAACTAGGGAAGGGACACCCCTCATATCTAATTCATCAGTGCTTAGCTTAAGTCCCTTTCTTGAATAACCTTTAAGTTGCCTTTATCATAAACTTATCATAGGTCATATAAGATTAACCCCTTGTATAAACATGATCATGATCTCTTTATGATTAGATGACAATTTCCTTTGAAGATAACCCTTTGTTTATGTGATTAGCACAATGTAGTCATCTTGTGTAAGGTACACAAGAGAATATTGTAACGTGCATTTCTCGTATTCTTTTCATGATCACACAAATAAAATGTTCATAGCCCAACATATACACCTAACAACATTGTACGTACTTTCATAACATAGCATCATGATTTATAGGCCAACATAAACATTTTAGATTAATCACAACTTTAGAAGACTTACCGCTTGCTTCTAAGAACATTATTAAAGAAATTATATTCAACTTACAACATTCATAACCATAACATAGTGAAATAATAAATAACATAATCAAGAATAACTCTTCAAATCATGTACAAGACCAATCTGTAATGAAGGATAAGGGAAGGGGTCATTTAAGAGTTCATTATAGTCTTAGTTCCACTCGCTACGTTTACACGTCATCAAGTAGTACAAAAAACCATATGAAACCATCACCTAGGTAAGAACACCTTCACAGCAAATACAAACATAAATATCTACATACTCATAAATTCATAGGAAATATACCATAAAAAACACTTACTTTCCATTGAAAGTGATAAATCTAGGGTTAGGAAGAGAATCTATTTTTTAGAGTAAAAACCCTAGTATTTAAAGTTCTTGAAAACTTTTCATCAAAAGACCTCTTGGAAAATAATAATCCCAAGAGTGAAAAACACATATCTTATAGAGAAAGAATCCATGAAAATTGGTTGAAAATCTTGAGTTCTTCGTGTTCTTCCTTAAACTCTTTCTAGTTCTTCAATGGAGTTTGGAGAAGAGAGTGTTCTTGAGAGAATGAGAAAATTTTCGTTTTATATAGTTTGGAGTGGTCTAAAAATGACCCAATTTCAATATATATTCGTCCTATGAATTACCCAAAATACCCTCCACTTAAATGGTTCTTTTTATTAAGTTAAATTACCCAAAATAAGACTTTAAGGTGTGTAGACTTTACCTCAACTAGAAAAGATGACTCGGAGTTATGATGGACCGTAAAACCACTATTCAGAGAATCTTCCAATCTAACACCCAATACAGAAAACCTATGTACATCTTTCACTAGGTATTTCTTGGAATCTTCTACATGAGAAAAACTACCCATGTTCATACAACTTAAAGCATCCTCAACAACATTGGCTTTGCCCGGGTGATAGAGAACACTCATGTCTTAATTTTGTAACAATTTCAACCACCTTATTTGTTGGACACTCAACACATTTTGAGTAAACACATATTGTAGACTCTTGTGGTCGGTATACATATCAACATGAACACCATACAAGTAACGCCTCCTTATTTTCTAAGCAAAAACCACGACCACTATCTCAATATCATGAGTTTGATAATTTCTCTCATGCACCTTAATTTTTCTAGAGGCATAGGCTACTACTTTCCCATGTTGGGTAAGCACACACCCTAAACCTACTCGCGTTGCATCACAATAAACAACAAATCCCTTGGTACCCTCTAGTAAAGTCAACACCGGAGTGGAAGTAAGCCTATTATTCAAGATATGTAAGATTCTTTCACATGCCTATGACCACTCAAATGTGATACTCTTTTGGGTTAAAGTAGTCAAAAGAGATTAAATGGACGCAAAATTAGCCACAAACCTCTTATGTTAGTTAGATTCATTGGTCTAGGATAATATTTCACCGCCTCGATTTTCCTTGGATCAACCTCAACTCCCTCACTAGAGATAATATGACCAAGAAACGTCACCGACCTCAACCAAAAATCACATTTGATATACTTTTCAAATAATTTTTTCTCCTTAACAACTTGTAACACCACCCTCAAATTTTCCATGAGTTCACCCTCATTTTTCGAATATACCAAGATGTATTCAATGAAGATAATGAAAAATGAATGTAAGTAACTTCAAAACACACTATTCATAAGATCCATAAATGTTACCGGGGCTTTAGTGAGAAAAAAGTATATTACTAAGAACTCATAGAGACTATATCTAGTCCAAAATGTCATTTTTGTATATTATTACCTGATACGCTCAAACTTATTTATCAAATAAGAAGTAAAGCGGTCGTGTCAAGTAAATAAACCAACTAGTGAGGTTGGGATCGTTCCCACGAGGAAAATAGTCTAGACTTAACTTCAACCTGTTATTACAATTGTTTGGTTAATGACTTCCTTGGAAAGTAACAACAATAAAAAAGTGGGGTTTCTATTTCTAAATGAATGAAAATAACTAACGCAATTGAAAGAGACACTTAACAGTCTTGAATGTTGGATTTTAATCAATTAATCAAAGTAACTATGGTTTACGTGTTCCCCACAAGTTCATAACTTGATAATTCAAACTATATCAATTCTTTCCTAGTATCTTGCATGTAAAGTGATAAGTTATGTATTTATAAATCCTTGGTCCGGCATCTAGAAAATCTCATTCCGCACCTTGGTCCGGCTACGTGTGTTACTTTCCTAACCCTTATCTTTACCTCATATTAAGCATCGTATTCGATATTTGACTAAGTTATTACCTCGTACCAATCAATACTAGCCTATTAGACAGTATACACTAAATCTATGTTAATAGTTATTTTCCTATTATCTACCTCCTTGTTCCAGTAAGTAGCATTAAGACGAATTCTAACGTTGGCCATCCGTTAAAAAGACTTCTAAGCGAAAAAATTATTAATACATGCAAGACACTATTCTAGAATCGTTATTTTAGTTAGGTTTTATCACATTATTTGCCTATGGTTCCCACAACGCTAGTTATGGAGTTTTGTTACTCATAGTCATAATCACAATATTCAAATATATTATATAATAATTCATGTACTTACTTCAATGAGAAAGAGTAAAATCCAAAAGTTTACTTGATTAATCACCAAAAATCACTTCCAAGAACCTCAATGTAATCAATAATCTCACAAAAAGTCTAATGATAATCAAAAGGTGTCTAACAATAGGAAGTCTAATAATGATCTAGAGTCTAACCTCAAAAATGAGGTTTTTCGAACTATTTATAAAAAATAAAAACCTAATTAAGAAAGGATTATATTTGCTGGAAATCTGCTAATACGCGGCTGAGTCGACGGACCTCGCGACGGATCGTCGTGGTCACGACGGACCATCATGGACTCCGTCATCCCATACTTATGCAATTTCTTCTGCTGCTCTCTTCATTACCCTTGACGGCAAGTATGACGGAGCGTCATAGGCACAACGGTCCATCGAGGCTCTTCGTTCCAAAACACTTCAACTCTTGGACTATGGGTACTTGGATTACTGCTCTGAACATCATGACGAACCTGCAAGACGAACCGTCATAGACACGGCGGACCGTCACAAGCTTCGTAACACCACACTTGGTCAGACATCCCCATCTTCCTTCAGCAGCTGCACTACGCTGCCACCTACGGACCGTCACAAGCACGACGAATCGTCATAAACTTCGTAGGTGGTCTCTTCTGCATTTGTTCGCTCAAAATCTCCGCATTCATATTTGGACAGATTTCCTTCAAAACAAAGAGAAACTTATATAAAAATTAGCATAAAAAGTCTTTTGGACACACTAAACTTAAGGAAAAAGTATTAATAATACCGTGAAACCACGGTATATCAACACCCTCAACTTAAATTCGTTGTTTGTCCTTAAACAACGCACTATGACTCAATACAAAATCTTTGCACAATAGTATCCATGTTTCATCCTTTGCAATCATTTGTCTATCAATCCCGATTAATCTCATCAAATCTATGCATGCTATCACTATTAGGCTTGAATTATGTGGAATCAGAACATGACACAGACTCACCATGCACTAACACCTATCCTCTTCAATTTCTCAAAGAGGTGCTAACAATTCATGTATTTCAACTAGTGTCCTCACTTTAAAACAAAATCCTCGTTTTTCACACAATAATTTCAGTTTGAGTATAAGGATTACTTTTTAACACTCGCTCTCAGAACAAAGTCACACTCATTCATACCTATTGCCATAAGCTTGCCCTTATTTTCACTGCCTTAAGTTCGCTATACAACCCTTAGGATCACGATAGGAATTTTTTAGCTAGTAACATAGTCCCAGGGTCAGGTACGGTATATTTAGGTACACTTTAGTGAACTTTTGCCCTAGTTTACATATCGGCTAAACCTTCCACTTTCTATCATTTTATCTCGCCCAATTTCTCATATTATTTCACCTTGCTATTTTTTTTCTTCTTTTCTTGCTTGTATTTCTTGTATATTTTTCTTTTTCTTTACTTTTATTTCGACTTATTCTTGAGTCACTTTACTTTTGTTCTTTCTCTCTCTTTGTTCCTTCAACCCCACTTTCCAGAGCATTCCTTAAATTGCCACCCTCAACTCATGGCTTTGACCTAAGTCATGGTACACAATACCCAAAGTTGTGTAAGGGCCATAACGAAGGTTTTTTACTGCATTAGTCACCCTCAACTTATGCTTTTCTCATAAGATGAGGTGCACATGTCCAAGGAGGGACCAGGGCCAACACATTGTTCGCAGAAAAGATTAGTTGGGGTGAAAAAGAAAGGTCTAATTTAAGCTCAGATCATTTGGATCAAAGAAGGATAAATTTCATTTGATTTCTTTTATTTAGGCTAGAAATGGGCTATATTGAATAAGGGCCTATGATCCTTTCCTAATTGTCTATTACAACTTACTTTTAGCAGGACTAACCAGGCAAGTTCTTGCTCAGTATCAATAGTGGACTATTGAAATCTTCCTCACACTCACTTGACATCTCATCACTATACCAGATTATCAGACACCTAGTTCAAATTTTAGACTTAGGGTAATGCAATGGTGTACCTCTATGTCATGCTTAGACTTACACATTTATCAGTTACTATGCCTAGTCATGCATCATTTTCTAATTTATCAGGATATCATTTAGCCATCGTGCTCAAGAATTAAACTTTGTACAAAACATATAGACATGCCGGTTCAACTGAAAAAGTAATCAGTCTTTTGGGGGAAAATAACACAGGCAAGAAAACCCCAAAAGAGGATAGTGAATTGGGCTACTCATGGCCGGGCTAGCACCCTCAACTCAAACGCGTCCAAGCACTGGTGAACCTCATCGATCTATCGCTCTGTATACTTGACCATTTTCCGCTCTAGGCGCTCTTCTGACTCATTATAGACTTCTGCATCCACGACTGGATATGATGCAGAAGTGTAGCCATTTGCGCCTCTAATTTTTGGACCCTAGCAAGTGGAACCAGCGCCGGTGGAGGGGCTGTACGAGAGGAGCTCGGGGAAGTTCTACTACCCGCGATAGATTCGACCAGGGTAGTGTCAGTGGACACTGCCTATGTAGCCGTGCGGGCCTGGGCTACCGTTCAGTAGGATCATCAGCAAGTGGGGGCAACTCTGGACGGGTCCCTCTGCGTGGAGCCAACTCGTTGGCCTCATCTCTGATCAACTTCCACAATCTCTCCCTCTATCAACTGATCATTGCCCCCCCTCCCATAATTCTCCAAAGCCCTAAAAGTGATAATCTACTAGTCAGAGTTGCTGCTGTGGGTGTCTTCCTGGTCACTGACTTGCTGCTGTGGGTGTCTTCCTGGTCAACGAGTACTTGTCCTTTTTATTTTCCCCAATTCTAAGGTAAGTGTCTCTAATTTTTACTCATTTATATTGCATTTTTGTTTAATAATTAGACTTACCTTAGTTGTTCGTGTTATGTTTGTTTATTTTATATAAGATTCTGTCTAACCTAGGGTAAAAATGTTCGACATTGCCATGTTTACTACCCTAGACATAGGTGCTTTCACATTACTAGTTTCATAGGTAGTTGGGTTTGACAAATGTAGGTCCAAAACACTACAAGTTCGATTTGGGTTCATCGCGGATGACTGGGGTACACCAGTTCTATCACTGATCTATAGAACAAGACCCAGATGACGGACTGTCGTGCCCACGAAGGACCGTCTTACGGTCCGTTCCAAATCCCTAACACCCCACTGCACATTTTTTTCCAAATGTCCCTCAACGGACACATGTAACGGACCGTCGCCTTCACGACGGTCCATCCTTCACAACCGTTCTGGTTGTCAGAGACCCTGTTTCTAAGGGTCTCTCATTTTTTTTTTGCCAATGACCATGTGGGCAGACGGGGCTACTGACTTCGATCGCCCGCGTGAGTAGATTCATTCTTTCTTGGGTGCCATAGTAGATAGTACATGTAAAGGATCAATATTAGTACGAGTAGTGGCAAACAAGACAAGCAAAACCATACTAAAAAAATGAAAAAAATAGTATGTCATTGCTTATAGTAATAGTGACACACGATGGGCCTGGTGACGGCTCGTCGTGACTATGACGAACCGTCATGAGGTCCGTCGTGTCTTACATAGACTATGTATATATAGAGGACCCTGAAAGAGAGTCTCTGACTAGTATGACGGTATGTGCAAGACGGACCATCATAGGTACGACGGTCCGTCGTAGGTGTCCGTCAAAGGACACTTAGAAAAAAAAATGAGAGACCCTTAAGAGAGGGTCTCTGACCGTTATAACGGTCATGCAGGACGGACCGTCGTGAGTGCTATGGTCCGTCACATGTTTCCGTTGAAGGACACTTAGAAAAAGTAAGATACCCTTAAAAACAGGGTCTCTGACAACAAGAACGGTTGTGCAGGACGGACCGTCGTGAAGACGAAGGTTCGTCACATGTGTCCGTTGGGGGACACTTGGAAAAAAATGGGCAGTGGTGTGTTAGGGCTTTTGGATCGAACCCTATGATGGTCCGTCGTGGGCACAACGGTCCGTCATCGGGGTCTTGTTCTGTAGTTTAGTGACAGAACTGGTGTACCCCAGTCATCCTCAATGAACCCAAATTGAACTTGTAGTGTTTTGGACCTACATTTTTCTAACCCAACTACCTAGCAAACTAGTAATGCGAAAGCACCTATGTCTAGGGTTGTAAACATGGCAATGTCGAACATTTTCAACCTAGGTTAGACAGAATCGTATATAAAAGAAACGAACATATCACGAACAATTAAGCTAATACTAATTAATAAACAAAAATGCAAGATAAATTAGTAGAAATTAGAGACACATACCTTAGAATTGGGAAAAAAAAAGGACAAGTACTCGGTGACCAGGAAGACACCCACAACAACAACTTCGACTAGTAGATTATCACTTTTAGGGTTTTGGAGAATTGTGGGGGGGGGCAATGATCGGTTGATAGAGGGAGAGATTGTCGAAGTTGAAAAGAGAGGGAAATGGGAGGAATGGGGTGAAATGATGGGTTGGGGAGTTTAAATGGGGAAATTATATAATAAACTCCAAGCGGGTCGGGTCGGGTACGCCTCATTAATCGCGCGACGATTCCCCGATGACGGTCCGTCTCTGTTGTGACGACCCATCGTTGGTTCTGTCGTGTGTGCCCTAGTTTGAAAATAACAGAAAGACATAATTGGTATGAAGGGGGAATACGACGGTCCGTCGCAGGGCAACGGTCCGTCGATGTATCCGTTAGTGACTGCTGCAAAGTAATTTTCTGCAGAATTTCCTGGTGATGTGCCTGTAAATTTAAAAACCCATTAGTAGAAAAATGCTACCATTACTATTAAGTATTGGGTTGCCTCCCAACAAGCGCCTGATTTAATGTCGCGGCACGACTGGGGACACTTGATTACTCAGATTTCATCAAGATGGTATGACTCTATTACTTCATTCCCCGCTACTTTATGCCCAAAATAGAGTTTTATTCGATCTGTATTCATCATAAACCGCACTCCCTTCTTGGATTTTAACTCAACTGCTCCATGAGGGAATACTTGGATAATCAAGTAAGGGCTAGTGCATTTGGGCTTGAGCTAGCCCAGAAGATAAGTCGACCAAGAACTGTCTACAAGCACCAAATCCCCAACCCTAAACTCTTGTTTTTCACTTTTTTGTTCATTCTCCTTCTTCATCTTTTCTTTGTGGGATATAGCGGATACCGATTGGAGCTGACCACTCTGTCTCATAGTCCTACACACGTTGATGGTCGCTTCTTCATTGTTCAACCGAAATGTCATCTCTCCATTCTCCATATCAACTAATGGTCTACCTGTAGCAAGGAATGGCCTCCCTAGAATAATAGGCACTTCAAAATTGACTTCGCAGTCAAGAATAACAAAATCATCCAGAAAGATGAATGACTCCACTTTTACTATCACATCATGGAGTACCCCTATAGGCCTTTTCATTGTCTGATTAGCCATCAGTAGCCGCATCGCAGTGGTTTTTGGATCCCCCAATCCCAACTTCTTGTAAATGGAGAGGGGCATGAGATTTATGCTTGTCCCCAGACCACATAATGCTTTCGCAAAATTTAATGACCCAACTGTACAAGGAATAGTGAACGCACCCAGATCATCTTTATTTTCTACGAGGGATCTTGAAGCAATAGCACTACAATGCTGTAGTCCATCATCATCCTCAAAAGTGACCGATCTTTTCTTGGTGAAAAGATCTTTCATAAATTTGGCATAACTGGGCATTTGTTCTACAACTTCTACCAAAGGGACAATGACAGAATGCTGCTTCAACATTGTTATGAAACGCCGGTATTTACCATCCTCGGTCTTTTTCACTAATCTCTGAGGGAAAGGTGGTGGTGGCCTAGGCATGGGAATTACCTTAATAGGTACTACTGAATCTTTTCCATTACTTTCCTCTACTTCACCACTACCCTTTACCACATTTTCATTATCCTTTCTCACATTTTCTTCAGTAGAAGGCATAAGTGGGTCAATGGTTTGCTTACCACCCCGAGTAGTGATTTCCATACAGTGTTCATCATTCTTTGGATTTTGGAAAGTGTTGCTAGGAAGATTGCCCAGTTACCGTGTGTTCACTGTCGCAGATAATTGGGCCATTTGCAACTCGATCTTCTTAATCGAAATTGCATGTGTATCAACTTTTTGCCCAATACTAGCTATATCACACCTCAACTCTTTAATGTTCTCATCACTAGCATCAAACCTCCTCATCATTTTGTGCAACATATCCTCAACTCGCGACTTACTACGTCCACCATCGCTAGGAGTAACTTCACGATTTGGAGGAGGAACATAGGGTCCATTCCTGTCATTTCTATTACCATAATTTCACACGAGGAAAATAGTCTAGACTTAACTTCAACCTGTTATTACTATTGTTTGGTTAATGACTTCCTTGGAAAGTAAAAACAATAAAAGGGGGGTTTCTATTTCTAAATCAATGAAAATAACTAACACAATTGAAAGAGACACTTAACAACTTTGAATGTTGGATTTTAATCAAAGTAACTAGGGTTTACGTGTTCCCCATAGGTTCATAACTTTATAATTTTAACTATAACAATTCTTTCCTAGTATCTTGCATGTAAAGTGATAATTTATGTATTTCTAAATCCTTGGTGTGGCATCTAGAAAATCTCACTCCGAACCTTGGTCCGGGTACATGTGTTGCTTTCCTCACCCTTATCTTTACCTCATATTAAGCATCATATTCGATATTTGACTAAGTTATTACCTCGTACCAATAAATACTAGCCTATTAGACAATATACACTTAATCTATGTTAATAATTCTTTA
The DNA here is from genome assembly GCA_027704765.1 of Solanum habrochaites. Classification (NCBI taxonomy): domain Eukaryota; kingdom Viridiplantae; phylum Streptophyta; class Magnoliopsida; order Solanales; family Solanaceae; genus Solanum; species Solanum habrochaites. Next base: position 5,090,786 of record JAKWJA010002490.1, on the reverse strand, counting down.
CCTATTATCTACCATCTTGGTCCGGCAAGTAGCATTAAGGCGAGTTGTAACGTTGGCCATCCCTTAAAAATACTTCTAAGCGAAAGAATTATTAATACATGCAAGACACTATTCTATAATCGTTATTTTAGTTAGGTTTTATCTCATTATTTGCCTATGGTTCCCACAACTCTAGTTATGGAGTTTAGTTACTCATATTCATAATCACAATATTCAAATATATTAAATAAGAATTCATGTACTTAATTCAATGAGAAAGAGTAAAATTCGAAAGTTTACTTGATTAATCACCAAAAATCACTTGCAAGAACCTCAAAGTAATCAATAATCTCACAAACAATCTAATGATAATCAAAAGGTGTCTTACAATATGGAGTGTAATAATGATCCAGAGTCTAACCTCAAAAACGAGGTTTTTCGAACTATTTATAAAAAATAAAAACCTAATTAAAGAAGGACTATATTTGCTGGAAATCTGCCAAAACGCGGCTGAGTCGATGGACCTCGCGACGGATCATCATGGTCACGACGGACCGTCATGGACTCCATCATCCCATACTTATGCAATTTCTTCTGCTGCTCTCTTCATTACCCTCGACGGCAAGTATGACAGACCGTCATAGGCACAACGGTCCATCCAGGGTCTTCATTCCAAAACACTTCAACTCTTGGAATATGGGTACTGGGATTACTTCTCTGAACTTCATGACGAACCTGCAAGACGGAACGTCATAGAAACGACGGACCGTCAAAAGCTTCGTAACCCCACACTTGGTCAGACATCCCCATCTTCCTTCAGCAGCTGCACTATGCTGCCACCTACGGACCGTTATAAGCTCCGTAGGTGGTCTCTTCTGCATTTCTTCGCTCAAAATCTCTGCATTCATCTTTGGACAGATTTCCAGCAAAACAAAGAGAAACTTATATAAAAATTAGCACAAAAAGACTTTTGGACACACTAAACTTAAGGAAAAAGTATTAATAATACCGTGAAAACACGGTATATCATTACCTCTCACCCTAAGTTGATGATACCCGATCTCAAGTCAAATTTTAGAAAAGTATTTTACCCTTGGAGTTGATCAAACAAGTCGTGAATCCGAGGGAGAGGATACTTGTTCTTAATAATGACTTGATTAGGTTGGCTTTAATAAATGCACATCCTAAGGGACCCATCTTTTTTTTCTTTATAAACAAAACTGTAGAACCCCATGGAGAAATCATAGGTCTAATGAAGCCTTTTTCTAGTAAATATTTGAGTTGATCATTCAACTCTTTCAGTTCAGCCAGAGCCATCCGATAAAAAGTAATTGCAATGGGGTTGGTATCTTGTAGCAAGTCAATGCCAAAATCAATTTACCATTCGGGAGGGATTCCAGGAAGATTATTTAAAAAGACCTCCGTAAATTCCCTTACTACAGGGACTAACTCAATTGAGGATTTTTGAAGCCTAAATGTTTTACTCTTACTATGTGATATAGAAGCACCATTGAGATCATTTTACAAGCCTTAAGACAAGAGATAATACGACCTCTAGGAATAGAATTTCCCCCCTTCCACTCTAAAACGAGTTCATTTGGAAAATTGAACTTTACAATTGTAATTCTACAATCAACAGAGGCAAAACAGTCACGCTACCAATCTATCCCCTAAATGATAACGAAAGCGACCATATCAAGTTCTACCAAATCAGCATGAGTAACGTTATTGGTCAACTTTATAGGACAATATCTACATACCCTTTTTGGAACCACCAACTCACCTACCGGAGTAGTTACCATGAAAGGTTCATTTAGATCATCGGGCAAAATATCAAACTTTCTAGCTATAAAGTATGTAAAAAAAATAGTGTAGCACCTGGATCAAGTAAAGCATATACATCAGTAGATAATACTTGTAACATACATGTCACCTCTCTTGTTCACCCCTTGAGCAAAGTACATCAAAGTGATTCTTATTTGTAGGATCTACCTTAGAACCACTAGCTTGAGTTTTCCCTCTACCTTTGTCTTGTCCCTTCACATTTGGGCAATCCCTAACCTTGTGGCTTCTCTTGCGACACTCAGAACAATTGTGTGTCCCAATGAGGCAATCAATATAATGCTTCTTGCCACACTTTCAACAAGTCGGCTTCTTGTTTGCTGATCTAGTACCTCTTAAATTTTGAGACTTAGGTTAGACACCCTAGCATCAACATCCTTGGGAAATTCATTAAGAACTTTATTAGAAGACCTCTTCTTAAACCTAGGTTTGTGTTCGATATCAAGCGTACTCTTTACCACCATCAAAAGACCTTGCCTTCTTGGAATCTCTACTCTTTATCTTAGTTTGTATCTTCCACTTGTTGATCATTAACCATGAGACAAGAAATGTTCATATTGTGATGTAGAACAACCAAATGACATTCTTGTTGGAAGTCATCCGACACTCCCATCACAAAGCGACTCATTTCATCTCTATGATCGGAAACCAATTAAGGGGCATACTTTGACAATATTAGTAAATTTAAAAGAGTATTAAATTACCCTCATACCTCCATGACGAAGGTTGATGAACTCCACCACTTTGGCTTCCCTCTTCTCCGTAGGAAAGAATCTATCAAGAAAATACTTCATGAAAATATCCCAGGTCACCGATCCACCACTTAATGGTTAATTTTCTCTATGTTGGACATACAAAGTTTAGGCCACATCGTTTAGTTGATAAGTGTCTAACTTGTCCTTCTCACTAGTATTCAACCCCAAATTATAGAGGATCTTGTAGGTTTCATCAATGAACTCTTGGGGGTCTTCCTCAACCTTGGACCTATAGAAAGTAAGGGGATTCATCCTTGTTAAATCCTTTGAATGGGAGTCCATAGTACCAAAATGTTGGTTTGCTCGGTGTACAACCTCCCGATTAGCTTAGGCATAGTGACGGCTTGTGCTTCAGCAGTAATTGCTAGGGCCACTTTGAGAAAGGCAGTCATTACGTCACCATTCATCAATGGAGGAGGATTGACTAGATTTTGGTCATCATTAACAACTTCTTCAAGAGGTGGAACTAATTGACTCTGGGGAGCTCGCGCATTGGCAATCTCTTTGTCAATTCTTCAAGAGGCTGTTCTTTTAGTATTAATGGCCTATAATTACAATAAAAGGATTAGATTCTAATGGTAGAGAGAGTAAAAACTCTCAACACACGATAATGGTTTCCAAGAAAATGAGAATTTGCTAAGTATCATATAGTTTCCTATTCATAAGTGTGGCGCGCTTCACAATTCTTAATAAGAATCTGCATAGACGTGGTTATGTGACACATCAACTCTACAGATATTCAAGTTCATGCTCTGAAACCATGTTTGTGACATTCGTGGAGCACCCCCTACAAGTAACCGGCGTTGTCGTCCTCTTTGAGGACTAAGACTAGCATCTTTGATTACATCATCGAGAAATTTAATCATTTTCTATATCTATCTTGAGGTTAACATAGTCCTCTTGCATACACATACTATAGTCATATCGAGTAGATATGGACCCTTCGTATTTGAAGATTACATAGTCTTATACTTTTATTGCACATAGATATATAAGATATAACATAGTCTTAAAACCGGATGCCTCACCTCATAACCATCTAAATGAATAGTATGTCAATTGGGCATATCCCATATATCAATGTATTAAAGACACATATACGCTAAACAATATTAAGTACTGAAATGAAAAAGAAAGAACTAGAAGTCTCATAACTAGAATAACATCAAAAGCTTGATATTTGATATTGCACTCGCAAAATGAGGACCTACCCAACTTTGATAGTGAGAATTCCAAGTCTTTCTTCAAAGTCATCTCAAATTCCCTTGAACGACAAAAACCTAAAATGTTGGGGAAAAGGGAGAAAATGGGGCTAGTACACAACTTGTTGTATGTATGAGATCATATGCACACACATAATAAAATCAAGCTATAAAATGACATTTCATTAAAGCATGCAATTTACTTTGAAATACCTTATGTACATTCAATAAGACCATACCAATCAAGAAGACATATTCATTAAGTCATGATCATGTACTTCATAAGACAAACAATACTAAACCTAGTGACCAAAATACATATAACATAATTGAGCACATAATAAAAAGAACTCTACCATAAAGCTATAACATCAAAAACTATGGATAAGAGTTCAATACATCATAACTAAAGAATGTGAATTACTTATGAACCCTCATTATATCAGTAAATGCAATGATCAAGAGACGACCCATAAACTTACTCAACCAAGTAAACCCAGCAAGAAGCATAACCAATGTAAAACTTCACATAGTATTGCATTAAGAGTACATAAAATCATACTTTTACCATCATGTAGTATCATCAATGTGCAAATACTCATATGCATACCATGTACAATTACAATAATATACATATATATGAACATCCTCCTAACACTTTCTCAAGGCTTACTAGTGCATTGTTTAGGTAGAGTCCCATAACTCTACCTGGACTAAGCTCAACCCCTTAGGTCATCCTAGTTAGAGTTCATTCCTTTAGTTCATTTTACATTTTGGGAACATCTTTCCCTACATAGACCACATGAGCTAATGTGGAATCTGGTGTCATAGAACCCTAAAACAAAGGAAGGCAAACTACATGCCCAAGTAGTAGAAAAACATAAACATAGGAACTACATGGATCCACTAGCTAGTATTCCTATAGGGCAAACATAGTTAAAGAACTAGGATACATAGTTAGGACCCTCCTTATCATACATGAATTGTAGTCTTCAATCTCATTAGTACATTTTTGATCCTACCTTACCTATGTGGGAAGGGACACTTGATACGCTCAAACTTACTTCTCAAATAAGAAGTAAAGCGGTCGCGTCAAGTAAATAACCCAACTAATGAGGTTGGGATCGTTCCCACGAGGAAAATAGTCTAAACTTAACTTCAACTTGTTATTACTATTGTTCGGTTGATGACTTCCTTAGAAAGTAAAAAAAACATAAAAATGGGGGGTTTGTATTTCCTAATGAGTAAAAATAACTAATGAAATTGAAAGAGACACTTAACAATTTTGAAAGTTGGGTTTTAATCATTAATCAAAGTAACTAGGGTTTACGTGTTCCCCAAGGTTCATAACTTGATAATTCTAACTATAACAATTCTTTCCTAGTATCTGCATGCAAGTGAAAGTTAGTATGAAATTATGTATTTCTAAACCTTGGTCCGGCATCTAGAAAATCTCACTCCGCACCTTGGTCCGGCTACGTGTGTTGCTTTCCTAACCCTTATCGTTACCTCATATTAAGCATCGTATTCGATATTTGACTAAGTTATTACCTCGTACCAATCAATACTAGCCTATTAGATAGTATACACTAAATCTATGTTAATAATTCGTTTCCTATTGTCTACCTCCTTGGTCCGGCAAGTAGCATTAAGGCGAGTTCTAACGTTGATCATCCGTTAAAAAGACTTCTAAGCGAAAGAATTATTAATACATGCAAGACACTATTCTAGAATTGTTATTTTAGCTAAGGTTTATTTCATTATTTGCCTATGGTCCCATAACCCTAGTTATGGAGTTTAGTTACTCATAGCCATAAACACAATATTCAAATATATCAAATAAGAATTCATGTACTTACTTCAATGAGAAAGAATAAAATCCAAAAGGTTGCTTGATTAATCACCAAAAATCACTTGCAATCAATGATAATCCGAAAATCTAACACTAATACAAAGAGTCTAATAATATGATGTCTAACTATCTGGTGTCTAACCTCAAAAATGAAGTTTTTCGAACTATTTATATAAAAATAAAAACCTAATTACACAAGAATTCTAATTGCTGGAAATTTGCCAAAACGCGGCTGGGTCGACGGACCATGCGACGGACCGTCGTGATCATGACGAACCGTCATGGACTCCGTCGTCCCATACTTGTACACTTTCTTCTGCTGCTTTTTTCGTTCCCCTTGACGGCAAGTATGACGGACCGTCATAGGCACAACGGTCCGCCGAGGGTCTTCGTTTCAGAATACTTCAACTCTCGAAATGTGGGTACTGGGATCACTTCTGTGAACTCCACGACGAACTTGCAGAACGGACCGTCATATACATGACGGACCGTCGCAAGCTCTGTAATCCCACACTTGGATAGACTTCCCCATCTTCCTTCAGCAGCTTCTCTACCCTGCCACCCACGGACCGTCACAAGCACGACGGACCGTCATCAGCTCCGTAGGTGGTCTTTTCTGCATTTCTTCTCTCAAAATCTCTGGATTTGGCTTTGAACAGATTTCCTGCAAAACAAAGAGAAACTTGTATAAATATTAGCACAAAAAGTCTTTTGGACGCACTAAACTTAAGGAAAAAGTATTAATTATACCGTGAAACCACGCTATATCAACACTCCTCACACTAGTTCACTCGGTGCTAAGCAAGAGTCCCTTCTTAAATGTCTTTAATGTCTTTCTTAATCATCATAACTTAATGTAGGTCATAAGGTCAATTACCTGCATAATTATCATAATCGTAGGTCAATTAGAATTTCATGAGTATTGTCCTTTCATTACAATTTATAAAAGTGAGGTTAACACAATTATATGGTAACATCATAATAGGAACATTGGTAAGTTATAACTATCCTTATGACATTTACATCTTAGACAACAACTACAAACCAAAGTTCTAGACATTTTAGTTCAACATCATACCAAACATATCAATATTTAATATAAGGCATACTTCCATAAAACATCATCAGTTAATCACATGTAACAATAATTGAATAGAAGAATAGTGATCACAAGACTTACTCAATCTCCTTTACCATGACATCATCAAGGTCTTACCATCAAACCTCAACTCAACCCAAAATAGGGAGTAATATAACCAATCCATAATAACCAACATGATAAAAAGTCCAATTAAATCATAATACAACCACTCATCACAAGTTAATAGCCTAGAATTAAAGATGCAAATCAATTTGATAATCTACTTCACAATCAAGGTCAATTACTCAAGAAAAAGTATGGTAGGATATAATTCATCTCAATATATTCATAAATTTGCACAATAATATCATAGGATATTAATTCAAATATTAATCAAGACAAATACATCAATACTAGATACATCAATTCAAGATCACAACCTAGGGTTAAGGGGAAAAGGTTATCTTCTACAAAATAGACCAATCCATCAATAGGTAGTGTAATATCGTAATAATTCATCATAATATAATCAATACAATAAAAAAATCATTCACAAATCAAATTGAAAGATCAATTTCGACACATATGAAAACTTATCTTTTGAAATCAATTTGAAGGAACTCTTTAGGGAAAGAAGTCGCAAAGGTGAAAGTAATCCCATAACTGTTGATTAATGAATTTTGATGGAGAAAATATTAGTTTTGAATCCCTATAACCTCCTTGAATATGAGCTTCTATGATGTTCTTCTACTTTTCAGAGAGAAAGAAGAGCGAAGGAGGAGAATTTGGGTTTGTGAATTATGAGGGCTTATGTTAGTTTGATTAGCTTTGGGTTTTTATATAGGTCATTAACCAACTTACTTGAACCTCCCTTATCCCCTAACTAATTAACTAACCACCTAATTAATCAATTTAACCACACTAAACATTTGCAAGAAAAATCTGAGGTCTCATAGGCGAGATCAAGTTGACGCCTTGTGTGTTAATCGGCGACCACATGACCCTTTATCCAGATGGTTCATCTTTTTGGTCAAATCCTGGTTCAAATCCACTCTTTAAAAAATATTCCAAGTGTCCATCAATGGTGTCAATTGAAGCCCCGTTAATTAGACCACGATCCGAAGGTTGCATCCATTTGTGGAGTCATATCCGGGTTTACCCCTAGACATAACCTGCGTCATCGTCCTTTTGAAGAACTAAGACTAGACTCTTAGTTCCATGTAATTACATTCATAGGTTTAAAAATACAGAAAAATTTAAAACTTTCATTATCAGTACTTGGAGATTTACATAGACCTCTACATATAAATAATATATATTCACATCGAGTATAATAGACCCTTCGTATAGGAATATTACATGGCCTTATACTTTTATTGCACATACATATATAAAAATATAGAATTAGTCTCAACGATTGTCTCATATCATACCATCTAAACGAATATTAAAATATGGTCATAGCCCTTACATAAATTCAATAAGATCATTCATAGGTCATACGAAATTACAATATTCAATTATAAAGGAAAGGAATGATATAGTCAATAACATCTTAACAAAATCCAAATCTAGACGATGTCATTGACCTTGAGAATTGAGTACCTAGCCAACTTGGATTTAAGTAAGAATCCAAGACTTCAACAATGTCGTCTTCCTAACTCTTGAATGACCGGAACCTAAAATGTTTGGGAAAACGGGAAGAAAATAGGGTTAGTTCTCCACCTGTACTAAGTATGAGATCTTATGTACATACACGATAAAACATGCTAAAAGGGACTTTTTAGTAAAAACATGCCATTTTACCCCTTTAGGGACTTAATGCAAGGTCAAGTAAGTTATATCAATCAAGTAATATGCTTACTATCTCAACAAGTAATACTTAACATGCTTGAAACCATAATTTACTACAACCCTAACATAAAGGAATGATATCACAAGAATAAATAAGAGCTAAACATATCATATTAAACAAGACAACTACTCACAAGTCCTTATCAATTCAACAAGTGCAATGACCAAGCAAAGCCCCATAACCTTACCCAATAAAGTATCCACGACAACAAAACATGACCAATGTTCAACTTTACTTGTCATGGCATTTAGGTTTACATTTCATCATACACTAACATTATAACCCAAGGTTTATTCATAAATGAACTGCTCAATATATAGTATCAACAATTTTCCATGGTCATAATATATACATCATATATTATCATAACATAAGCATATGTAAGAACCTCATCCTAGGACTATCCTCAAGGCTAACTATTGAAATGTCTAGGTAGAGTCCCATACCCCTACCTAGACTAAGCTAGACCCTTTTAAGTTATCCTTGTTAGGTTCAATTCTTTAATTCATTTTACCTTTTTGGGAACATCTTGCCCTAACCGACATAGACCACATGATATACTGTGGAATCTGGTGTTATAAGACCCTACACTAAAAGAAGGAAGTATAATTGACGAGGTAGTACCAAAACATGATACATAGAAACTACATGGATCCACTAGCTAGTATTAAACAAGACAACTACTCACAAGTCCTTATCAAGTCAACAAGTGCAATGACCAAGCAAAGCCCCATAACCTTACCCAATCAAGTATCCACGACAACAAAACATGACCAATGTTCAACTTTACTTGTCATGGCATTTTGGTTTACATTTCATCATACACTAACATTATAACCCAAGGTTTATTCATAAATGAACTACTCAATATATAGTATCAACAATTTTCCATGGTCATAATATATACATCATATATTATCATAAGATAAGCATATGTAAGAACCTCATCCTAGGACTATCCTCAAGGCTAACTATTGAAATGTCTAGGTAGAGTCCCATACCCCTACCTAGACTAAGCTAGACCATTTTAAGTTATCCTTGTTAGGTTCAATTCTTTAATTCATTTTACCTTTTTGGGAACATCTTGCCCTAACCGACATAGACCACATGATATACTGTGGAATCTGGTGTTATAAGACCCTACACTAAAAGAAGGAAGTATAATTGATGAGGTAGTACCAAAACATGATACATAGAAACTACATGGATCCACTAGCTAGTATTCTTATAAGGGCAACATAGTTCAAGAACTAGAAGATTTAGTTGGGACCCACTTTATGCACCATGCATTATAGTCTCCAATCTCAAGATTAATATAGTGTTCCTACCTTCCCTATGTGGGAAGTAACACTCCTCTATCTAGTTGACTCAGTGGTAAGCTAGAGTCCTTTTTAAAAATTTTATTAAGACTTTATTTATAATTCATAACTTAATTTTGGTCATAGGGTCTAACCCTTGTATAAACATCATCATCAATAGCTCAATAATAATTGTATGAGTATAATTTCTTTCATCACAATTCATATAAGTGAGGTTAACACATTAGCATTTCATAACATATTAAGGCAATTTTGATAATTTTCACCATCCTTATATCACATACACCTTAATCAACCTCACACATAGCTAAGAAATTTCAATTCAACATCATACAACCCTATTATCCTAGTATAAGTCATACTCCAATGTAATATCATGACTTAACAACAATTAATCACAATTGGAAGTAAATATAGTGATTCTAAGACTTACCAAGTCTTCCTCATAGTGTATCATCTATGTATTACCGTCAACACATAACTCAACAAAAATTAGGCAGTAACATCGTCGCACAATGATAACCAATAGAATAAGAAGACCAATTGCATATCTATAACACAATTATTCTTTACATTACAACTTGAGACAAGATACAAAGGCTAATTTCACATTACAATTCATAACCTAAATCACATCTTGAGAACTAGAATGATAAGCCTATAACATATCTTAAATGAATGAGAATAACATCATCGGATAGAAATCAAATCATTAACTAACACAATTGAATGATAAAAATACAATATAGGTCATGATCACTAACTAGGGTTGGGGATAGATAATCATATTCTTCAATTTAGACCAAACCTTCAAAATTTACTATAAACAAGTTTAATTACATGTTAATCTAATAAATGTAACCCTAATAATTCATTAACAACTCAATCCGTACTTCAATTTTGTAATTAAATGAAATCCATAGGAAAACTCAAATTTTGGAAATCTATTTTGAAGGAACCCTTTGAGAAAAGAGTCTCAAAGGTGAATAGAACTCATACGTTAATGTTTGTAAACAATTTAATGGTGAATTCTTCCCTTTCCATCCCCCAAACCCTATGCTTGTCTTCAATGGTGAGTTCATGTAGAGAGAAAATAAGACAAAAGGAAGAGAGTTTATTTGAGAGTTGTGTTTATATTAATTAGGGTTAAGGGTATTTGTAGAGGGACTTAATAAACTTATTTAATCTCCCTTTAATCCTCAACTAACCCCTATACCACATAATTTATTAAATGAAATTATTTAAAATTTTGCGTTGAAACTCGACCCTCAAAGACGAGAACCCAATCGAAGGGTCGCCTATCATGCGAGGGCTTCCTCCAAATTATATAAGTGTTGGATAACAATGGGATCGATGCCCCGTTGATCCACACACGGACCGTAGCTTGAACCTCTGCACTCTGTCGATGAGTTCAGAGGTTGTGCAGGTCAAGGGACCGTCTCCACCAGACAATGTGTGGGACGACGGTGGCATCGACGCCCCTTCAATCTACACAAGGGTTGTCTTATGTCCCATCGATGCACACTGTCAGGCAGTGTTGCATCGAACTACAGGGGTCCTTCTCAAGGACCCTTAGTTGTTCCTTGGGGAGTCGTACCCGAACGTTTCATCCATGAAATAACTCAAACACATATTAGCTACATCTTCACCAATGTTCGTACATTTTTGACTCCTAAAAGTTAGTCAAAAAGGCTAAGGCACACTAACATCCCTTTGAACCAACTTCCCTGTTGTTTTGGACGTTTTGGTTTTTAAACCTACTAATTGACCTATATTTATTAAAAATAGAATTTGAAAAAAAGGTTTAGACATTATGAAACCTATAATAATCTTTACAATGCATCTAGGATTTTCAAGGAGTTACATTATCCCCTTTTTAGGAACATTCGTCCTCTATAACACTAAAAAAATTTTGAAGGAAGGAATAGACTAAAGACTAGCAGCCCAACCAATCAACATAAATCATGTCATTTTAACAAGGCAAATATCAATACTCATAAGGCTCAAAACACTTCATGATGAGGCATTTCCTTCTCACAACACTTATGAGCTCAACATACAATACATGAGTCAATTAGCACAATGTTCAACTTAACAACATGCTACCTATTATTTCATGATGAATCACCATATCAAAATGCACAACATAACTCAAAATAAGCAAAAAGCAAAATTTCAAGTTTTTAAGAGCAATGATACATTAACTTCACTGTAAGTTCTTTCAAAAATGCATAATATGCAAAACTTCACCCAAAATTCAAGAAACTTCAATTTTTAGTCATGTTTATTTTATTAAAAAGAATGACTAAAATTAAGTCTAAAAAAAATTAGGGTAACGGGAATTCATGTCGGCCTCAGCCTCAGCCTCCCATGTTTCACTCTTAACTAGATGATTTTTCCATAACACTTTTACGGATACCACCTCTTTATTCCTCAACTTCTAGGCTTGCCTATAAAGAATTTTAACCGGAACTTCCTCATAAGAGAGGTTATTCTTGGCACCAAAACCTCAATAGGATGAATGGATTCGGGATCACGAATACAATTTTTCAACATATAAATATGGAAAATCAGATAAAACAAAGCTAACTCACTAGGAAGTTTAAATTCATTGTCAACCTTACCAACCCTTTGAAAGATTTAATAGGGATTCACATAACGAGGACTCAAATTCCCGTTCTTTCCAAATCTGACCACCTCTTTCATTGGTGAAATTTTCAAATACACCTTATCACCTTCTTCAAACTCCAAATCCCTTCTCCTATAATAGCCCTCAAACTTTTGCCGACTACAAGCAGTTTGCAACTGGTTCTTTATGATATGAACCTTTTCCAAAGTCTTATAAATCAAATCAAAACAAAGAAGTGATGGCTCACCCACTTCAAACCATCCAATAGGAGATTTACACCTCCTACCATACAAAGCTTCACATGGAGCCATGGAAATGGATTAATGAAAACTAATGTTGTAGGCAAACTCCACCAAAGGCAAATGTCTATCGCACCTCCCTTAAAATTCAATAATGCATGACCTAAGCGTATGTTCAAGGGTTTGTATTGTACTCTCCGCTTGACCATCAGTTTGGAGATGAAAAGCGATGCTCAATTTCACTATAGTACCTAACCCTTTTTGGCACAACCTCCAGAATCTAGATGTGAATTATGTGCCCCGATACGATATGATGGATAACGGTATGCCATGGTAGCACACAATTTCATCTAGAAACATTCTTGCATAATCCTCCACCTAACATGGAGACTTAATGGAAATAAAGCAAGCGGACTTACTCAACCTATCCACAACCACCCATATGGAATCATAGGACATTTATGTCATAGGTAAACCTACTACAAAGTCCATATGATGTCTTCCCACTTCCAAGTAGGAATTTTGATCTCTTGTAGTAATCCACCCGGCTTTAGGTGTTCAGCCTTTACTTGTTAGCAATTTGGACACTTAGCGACAAACCCCGCTATGTCCCTTTTTAGACATTCACTCAAATATATCTCCCTTAGGTCATTGTATATTTTTTTCGACCCCATTTGAATTACATAGCGGGACCCATGTGATTCTTTTCGGATCCGATACCTCAACACATCTACATCGGGAACACATAATCTCCCTTGGTACCTTAACACAACATCCCCCTTAACGAGAATTATTCATTCAATTTGTCAGGGACCGATTATTTAAACTCCATTAAGTCTAAATCAAGGTGTTGTTTTTACTTCACCTCAACCAAGAAAGGTGACTCGGAGTTATGACGAATTATGGCACCCCCATCCAGAGAAATCTACAACGTCACACCCAACATAGCAAACCTATGTACTTCTCTTGGTAGATTCTTTTTGGCTCGTCAAGATAGGATACGCTACCAATAATCATCCGACTTAGGGTATCCACAACTACATTAGCCTTGTTGGGGTGATAAAGGACACTCATATCATAATGTTTTAACAACTCTAGCCACCTTGTTTTTTGGAGATTCAACTCCTTTTGGGTAAACACATATTGGTAAGTCTTATGATCGGTAAAACATCCACATGAACCCCATACAAGTAATACCTCTAAATTTTAAAAGAAAACACCAAGACCGCCAATTAAAAGTCATGAGTGGGATAGTTTCTCTTATATACCTTTAGTATCCTAGAGGCATAAGCTATCACCTTCCCATGTTGCATAAATACACACCCCAAACCCACTCGGGATGCATCACATTACACTAAAAAACCCTTTGTACCCTCAGCTAAAGTCAACACTATAGCGGAAGTGAGCCTATCTTTCAACAATTGGAAGCTCTTTTCACATGCCTCTGACAACTCAAACTATTTACACTTTTGGATCAAAGTAGTAAAAGGAGATGAAATGGACGCAAAACCATCCATGAACCTCCAATAGCAACCCGCTAGACCCAAGAAACTTCTAATGTAAGTCAGAGTCAATGGTGTAGACAAATTTTTCACCGCTTCAATTATCCTTGGGTCTCCCTCAACTCCATCAGTAGAGATGATGTGCCCAAGAAATGCCACCAACCTTAACGAAAACTCACACTTACAATATTTAGCATACAATGGATGTTCTTTAAGAGTTTGCAATAATAGCCTGAAATGACACATATGATCATCCTCATTCTTCGAATATACCATGATATCATCAATAAAGAATATGACAAATGAATCTAGTTAATTTTGAAATACTCTTTTCATTAGGTCCATAAATGCCGCTAGAGCATTAGTGAGACCGAAAGACATGACAAAGAACTCATAATTCCCATACCTAGTCCGGAAGGACGTCTTGGTATATCCTCACCCCTCACCCTAAGTTAAATGATACACCGACCTCAAGTCTATCTTTGAAAAGTAACTTGCCACTTGAAGTTGGTCAAATAAGTCATCAATCTGAGGAAGAGGGTACTTATTCTTAATGGTAACCTAGTTAAGTAGGAAGTAATCAATACACATTCTCAAGTACCCATCTTTCTTCTTCACAAACAAAACTGGAGCACCCCACGACAAAATATTAGGCCTTATAAAACCCATATGTATGAAATACTTGAATAGAGATTTCAACTCTCTTTCAACTCTGCAGGAAAAATACGATAAGGAGGAATTGATATGGGATTTATGTCCGATAGCAAATCAATGCCAAAGTCAATTTCCTGTTCGCGAGGGATACACGGAAGGTCATTAGGGAAGACCTTCTGAAACTCACTCACTACGGGTAACAACTCAATCGAAGGGACTTCAGAGTCTAGATCTTGGACACTTACAATATGATAAAGACAACCCTTTGAGATCATTTTGCATGCTTTTAGACAAGAAAGAATACGTCTTCTAGGAATAGAATTTTCCCCTTTCCACTAAACAATGGGTTCAGTTGGGAAGGTAAACCTCTCCACTCTTGTCCTAAAATCAATGGATGCAAAACATGCATGCGACCAATCCATACCCAAATCAAGCACATCGAATTCTACTAGATCTACATAAGAAACTTTATTAGGCAACATTATAGGACAACTTTTGTATGCCCTTTTTGGAACAACGACTCACCCACTGGAGTAGACACTATAAAAGGTTAATGCAAAATATCAGGTAAAATTTAAAAAATTTAGCTACAAGAGGTGTAACAAATGATAAAGTAGCGCCGGGATAAAGTAAGTCATATACATAAAGAGAGAAAACTTTCAACATACTTGTCACCACATGAGGAGAGGTCTCTTCCTCACCCCTAGAGCGGAGAGCATAGAAGAGGTCTTCTTTTAAGCATAGCTAGAACAACTTGCTTGAGCTTGGCCACTACCCTTGTCTTGACTCTTCTAGTTTTGAAAATATCTCCTCTTGTGACCACTCTTGCCACAAAGAAAGCAAGTATCCGTCCCCTTAAGGAAATCACCATAGTGTTTTTTACCACACTTTCCACAAGTTGGCTTCTCATTTGGTGTGTTAGTACCTTTTTCCTTCTTGAATTTAGGGTTACACACCCTATAACCAATAACTCTTGGGAATTTGAAAGGAACTTAATTAGAAACCCACTTCTTAAATTTAGGCTTGTCTTATATCTCAAGCCTATTCTTTGAAGAACCTTCATCAAATGATGTTGCTCTGTTAGCATCTCTACTTTTTCTCTTAGCCCTTTCCTCCTCAACCTTTCTTGCATAAACTGTAAGATGGGAAATGTTCATGCCATGTAGAATGGACGATTTGCACTCCTTTTGTAAGTCCTCCCCCACACCCATCACAAAACGTCTTATTTGGTCACTAAGATGGAGACCAAAGAAGGATCATATTTAGAAAACTTAATGAATCCAAAGTACTCATGGACACTCTTTCCTCCTTGGTGAAAATTGATGAACTTCACCACTTTATCTTTTCTCATATCCCTAGGGAAGAATCTTCTAAAAAGGCTGCCTTAAAAATCCCTTAAGTCACTGGACGACCCCTAAAAGGCCAATTATCCCTTCATTGCACATACCAAGTTTGAGACACATCCTTGAGTGGGTATGTTCCCAACTCGGCCTTCTCACTTGAATACACCCCCATAGCCTATAGTATCTTGTATACCTCATCAATGAATTCTTGGGGGTCTTCATCAAATTAGACCCATAGAAAGTAGGAGGGTTCATTCGACATAAGTCTATTAGATGGGAAGCCATCGTAGTGACTTGTTGATGAGGCCAGGGAGCAATATCTCGATTGGATTTGGTATTCATAGATTGGGCTTGAACCGTTGCGGCTTGTTCTTGAGTAGTCATGGCTTAGACCATTTTAAAAAGAATATCCCTTATCTCTGTCTCCGTTAGTATTTTGCTCAAGTGTAGGAACTTGCTCGTCACGGGGAGGAGTTCTCACAATAGCAACTTCCTCCTCAAGTCTTCGAGCCGCATTCCTTGGAGTGTTCATGCTTCCTATAAGCACAACAATTGGATTAGATGCAAAAGTACACCATAAGTATACTCTATTTGCACAATATACGATTTTCAAGAAAGAAAGATATTCCTAGAATCATATAGGTTCCTACTCATAAGTATGGAGTGCTTAACAATTATGAATACAAACCTACATAGACGTGGTAGAGAGAAAGACATAACTCAACGATATTCCACCTCATGATCTGATACAATCTTTGTCATAGCCGGGTTTACCCCCTAGACATAACTGGCCTCGTCGTCCTTTTGAAGGACTAATTCAAGCCTCTTAGTTTCATATCATAACAATTCATAGGTTGGAAAATGCAGAAAAATTTAAAACTTTCATTATCACTACTTAGATGTTTACATAGACCTCTACATACACATAATATATATTCATATCGATTATTCATAGACCCTTTGTATAGGAAGGTTACATAGACTTCTACTTTTATTGCACATACATATATAAAAACATAAAATTAGTCTCAACGATTGTCTCAACTCATACAATCTAAATGAATATCACAATATGGGCATAACCCTTACATTAATTCAACAACACCATGTATAAGTCATACGGAAGTACAATATTCAATAAAAAGGGGAAGGAATGATAGAGTCAATATGCTCATAAAAAAAACCAAAGTTAGAGGATGGAATTTCCCTCAAGAGTTGAGGACCTACCCAACTTTGTTGAAAAGAAGAATCCAAGCCTTCAACAATTTCCCCTTCCAAACTTTTCAACGATAGGAACCTAAAATGTTTGGGAAAAAAGGAAGAAAATGGGGTTAGTACTCCACATGTACTAAGTATGAGATCTTATGCACATACATAAGCAAAACATGCTAAAAGGGACTTTATAGTCAAAACATGACATTTTACCCCTTTAGGGACTTAATGAGAGGTCAATTAAGCCATATCAATCAACAAACATGCTTACTATCTCAACAAGAAATACTTATGCCAACATACTTGAAACCATGATTTACTACAACCCCAATATCAAGGAATAATATCACAAGAATGAATAATAGTTAAATATATCATAATAATCAAGACAACTACTCACAAGTCCTTATCAAGTCAACAAGTGCAATGACCAAGCAAAGCCACATAACCTTACTCAATAAAGTATCCTCAACAAGAAATCATGACCAATGTCCACCTTTACTTATCATGGCATTTAGATTTACATTCCATCATAAACTAACATTATAAACCAAGAAATATTCAGAAATGAACTAAGCAACAAATAGCATGAACAATGTACCATGGTTATCATATATACATCATATATTATCATAACATAAAAATATATAAGAACCTCCTTCTAGGACTCCTCTCAAGGCTAACTAGTGCAATGTCTAGGTAGAGTCTCATACCCCTACCTAGACTAAGCTAGACTTTTTTTAGGTTATCCTAGTTAGAGTTCAATTCTTTAATTCATTTTACCTTTTTCGAAACATCTTGCCCTAACCGACATAGACCACATGAGCTAGTGTGGATTCCGGTGTCATAAGGCCCTACACCAAAAGAAGGCAGACTACTTGAAAAGGTAGTAACAAAACATGAAACATAGCAACTACGTGGATCCACTAGCCTGTATTCCTATGGGGGAAACATAGTTCAAGAACTAGGAGATTTAGTTGGGACCCTATTTATGCACCATACATTATAGTCTCCAATCTCAAGAGTAATGTAGTGTTCCTAACTTCCCTATGTGGGAAGCGACACTCCTCTATCTAGTTCACTCGGTGCTAAGATATAGTCTCTTTTTGAAATAGGTTTAAGCCTTTAATTATCAATCATAAATTAATTTACTCCATAAGGTCTACCCCTTTCATAATAATCATCATCAATAGTTCAATAATAATTGTACGAGTATAAGTCCTTTCATCAAAATTCATATAAGTGACATTAACACATAAGAATTTCATAACATATTAAGGCACATTTATAGTTTTCACCATCCTTATATCACATACACCTTAATAAACCTCACACATAGACAAGATATTTCAATTAAAAATCACACCACCCTATAATCCTAATATAATGTGTCTTGGATATTCAGGGTGTTATAGGTGGACACTGCCTTGGGCAGCCTTCAATACAAGTGCAAAAGTTCTCCTTATGGGCTCGTGGTTTGTACTTGGGGAGTTGTACCTGCATTTTGAACTATCAATTAAATATAATACATGTTAGACACCCTTCAACAAAATTTAATAATTTTCCGAGTCTTAGAACTTAGTCAAAAAGGAAAAGGCACACTAGCACCTCTTGAACTAGTTTTCGGACGTCATAAACATGCCTTGATGTTTTGAAACCTAAAATTCCTAAATGGCATATATTCATTATTTATGATTTTTTTAAAAGTGTCTAAATCCTTTTGACACCTATGTTAGGCTCTAGAAAAAATCTTAGACTTTCGGAGTATTACACTAACTTCAACGGCCCGAACCTACATTGTTGGGTAAAAGGGAAAGAAATGTGTTAGCATATCAAGTTCATATAACCAAAGAAACTCCAACATAATTTTATAACAAAAAAGCATGTATAAGAGTTCATAAAATTACAACATATGCAAGACCTTACTCATAACCCATTACCAAGCTTATAAGTGCATTGACCAAGTGAAGTCCCATAACCCTTATCAACAAAGTAAACCAAATAAAGGATCACAAGTAATGTTTAATTTCAGATAACATAGAATCATGAGAATTCATCATCATGTTTAGAAATATAGACAAATAACATGTTCATAAGTGAAACTAACATTATCTAAGATCATGAACATATAAAGTCATCATATCCATATCATTACCTTATAAGAACATAAGAAAAACCTCCTAACATATCCATCAAGGCCAACTAGTAAAATGTATAGGCAGAGTACCATACCTCTACCTAAACTAAGTCAAACCTCTTAAGTCACCCTAGTTAGTGTTCACTTTATTGCTTCATTTTACTTTCGGGATAAATTTCCTTCACCGACATAGACCACATTACCTAAATATAGAATTCTGTGTCATGAAACCCTACACCGAACGAAGGTGAACTACTTGCCAACGTAGTACAAAAACATGAACATAGAATTCTAGGTAGATCCACTAGCTAGTATTCCTTTAGGACAACATAGTTAAAGAACTAGGAGTTATGCTTGACGCTCTCTTTATTCATAATTACATTGTAATCTCTATCTCATGAGTACCATAGTGAACAAACCAATCCAAATTGGGAAGGGACACTCTCTCTTAACAAGTTCAATTTTTTTTAAGCTTAAGTCCCTTTTTTAAATGTCTGTACGACTTCATTAATCATCATATTATAGTATAGGTCCTACAGTAATAACCCCTTGTATATCATAATCATTAGCTCATTTGGAATTACATGAGAATTTCCTTTCATAGCAATTCTCATATGTGAAATTAACAAATTATAATCATCATCATAATTGATCCATAATCAACCTTATATCACTTCACCTTAAGCATAATCCCAAAATCCATATAACAAAGACATTTAAATTATATTCATCATTGCATCACCTTTATAATCTAATCGTAATTATGTTACGGCCCAATAGTGTACCCTAGAAGTTAGGGAATCCTTAGGTCAAAAAAGGCATACTTGACCTTTCGAAGGTCTTGTACTAGCCTCTTTAAAATCACTAATTACATAAGACAATAAAAGTAGTGGGGAATTAAAACTTTTTACGATAAATAAAATGAAAAAATATTTTATTGAGAGAGTTACTTCTGAAGCTTTCCTTCTAACCTTCAACTTGTTTCAAACCTATACTTATAAAGTATTGAAAAGTATGGGGTTAGTAAAAATAATGTATTATGTATGGCATATGCAAAATCACGCAAAAAAGAAAATTTTGGTATAAACTTACTAGTCATGCTATTTTGATAAAATCTTCATGAATTAAGTTACAAGTAATCATTTAAAGCCTTCATTCAATACATAAATAAAAAAAATCAATTTTTCTTATCATAAGAAAATACTTATAGTGAATCTAATATTACACATGAACTATTCATATCCAAAGTTATCCTAAGGGTCACCTAGGTAAGAAATGAATATATCACTCATACAATCTCTTCACTACACACCGAAGTGATCCTGAAGACTCTCAAAGAGAAGCGTATTTCATTACTTTTAACGAGTCAACACTCAATACTAAAGACACTGTAGAAATACACATATACATAACAACTTCACATAAGTACCCTTCTCAAATGGGACTTGCAAGTTACACTTAGTGCAATGTTAAAGTAGCATCCTATACTACTACTCCCACTTAGTGCTCCTTGAGGATTCCCTTAGATCTATCACAAAACAATAATTATTCATAACTTAATCATATACAACATAACTTAAGATGCTTTTTGAACATTAGAGATTAACTCACATTACTTTATTTTCATTACCTAAATACTAATTCATTTATTTCATAAAAATACACAAGAAGACTTCCTTTTCAAGTACCTACTTGTGCAATGGAATAGATAGCATCCCATACCACCACCATCCCTAAATAGTACACTCTCTAGAAGACATAGTTCATTACATTCTTTTGTGGGGGAAAGCTTTAACAAACATATACCATGAGAGCTAGACATGGAATTTCGATATTAACCATTATCGGATACGGGATCCTCATTTGCCTAGGGTAGGGTCATTCTTTTAGCCTTTACATGAAATCTCCAATAGTTATTCCTATGCGGGCGCGTAGTTAAGAAATAAGGAGATTGATTATTACTAAGTCACTCTATACATACGTGGATTACTTATTTCAAGAGGTACATTTGGTACAACATCTCTACTAACAACGTGTACCCACCCCTTTCTTCAAATCCTCTCGGTACTAAGAATAACTCACCCATGAAGTTTTACATCATTCATTACTAAAGGTCAAAGAGTAGTTGTTGGATACCACATCTCTACTCAAAATGGGTATCCATCCTTTAACCTATCTTAGAAAGATCTTGGGAAGTAGTGAGGTTGCTACTAATCACTTCATCATAAGTCGCAACGAGTGTTCACCCCAAAACTCCTCTTTTCATTATTTTATAGTGTGTGTGTGAGCATACCTTTCATATAATCACCATTTTGATAACATTGATATCTAGACATTTTATACTTACATTCATAACATTTCACACAATCATGCTTAACACGAACATATTCTTCACAGAGACATAATATTATCAAGATGCACATTTAAATATCCTAATATATATTATGCTTAAAACATCATAATCATCAATTAACTTCACATCATATGCCTTCAACTCCACATCCAAAAAACACACATCTATACAATAATATGATACACTTCAAGTAAATACCTCTACCAAAGGTGGACCATAACACTCAAGATGATTCCAGATTAAGGATTAAATAATGTAACAAACTAACCTTCATCCAAGCTTTCAAATGCTATTAACAATTTATCCAATAATTAGTCATAAATTTTCCCTTGGTGCATTAACTAAACACAATGGAACCATCAACGAACAATAACTTTAACATATCCTAATCATGCTCATTAAACCCATTTCATAAGGTAAAAGTTGATAAAAAGCATAAAAATGATTTCATGGGGTTTTGATATTAAAACAATCATTTAACACTAAGAATAACCCAATTTTATCAATAAAATATTTTAATGCAAAAACCCATTCTTAGAATAAAGAAGTTGGAGTTTCAAAACCCTTTTTGGAATCTCTTTAAATGGGCTCCTTGGATGAGAGAAGAGTCAAGCGTGAACTACCATACCATAATATGAATAAACCAAAAATAATTTGATGAAGAAAATGTACAAAAAATTCAACCCTAGCTCTACCTTGAGTTTGGTCCAATGTAGTTTGAGAGAGCTTTTTTGGAGAGAAGATTTTTTTAGCGTTTTAAAAAATATTGACTTCAAAATGAGGGCTTGGGGTGTTTTATGGGGGAATTAGTGTATAATGACCTAAAATAAGCATATAACATACCCCCAAAATACGCAAAACACCCCTATATTTATTGGACCACTTTAGACAAGTCAAATTCACCTATATTTTTTGGAGTTTTTGTCGAGGAAGAAGTAAGTGTCGCAAAGCTGTTCTCAGAAGATCTTTGAAATTAATTTAGGAAAGTGGATTGCGCGACCTTTCCACGACGCTCTTGTTTTTCACCAAGGAAAAAAAATCATGTTGTCTTGTGCAGGTTGCTTGGCTAATGTTTGGGTCCACCTTGAAGACCCTTAGGGTGGTCCCTGGGAAGTTGTACCCGGACGTTTTGACTCTAAACATGTCCATATATGTGTTAGGGTAATACCCACTGATTTTAGACTCTAAACTACACACATAAACACATACAACATACAAGGGAACATTAGCTCACACAGAAGTCTAGCTTCAGAACGTCTTAGTCGTTCATTGATGTTTCACTTCAAAACAAAACAAACTGACTTCTAATACTAAAATTTATCATTTTAATTCATTATTAACTCATGTAACACATTTAAATATCTAGTTTTGCATACTTCATTTTAAGGGTCATAACAAATTAATACTTCATTTGACCGTTATTATCAATCTTAAAACATCACAATCGAAGTAAGGATTCAAGATCACATGTCTTAGAACTCACCTTCACAAGATTTCTTCCATGGTATGACCATCAAAAAATCATATTCATCTATTTACAGACTTAATAAAATCATACAATAGTAGTTGGCACAAGAACTAAGTCAATTGTATTATCACTAATCAATTCAACATCAATTCATAAACTAGGGTTAGGGACAATGTGTCAATTCATGATCTCTTTCATTTAATTATCTCTTACATCATGAAATATACTAATTAACCCATAATCTATCATAATTTCATAATAATCAAAATGAAACAAAAACAATACAATTTGTAACATCAATTTCGGATTAAGAATGAAACCCATGGTTTTCTCAACTCTTGGGAATTAATTTGAAAGACCCCTTTGGGAAAAGGAGTCCAAGAGGTGAATACTTCCCATACCCTAAAATACTTCAATATTGTTGGAAAAAAATTAATTCCTTCCATCCCTAAACCCTTTGAACTTGGTCTCTAATGGAATTTTGTTTTGGGAGAGAGAAGCTAAAGAAAAGAAACAGAGTTTGAGTTCCGGAAGTGAAGTGAGTTGGTTTAGTTTAATGAGGCTTATGTCTTTATATAGTCCCTTAATTGACATAATTATACACCCTCTAACACTTAATTAAAAACCTACGAAACTAACTATATAAAATGAATCACCTCAAATAAAACAACAAAATACTAGACCTGGCCTAGGAGACCCTGACCTACGATCAATAGGTCAGTCGATACTAGATATTCCCTCTGTGCTGCACAACCGTTGATGGTGTCAGAGACCATATTTTGGGAAACTTTTTTAAAATGTCTAATGAATCACCTACGGTTTCCATCGATGCCAGGTCTCCTTGACAAAGGCTCGTCAACTGGTCTTGAAAGTGGACACTTTCATTTAACAACTTTTTGTCATTTTTGAAGGGTCTGCCTAAAAATATCCTTAGGGTGGTCCTTAGGTAGTCGTACCCATATGTTTCAATCATAAACATATTTTAATTCATGTTTAGCAACTTCCTAGAAAATTTCATATTTTTTCGACTCTTAAAACCCCATGAAACAAGCCACGACAAACTAACCTCTATTTTAAAATTCACCGGACGTCATGGACATTACATGTTGTTTTAAACTTAAAAATTCATAAATTATATATATATATACATTATTTTAGGTCTTACAAAATTGTTACCATCCTTAGTTAAATATGTAAATCTCTAGATTAGGTCTTTGACTTTTGGAGTGTTACATTATGTTCACACATCAAATTTTTAGATGTAAATTATTTAGTTACAGACCCTAAACCAATTATGATCGGAGAATATTTTTAGATAGATGTATACATGTTAAATAATATCATCTCATACCAAGTTTTATTTGAAAGATTTATTCTCATAATAAGTGGTCTAAATATAATTAGAGACAAACAATTTCTAATAAATAAACGTGTAATATCATCAGAGTTTTATAGTTTTTGATTGTGCTCTTAATTTAACAATATGAAAGTCTAACAAAAACCAATTTTTAAGTTTATACAAATGCAAATATGACCATAACATAGATGCATCCGTTAAATCATAATAATAAGAGTTCCACATGTGTAACACCCCGCATACGAAAAAAACAAGATTTCAGCTTTTAAGAAAATTTGAGGTGCAATCTATGGTATCCGTCCACGAACCGCAGTATGATCTACGAACCGTATTGTAGGTCTGTGGTTCACCACTACAACCCCTCCCTAAACTCAGCTCAAAATATCTGTGGTATGTGAGCCTTTTCTTTTTGACTCCTACCGAAGCAAGTGTCTCAAGTGCTGACTTTTCTTCCCCTCTTTGGGGAACTTACCTTCTACTGTCACGAGTGATGTCAAAACTTCTTTTTGTATTATATTTCGTGAAGTGGAAGAATAGGTCCTTTAAGGGAAGTCCTTTGGTAGAGACAATAGTACAATTTGAAGAAGAATTCTAAATAGGGGGTGAAAAATTCTCCATCTCATTTGAGGCGAAAAACGAATCGACCTCTTGATGTGATACAACCCTTTCTATTTTACTTGGTAAAGTATATTTAACCCCATTTACCCAACCTCTAAAACGTACACGATCATCCGGTACATCCGTAGATGGACCTACGGACCGTATGTCTGACCGTTGGTGAAGGTAAATAGTATGTTAGGGGGGATAGATGATTGATTCAAGTTCAAATGGGTAGGGGTGTGCATCGGTCGGTTCGGTTCGGTTTTACATATAATCGGTTCGGTTTATCGATTTTCGGTTCAAAATATGCTAACCCAATAACAAACCAATAAGAATTTTTTTATCGGTTTATCGATTTTTGATGTTATCAGTTCGGTTTCGGTTAACCCAATAAGAAAATGTCGATCAAATAATATATAATAGTATGTATGTTATAATTACATGTTACCAACTTACCGCCAAAATATAATAGAAAACTTTGAATATTGATCAAATTACTAACATTCACAAAGTTTCAAAAGCTATCGCCTACAATTATGAACTAGAATTAAAACTAAAATAAAATATTTCAATGAGACAATCTTGAACAGTTGCTTGATCCACCAGATAATCAACAAAGTTCTCACCAGTTCCCTAACCAAAAAATCACATAGCCTTAAAAAGCTAATATTGAATCTATTTATGTATTAAATTATGTATATTTAATATTGAGGAAGGGTAAAGTAGTAAATAACTATAGTCTTATTGGGTTATCGGTTTACTCAATAACCCAATACAAAAAATCGAAACCGACCCAATGACCCAATAATTATTTTTTCTAAACCCATTAAAAACCCAATAACCCAATAACATTTTATCGGTTCGGTTTATCAGTCGGTTCGGTTTTTGCACACCCCTACAAATGGGCATAACTTTTAGCAAATGAGAAATAGCTTTCAAATGACACATGAAATCATAGGTAATTAAATCCTCTTTTCAACAACATTGAGTGTTCTAAAATCTAACCTTTAAGTAAAAAGTTATGTTAATTTTACCGAATCCTTGTCGAGCAGACTTGACCTTTGACCCCAATCTATGGACTGTGGATTGAACTATAGTCCGTAGCTCCAATTCGTATGTTACTCGTACAATAGTTAATCAGGCGTCTTTTGGTCTTTTCATTTTTTGTTGGACAACTAAGATACATCGTTTAGATCCTAATTCATGAGGTTGTAGTCAGTTTAAGACTAGACACATAACTAGAATTTATCTTTCAAATTATTAATCAAACATACAAAATTAGATTAAGAGAGAGAGAAAAAGGTTAAGAACACTAGATCAAGAACGCAACAAGGTTCCATTAGTTCCATCACCAAAATTAAAATATTTCTCTTTGGAATTTTTCACATGTATATAGGATTTAACTAGTGGGTTCCTTTTACCCATTAGATCTGTACATTTCAATAAGTTTGTTCATTTATTTATTATAACAAGACCAAGGTTTTCGTGAATTTTAGTACTATTGGATTCTTAGTTGTTTGAATGATTCAAATAATATTAGTATGTTAATATTAATTTTATTGAATGAATTTCAAAACCCTTAATATGTATTTCATTAGTTCTTGAATTACACATGCTACCTCAAATATTTCAGTTATTCAATTATACATGACTAATTTATTAAAGCATCAATATAAGGTTAATTTTTGTATCCTCAGTTTGCATGTTAAGATTGAGTTATCCAGTATCTTAAAACAATTCAATCATAATGTATTAATTACATAATCCAATGTGAGTAGCCTAATACCGAGTTGGACTAGGGTTCATCGTACCCAAATAATAGTAGAACTACTAGTCACGTAGGTTGTAAGTCTTTTCTATGGGAATCATTTTAATGATCACGCCAGCATTCGTCTATACCTCTAGCAGTGTATATTGGTTCCTCTTGATGGGGTGTATATGTCCCACTTCACAGTTAGCTCATGTGGTTTTATTATCCAATATTATCATCTCCCAACATTCAATTAGACTCCATTGCATTGGACATATTTCAATTTTCAGTCTCAGCATGTCATAACTTGGGAAATGACTTCAAATTACACATGTTCTGTATTCCAACACCTTTTCATGTTCATAATATTTCTTTGTTCACTTATATGTTATTTCAGTTGCACTCTATCCTACATACTTAGTACCTTTCAAGTTCTAACACGCACATGCGATACATCTTCTTGTGATGTACGTTGAGGTTCTCAGCATCAAGATCATGGTTACATTGGTTCACAATCTCAAGTACAACATAATAAGTAGTGAGTCCTCATTTTCTAAGGACAACAATCATGAGTTTTTTTCCAGTATTTTTAGTCCTTTAGTTTCTTTATCAATCCTAAAAATGAACTAGGTTAATCTATATACTATCATAAGTTTTATTAGTTATTAACTTGATAAAATGTTTAATTATAGCATTAGAAGTAGGTTAGAAGAGTTTGGAAGTGAAACGTCAAAGGACAACCAAGACTTTCAGAAACTAGTATAGTGTGTTCTCTAGTGTGTCCTCGTATGTTGTGCATGTTTTAATGTATTGTTTAGAGTCTAAAAATTATTGGGGACGACCCTATTACCTAGAGAGAGATATGTGGGGTAATAATGTACGATAACTACTCCCCAAGGTCCAGCCAAAGGGTCCTCAAGAAGGATCCAAAACATGGGTCAAGGAAGCTGCCGACACAACCAATATTGGGAGTCCATGGCGCGTCGCAGCAGATAAACTTAACATGAAAAATGTTTTCCTTGTGATGCGGTCTCAACACTAACCATTATGTCTCAAAATTTTCCGAACCAAGAATTAGAAGTGCCTATGTGGCGCATCCATGTCCAAGATTTAGTCTCGTTGTTTAAAGTCAAAATAGACTTGGATAAAGGGTCTGATAAGTGCAGGGGTCTTTTGGGTATGGATTATTTATTGACGGTTATGGAGTAATTTTAAAACCTAATTCACCATTCAAATCAAAACCCTTAAGGTCAAAATAAAAGCGCTCTATTCCCCTCTCAAAAACCTCCATGGTTAAATGTTTGAAGCTCCAAGCAAGAAGACAAAATTCTTCAAATTTTCAACACAATTTCGTGGGTTTTCTTCATTAAAGGTATAGCGTTTCATCATTTATTTTTATTCCATTCAAATTCTAATACCGAACGCTTTTTAAAGATTCTTCAAAAAACCATAAAGTTCTAAATTGAATTCGAAGCATGTGTTGCATGAGAGGATTTAGATAAATTATTTATGAAGTAATTGTTGTTTTGAAAGTTTTAAGATGAAAAACCCTGTGAAACCATGTCGTCCATGAATTTTTTTTGGTCTTATGTGGGTGAATTTATCATGGATTAATCATATTGAATTTATGTGTGGATTGCTATGGCCTATTTAATTATATATTGATTGATGTTGGAATTGCTAATGGCTTCCTTATAATGATTATATCTATATTTAGTAATGAAGGATCATGGCTATTGGAACGCGATGAGTTGATTGGATTCATTTGTTTAGTATTAAATTGATATTGAATTTTTGTTGTTTTGTATGGTCTACTTATGGTGGCGGTGTTTAAATTTTTATATTTATTATAAACATGGCCTTGTCCACATTATATATTGAAATATTGTATGATCACTATAATGTATATGAAAAGGTATGAAGTAAAGGTTTAATGGATAGTCACTATTACCTTGTACAAGTGTTATGATTGTATAGTTGAATGTATTTCTTCTCTAGTTGTTGATGCATGTGATGACGAAGGACTAAGAAGAGTCCCTATAAAATGATGTCGTATGTTATATTGGTAGACTAAATTTCCCTATTTTAGACATGACTTGTATTGAATGAATTTTATGGTGAATTGTATGTTATTACTTGGTAGGCTTAGGCTCCGTTGTCTTGAATGAATGAAATATATAATAGTCTAGGACCGATAGACCTAAGTTGATGCCCTTCCTTGAATAAATAATGTGGAATTCTAGATTATATCTTGAACTGGTAGACCTAAGCATGGTGTCCTTTTTGATTAGCCTAGAACCCTAAGTGAATGTGAAATCTTGAATTGAAAATAAGGTTTGTAGAAGCCTTGAAGTGAAAGACCGTAATTATGTACTTATTGAATGGAATCATTTACATAGGGGTAGGTTGACTAAAATACTAAACAATATCTAAGGAATTTATAAGAGATGTCCTAATAGTCCTTGGTTGGCATCCCTAATGTACCCATCCTTGGAAGAAAAGGTATTATGAGCTGGTAGGACTTATTGATTGTACCTTATCTAATAAACCTAGGGAATGATTTACTCTATGAGAACAAAGTAAAAGCACCGAGTCAATAGTCTTGTGGTAGTTTCTCTACTTTATATGAGACTAGAGTAAAGAAAAACCTTGATGTTCCTTAACCATGTGCCAACATGGGATTATTACTTGTTCTACCTTTGGCAAGTGCAACACCTTCCAAGGTTTGGGGTCTAATAACACTAGATTCCATACATTGGTAGAGTTGTCTATGTTTGTTAATGCATATTCTTATCATATGGGGTATGCAATCTAGTATTGGAGAAGTTCTACAATGTGTGGGTGGTATCATGACATGCTATCTACACATTGCACGAGTAGGCTTTGAAGGTTCTAGGATGAGTTCCCTAGGTCCTCCAAAACAATTATGTGAAGTCATTGAATTGGTTACTTTTGACTTCAATGTCATAATGAATAATGTCCCCTTAAGTTAATGCATGTTGAATAGAAATTTTCTTATCTAGGATAGATTTCATGATTGCTTAGGTAGTCCTAAATAGGGTGTATGGGCAGTCTCTTGATGTTTTACTTAGGTTAGTCTTAGAGTAACCTTACGTAGAGAGTCTACATGATGAAAAGGGAATAATCTTACTTTTGGAAGTCTTGAGGATCATCTAAGTATGTGTGAAGGGGTTGTATGGTCGATCGTTTCATATCTTACTTAGGTGGGTTTTAGGATAACCATTGGTAGGAGGCCTAAATTTTTAAATGGACTATATGTGTTTATGGTTATATATTGTGGATTACTTCAACATGTATTATATGTGAATGTTCATTTGATGATAGTTCTTATACTTTTTTATAAGTTTCTATCAAAAGAGCATGAAAGAATACTTTAATGAAAATGTACGTTATTGTATGGTTTTATTGCATGTCACCATACTTAGTTCATTCAATGTGCTAATTCCATATTTTTTCTATTTCTAAAAGTATAGATGGCAAGTGAGGCTATTCTTAGAAGTAAAGCTTGGGAATAACATTCTTTCATGATTTTTATGTCCTCATATGATTGAGGACATATCTTATGTTTAGTTTCCTTTTTCAAAAAACATTGTAATAGACTTTAGTTTCATTTAAATTGATTTAAAGGCCAAGAACCTATGTTATTCTATGTTTCTAAGATGGATATGAAGAGACTTAGTTCTTCCTTATGATTTTACACCGCGTTTTTTCTAGGGGGTGCTCCCCAATTGTGACAAATTTAGTATCAGAGCATAAGGTTATAAAGTAGTCTTTAGGATTCAAAGTCTAGAAAAATCCACATCTAGTAAATTCTTGGTCATCGGTGGTGAGTCGTGAGACATCTATGAGCAAGAGGCTATAGGACGATATAAGTTTCTCTTCCTTCATTACTGTTTTGTCGTACTATAGTTCTTAACTCTCTAAGATCTCTCTCTTATGTTCCGTTTTCTTGTGGTCTTCTAGATATGATTGCTTGGAAGGGGCGATGTATCAAGTCTTAAGGGAGAAAAGGTGTCATTTGATGCTTATTATAGTATTGTGACTAAGTTAGTTGATGTGAAGGTGGATTTGGAAGAGTTTGTTGTGATGCAGTTCTAGCATGATAACAGTTCTTATGGTTACATGAAGTTCATTTTGGGACAATGAGTTAATCTATAGTTTTGTGCAATGATAGTAGAAACTTATTTTTTGAATTTTAGGAGTTATGTTAAGCCTAGAATTGTATGAGGTTGTCACGACCGGGGAGCCCCCCCAGAAATAACATGGCGTACTTGACCTCTCAGAAATGTTGCACTAGCCCATAGACATCATTCATCATATTGTCATAGGAAATTTACAGGTAAATATAAAATTTTTCATAGCACATCATATGATAGAACATCACCTCACATATATATATAAAATGTCATAAATACATAGATAGAATCTAACTCTCGTTTGCATACTTAAGACAAAACTCAAAAGAATAGAATAGGGACAAGACACTTCACAACATAGAATAATATCTAAGATAATACATATACATCGAATAAGAACTTGACATAGAGAATCCTTCGGTCATAAGAATATCTTTCTATGTACTTGAGAGATCTATGAAAGCACTTCATGTACGATACATCCTCTATCAATCACCACCTACAATTTTTGTAAACAGATGACGAAGAATGGTTAGTACATGAATGCACTAAGCATGACAACTATTCCAAAACATGAATTTAAAGAGGGCATTTACTTAGAAATCATGCAACATGTTTTTTTAAAAGAATCTTCATAAACATTCGCACAATTACATATTACAGTTCACATACCTTATGTAGACATGTAAAATAGAAATAAAATCACATAAAATTACACATCACATTTATGGAACATTAATGATGTAAATAACATTTCCTTTCTTTTACCTTAACTATCTTACCCAAAGTAACCCTGAAGTAGTACTTGGTGCAATGCATGAATAGTGTCCAATTCCACCATCCACACTCAAGCATCATTTTAAGGTCACCAAGGTGAGCATTCATTCAACTTTCATTAATTGAACCATAAACATATTCATGGAAGTATAGCATATAATGACAACACATATTTCACATATGACCCAACATAATTCATACACCTCCTATAAGACCCATCACATCATAATCTTGACTTGTTTAGTCTTTATACTCATTTAAAGATAACATGCAAGTCAATAATACCAATATAATCATAATAATGCAATAATTGACTATGGCATATTTGAACTTCATTTCATTAAGACGTTATAAAACCGTACTCATAATTCCAATCTAAGCCTTTTAGTGCAATGTACATGTGAAGCCCCATAACCTTACGCATACTAAGTAAACCCACAAAGAGACCACAAGCACTAATCATTTACTTCATACATCACAATGACAAGATTAGTCAACTACATGCGTATCTATAAGTCCTTCATCCTATAGTCAATAAGACCAACATCATACATATCATTACACAAGTAGGTCAATACTACAAGGCCATGCATAATAGACATATTCATACGCATATACATTTAAAACTCCCTTCAAGAAATACTTGTGCAATGCATAGGTAAAGCTCAAACCCTCACCTACACTAAGAAACTTCGCTTAGGTTATCCTAGTTAGGGTTCATCATCTTGCTTCCATTGTCCATTTTACATTAAGTAAACTATAGCCTTAATATACATTAATAACATGAACGATAAAAATGGAATCCGGTGTCATGGAACCCCACACAGAAAGGACGTGATCTATTTTCCAAGGTAGAATATTAACATCATGCTAGCATATTAGGTGGATCAAGTTGCTAAGTCCTATGGGATAAACATAGTTAAGGACCTAGGAGATGTATATTGAAACCCTCTTTATGATAATTGGTGTTGTAGTTTCAATCTTATGATAAACTATATTGTGATTATGCCTCCCTTTTTTGAAAAGGGCACCTCACGTTTCCTGTTCACTCGATGCTAAGCTAAATTTCCCATTTCAAAAGTCATTTATTAACATTAATTCATAAAAGTATACTTTAAGAGATTTAGCCCCTAATATCCATAGCTCATAGGTTAATTATGAGAGTGTCCTTTCATCTAACCTAACTCATGTGAGAATATCCTTTCACATGGACATAACATTTTCATAACATAGTCTAGTTTAGAGTAGAATTGATAACTACCATTCACAAGACCATACTTACTAGATTGTTATAACATGCTTCATTTATTCATTCATGTGTGTGTATGTGTACACATATGAGGAAACCTTTCACATAAACACATGAGGCAACACACTCTCATACTTCATCATTCATATGCTTTACATCATAACATAATATTAAGACGCATAATAAATTACTTCTAATCTATCACAATCATTCATTCATAATCATCTTATATTTTACGATGTTCTTAGCTTTATCATGCATTCATACTTATGTACAAAAAAACATCACCCTACGAAGTATTCTGTCAAGGTACAAATTTGTAATGTGTAGGTAAAGTTTCATTCCCTTACCTACTCTATCTTACCTATCAATTAATCCTATTTAAGATAGTATTGAAGAAAACAACATAGTATTGAGGAAGCCATACTATAAAGATCACAATGCATATTCATGTCCCTCAATCCATAGAAAACTCATATATAGAGTATAAGGTACCATACATCACACACACCAACATTATATCATAGGACACAAGACATCTATATCGTTAGTATCTAAGACTACTAATCATGCTTAAGACCACAAATTCATATAGGGGTACATAGGTAGGGGGTCATTCATCAATATCACTTCATCCATGTTAGTGTATAGACCCTTCTAACCCTAACATAACCATTCATATGCAGGAAAATCATCAATATACCAGGAGCATAATACTTAGCATTGGAGACAATGCAACTTTTTAACCATTATGAAAATTTTCATTCCGAGTCACTTTACACATATTGCTTTCAAGGCCATGATCATAACTCATAGATAATGAAAAGAAATCAAACACCGCCACTGTAAGTGGACCATACCACACAATGAAATTCAAGTCCAATTTCATACTAATGTCACGACCCGAGAGTATACCTTAAAAGAAATGGGGCACGACGTACTTCACCTCTCGAAGGTCTTGTACAAGCACTTTGACATCATTCATTGCATACATGTTTGAAAAGTAGTGCAGTAATTAAATCTTTTTACACAAAATAATAATACTTCAAAATATCTTTTATAGATTTATAGTAAAGACTAAGTCTTAAAGTCTCCATCTTAGTCACATGAATATCATGGGACACGACCCATACATAAAAAAAATAGAAATATCTTATCCTCTACTAAAAATTCTTTAACAAAGGAAACTAAACATAGTGGTGTCCTCAAATTAGTTGAGCACATACCACAAATTTTCTTGAATGAATACTAATACCCAAGCTTCACTTCAAAGACTCCTTTTAAATACAACTTATACCTTTAGAGATAAGACTATATATATATATATTATATATATATATAAAAAAAAAAAATTAGCGCATTAGAATGCACTAAGTATGGTGACATTCTTTTAAAACCATGCTATAAGGACATTTCTATATAACATGGTCTTGTTTGAAGAAATTTTAATAAGACAAGCGTAAAAATCACGTATAAGTCAACATAAAACATGTATAAGATATATTCCACAATATAGCATCAATATCACTTCATAACACATACAATCCCTTCAGACACAACTAATTGATCCTTAAGACTACCTATGATACAATTATTCCCATTTGATCAACTTAACTCCCTACCTATAATTACTCTAAGACTCACCTATGTAAGACATGAAGAAACTACCATACAATCTTTCCAAGCCTTTCTAAGAACTACTTAAAGCTACATTATATAAGTACCTTTTCATTTAAATGAAACTTACTTAAGTTACTATGTTCATTTAACAATTGAAGCAACATTCAACAATAAAGAATTTTCACATAATGGTATTGCAAAACATCAAGGGAACCTACACTCTCAACGCCTAGTTGTGCAATGTCCGAATAACGTCACATTCCACGGACGAAACGTTGTACAAATTATCCAACGCTAAAATGTAACCCACATGATGAAAGTATGAAATAAAGTATCTAGACCATATTAGCTAGGCATGTAATATGAAGTCTACACTACTGTGATGAAGGAGGCACATCCTATGTAGGAACATGGTTAAGGAATATCAAGGGTTTGTTTGTAATCCTGTCTAAACTTAAGTAGAGTCAGTCCCAAAGAATACTCTCTCGTAGCTCGCCTTTGTTCTCATAGAGTAATTCAATCTAAGGGCATATGAAGAGGTAACATATACAAGTCACAACAAAATCATAATTCACCTCTTATTATTATACTGAACAATTTTTTAAATTTGCAAAAATAAATCAATAAAATTACAAAATTGTACTTAATATATTTAAAGACATTTTAAAATTAAATCTACATTTGAATAAATTTTTGTTGGTAAATTTCATGCATTTGTGTATGAGTATAAATAATTATATAATATACTGTTTCGACGGAAGGTAAATTTAAAAGAAGTGAATTAAGTATACATTAAAACAAAAAATGAACAACAAGAGAGATATGGTCTGATGGTAAAAAAATTTCAATT
This sequence comes from Solanum habrochaites, assembly GCA_027704765.1. Taxonomy (NCBI): domain Eukaryota; kingdom Viridiplantae; phylum Streptophyta; class Magnoliopsida; order Solanales; family Solanaceae; genus Solanum; species Solanum habrochaites. Next base: position 5,055,004 of record JAKWJA010002490.1, on the reverse strand, counting down.
CAAACCTTAAGGTTGTGAGTTCGATTCCCCAAGGCAGCATAAAGTGCGTGCTTCCTTACCTGGGTTGAAAATATTGAGATAGGAGATATATACATTAATATAATATATAAACCACTTTTATTATGATAAATTTTATCATATATACATTTTAAAAAAAATTGTATATAAAATATAGTCATTAGTGACAAAATTTAGTTTTGTTCAACTACAAAATACATATAAATTTAGAGACAATTGATTTGATCACTGATTGAATTAAAATATTAAGCGGCGATATAATTTTATCGTTAGTAATAACCTTTCAAGTGACAAAACATACTATTTACTAAAAAATATATTTTTACAACAAATAACATTGTCATTAATATTTAAACATTTGAACACTATTTTTCTTTTTGTAGTTAATATAATACTTTTAGCAAAGAAGAACTAAATCATCTCTGTATACATTTAGAGACACATATTCAGTTTTCGTTAGACAAAATCTTTAGTGATAAGATATGATTTATTAATGATGAAATTATTTGTCCTTGATAATCGAATTTGTTGTAGGGTCAAGTAGCAAATAGGGTCAACTAAGTATACTACAATTCACCCTACACACTCCTATAGAATCATAAACATAACTCGTCATAATGTTCATATAGTCAACTAGAAAGATTCATACTTACACATCAAGTATACATACATGAAGATACCATTGTAGTCTACTATAAACCATAGCATAATCTTAGAAAAACACATGATTTGGCTTCACATACACATATGGCATATAGACCTTCAAAATGATCACATATCAAATCTATAACATGATAATATCATAATTGATAATGTTATGCCAACAAGATCACATTCTTCAGAAATCATAAAGTAATGCCCACGAGGCCACATTCTTCACAGTTATATCAGATAAGCACCACCTCCATAAGTGGATCATACCATACATCACAGTTGACCTACCTATGCTATACAATATAAAAGAAGTTTAAGTCAACATACCACCCTTACATCACAACAACTCCTATCCATAGTACATTCAACCAATTCAATCGACAAAGGCTATTACCAATAGCCATAATAACCAATTAAACGAAAAAATAAAACTATACAATGATGCAAGATTATATAATATGACATTTAAATCAATTTGGACAGCCTATATACAATTCTATCATGTTTCGTACATGATTAAATAGCCCAAAATAAACTACTTAAGAATTCAATACAATTGAGACATCATCAAATCACCCATAATATAACCAAAATAAGGAATTCATGATGTGCATGGGTTTATAGGAATCTTAGTATAAAATAATTAAATTAACATCATTTCAACTATAAATCATTGATTCAAATAGTTTCGTGCAAGAACTCGTGACTATAAGTTGACATAAAAGATTTCATGTGTTTGATCATCTTTGAAAACCTTTTGAGATTGACTCCTTGAATGGAATAGAATACAAGGATGAAACATCATACCTTATGATAAGCAAAGCCCATGTAATTGATGGAGAAAACATGGAAATTTAGTTTTGTTCCTTTTGAGTTTCATCATTAGAGGTTTTTGGAGAGAATGAATTGAGACATTTTGTTTTGAGTTGAGGGTTTACTTTCAATTGGTGATTTTAGGGCCTCAAAAAGACTCAATAACCTTCAATAGATCATCCAAAAATTAATCAAAACATTGCTGCACTTAATGGACATTTTAACCAATTCTAATTTTAATTAAAAATGATGCAACCAAATCTAAAAGGTCACTGCGCGTCGCGGGGTGACTTCTGATTCTTCGTTCTAGAAAATTTTTAGAGATAATGGTATGCCTTGACCTTGCATTACAGAGAAAACTTTTTTACTTTTAAGTGTGGCAGGCGCGACGCGCAACCACTACCAAATCTTGGCCAACTTGACAGCTTGCTAGGACCATGTTTAGGTCCTCCTCAAGGACCCTTTTTCTCCTTGGGGATTCGTTATTGGACGTTTAGAACCTTTACATGTCAGGATATGTATAGCAACCATCAACATTAATATTCACCCTCATACCATACCCCACTACAAAGCACTACGACACACTAGTTCAACTTGGACAAGTTTCTTCACATCTTGGATGTTTCACATCAAAACACTTCAAAAATCCTCAAACTAACTTGTAACACTATTATTAACCATTTTAGGACTTTATAACCTCATAAAATGCATGTTAGTCTCTATCTTCACCTAATTCGTTGAGAAATCCACATCAACTCAACATGTTTTCCAAGCTATGACCACCTTGGATCATTCCTCCAAAATTAATATTCAATTCATGTGGATAAAAATAGTAATAGGAAATTCAATACAATCTAATCACAATTCACTTAACGTAGAATCAAGGTCACAAGACCCACATTAAAGGCCAATTTTAGAATTTAGGAGGATCACGTGTTCTTCATGAAAGGTGATTGAAATTCGTTAGAAAACAGTAGGTAATCATAAATTCATCATTAGGATGATTTTTAAATCATTTTAACAATGAACCAATGGCTATATTGAAAGATAGGAATTTGGATCATTAAATTACATTGCAAACCTTAGAAGGAACTCCTTAGATGGAAGATTAACTAAGAATGAAAGATTAACATACGTTCCTACATGAAAATACCACAAAAACTTTAAGAAGAAAGAATGAGAGTGCATCACCTAGGTTGTTCTAGAGATTCATGTTTAATGGAGGTTTCTAGAGAGAGTTTCTTCTGAGAGGGAAAAGTGTAATTTGAAGAATAAATTGGAAATGGGGTTTTTGACATTTATAACCAAGTTAATTTACGCAAAAATAAAATAAATAAATGCATATACTCTATATGGAATGTGTGTTTAATTTACAAATTCATCCCTTAAATTGGCAGCGTGCATGATAAAATTGTAGACATAATCTACAGATGATAGTGACAGACTGTTGGTACAAGGACGACTCCTTCCTACACATCCATCAATTGTGACTGATGGTTATAATTTAAAGGATGAGCATACATGAATAAGTGTGGAGAAATACCTCCAATCAATGAGGCGTCGTTTGTCTAGGTATGATTTGAACACAACCAAGTAGTGTGCTCTCTGCTTTTTGTTCCTTCTCAAGGACACTTTAGGTGGTCCTTGGGGAGTCGTGACCAGAAGTTTCAAACCTCAATACTCTCATATACAAGTGAAGGTTCTAATCTATAATTTTAGGCTCTAAAAATACATAAAACATGCAAAGGCACACTAGAACGCACTAGCACACTTAAGACTAACTTTTGAACGTCTTTGTCATTCTTGGACGTTTGACCTCCTAACAACTTCAAATAAACTATACAAGCTGTAAAACACTTTATAAATAAGTTATTGACCTTTTTAGGTACTTGTGAGGTATTATACACCTCAGTTCGTTTTGAGGGTTTTAGAATATCCCCCACTTAGGAACATTTGTCCTAGAATGACACTTGAAAGAGTTTAAACACTTTGATGGACTAAATGACCCATATAATAGGTCACAACATTCAACACATCATCAAATAATAGTTAATTCACCAAACATACAAGGAATACCAACTCCATATCATCATGCACTCAATGCAACACAAGGAAGTAGAAACTTCTCATGTTCGTAGGAGAAACATCCTTCTCCTAATCATGTCATGTTCTTCACATTTCGTTTAATTAAGAGCACAACATGCAATAATCTTTAAAAGACATATATTAATGGTCAACATTATCACTTAAGAGGTAAATGATAAACTCATACAAATTTCACAAAGGCCACAAGTAAGGTAGATCAACAAAGATCCTTATCACATACGCAAAATACCATTTAAGCCTTGCGTAACATCTTCATGTTTAGTTATGTTTATGGAGGAATGTCCTTCTCCATCAACAGACTAACATGTCATCATATAATTCATATAAAATCAATACACAAAGGTCAATTCATTTTAAAGGGAATTTCCCCACTTCTAACCAATGCATGCTTATAATCACTTCCTTATGAAGTCAAAATGGCAAATCATACAACACAAATTAGAACAATAGGAAGTCATTTCTCATGTAAATTGAGTTTCTAGCACAAAATTAGATTTAAAAGGCATGAATTATTTAAGAAAATTGTTATAATTTATAGGCACACACAAATTACATTTTGTAGACATATACTAACTTCTCAAGAGTGAGCCTACATAACACTTCCAAGTCACAAAATCACATATTCTCAAAAGGGACTCATCATTTCTTATTTAAGGAAACTCAAATTATCATTGTGAGGCCCAAAACACCACACATTATAAGTGGAATAAAGCATGCACCTTACATAATATCATAAAGTCAAATGCACATTCAACATATTTAGATGCACAACGACATTAGAAACATGCAATTTTCTCAAAATCAATTTTCATGCTATAAGAATTCCTCAAAACATGCATAACATATTGTGAATTAAGGAATGCATAACAGATGGAGAATATGCAACTTATTCTTATATGCAATACTACTATGATGAACAAGCTGCTAGGAACTCTTTGATTTCAAGCTTGAGTAAAAATAGAATGAAAGGATAAGAATATGTAACACCTTACTACTAACATTATCATCCCCCACATAGGGTTAACCCATTTAAGAGCAACTCATCTCAAACTTAAGAGAACCTCAGCTTACCAACTGTAAAAACTAGGCACATCATTCCTCTCTTGGGAACTAAGCTTATGCAGAATATTCATTAACATCACCTCAAAGTGATCACCACTCATACAAAAGTTCAAGGTAACTAAAATAGGACCATTAAGGGAACTCCAAATCTTCCCATCTAGGTACAATATCCCCCACTTGGGGTAAGACTTATAACATCATGCCCTTTAACACAAATGTCAAGGAAAGTCAAGACCAAGCCTATTAACTCCTCACATAAAAAGTTTTGACATCATTTACGGTTCCACTCCTAATAATTTCTCAAGGATATTTGTAACCCAACAATCAAGTGGTACTCTTCAAACATCTCTACTCTTCAAAGTTTATCAGCTAAAGGAACTCATAACAATTAAGTTAGGCCATGCTATCGAACCACATGAGGCCATAACTATACCATGCATACAAAGGGTAATTTTCTATTTCGTCACATTGTACCACCAATTCTTGAAAAGGTTAGTAGATTATGATGCAAGCCTACAAAAGTCATCGCCTTTGGTGGAACCTTCCAACCAACGATGCCTAGATACAACCTAAGCACTTCCAACCAACGATGCCTAGATACAACCTAAGCACTTTCTTCAGGGTGGCCATACTTTCAATCAAACATAAAAGACAACTAACCATTTGAAGTATGTCAACATAAATTATTCCCTCTCCCTATAAACAAAGGAGTACATACTACCATCTAACTCAATCTTAGGGAAAAGCATAATTCCGACTTATGGAATAAACCCTTTCTTCCCTTTTCCCCAACTCTTAGAATAGGTTCATGAGGGAACTAACCAACAAGTCATAATGGTTCTCCCATTAACTAGCATACTTCACTATTACCTTAAATGGTTCATCAAACAATCTCCCCTTGTTAGGATGAATCCTACACAAGGGACTCCAAAACACATAAGGATAACTATGAGCATTACTCATATGACAAGGCAACATCCATATTTCACTATATAACACCTTTATCCAAAACATTTTAAGCTATTTCATATTATTACACTATCATCATGCATATCCATAAAACAACCTATCATCCCAAAGGGAACTCCATTTTACTATCACCATTCTTAACAAACTATTACCATATTATAACATAATTTGTCAGTATATAAACTCAATTCTCAAAAATCACATATGGTCATAAATGTCATTAAATGAAAACATACCAATTCCACCCTCACGTATACTATTTAAACCACAAAACTAAAGTAAGCATCAGAATTCACCTGTTCTCCCTCAAGCGTTGAGACATCATTCCTTCCAAACAAGATAATCTAATTGACCACCAGAGAAGGAATAATAAGAGAGAAATCATATAGAGTTAATTTCTATGGCATGACACAAGACTAGTAAAGAAAATGACTCTGTATCGTCCTATTGCCTATTGTTCATAGATGTGTCTTGAGTCACCACCGATGAACACCACTCCACTAGATGTGATAATATGAGACTTTGGACCCTAAACCACTTTTTATAACGTCATGCTCTGATACAACATGTATCATGACCGGGGAGAACCCCATAGAAGTAACATGACGTACTTCACCTCTTGGAGATCTTTTACAAGCCCTTAGACATCATTTATTGCACTGTCATAGCAAATCTAGCGGAAAGTAAAAATATTTATAGCACATCATACGCTAGAATATCACTTAAAATATATAAAAAATAATATCATAATTACATAGTAAGACTTTAAGTATTGTTTTCCAACATAAGATACAACTTAATAGAACAGAATAGCGACACGGCCCTTAACAACATAAAATAATATATAGGCTATTACAACTACTTTGAAGAAGAACTTGACATAGGGAATCATTGAATCATAAGGATCCTTTTCTTTGAACTTGATACATATATTCAAGCTCTTCACTTAGGAGACATCCTCAATCCATCATCACCTACACTTTTTGTAAAAATATAATCAAGAATGGTATAAGTACAAGAATACACTACAAATGTCAACCATGCACATTTAATTAGAAATCACGCAACATGCCTTTTTAAATATTATATATAAACATTTGCACAATTACACAACATAGTTTACATACATAATATAGACATGTACAATAGAAATAACATCACTTAAAACTAGATATAACATATAAGTCACATTAATCATGTTCATAACATTTTCTTTATTTTATTATATCTCCATTTCCCCAAAGTAAACCACAAGTAATACTTAGTGCATTTCATAAATAGTGTCCCATTACACCATCCACACTCAAGTATAACCTTAAGGTCATCAATGTGAACATTCGTACAACCTTCATTAATTAAACCATATACATATTTGTAACACTCTGGAAGTCCTATGAACTAGACTATAGTCTCACCTAATAAATAATTTGTAAAATGTTGTTTTCAGTCCTAGAATAATATAATAAAGTTTTTTGAGAAGTATTAGAGCATCAATTTATAAGGAAGACCTTGATGTCCGAAAACTAGTGAAATTGAACTAGTACACATCCTTATGTTTTTTTAAAGATTAGGAGGGTCATATGAAGTCTTAAACTTCTAAAGTACTTTAAATATGTACAATAATATCTGTAGGGTCGGAACATTCAGTTAAAACTCCCCAAGGATAACTCGACGGGTCCATTAAGATGACCCAAACATAAGCAAGCAGGCTGCCAAAGCAGCCTGCGAACAACCAAGATATGAGGGAAGTCACGCGTTGCGCAGCAAGTACATGGTAGGAAAATAGTGCCCCGCGATGCAGGGACTTCACGAGGCTCAATTCCTCATGCCAGATTTCATCAAAAAGATTTGGAAGTTTCCCTGAAACACATAGCCACTTCCTAGATTCAATCGCGTTGTTTTTAAGTCAATTTTACTTCACAGAAAGTCCCAATCAAGTGAGGGGTATTTTTTTTATTTTATGTGGGTGTTAGAAATTGATTTAGGGTCAGTTATAAGTCAATTTTACCCACCTAAATCATTTTCCCAAAATCACTCTCACTTCTCTCTATATTTTCTCTCTACTCACCCTCCATTAAAGAGCTTTGGTAGATTGAAAAAGAACACCAAGTCTTCAACTTTTATTCTCAAATTCGTGGATAAAGGCTTCATCAATATATGTATTCTTTAGTAATGGGATTACTTTCTATAGGAGGTCCATTCAAAGATGATTTTTTAAATATCCCAATAATAAAGGGTTTTCTCTGAACATGTGTTTCTTTCTTAAGTTGAAATTTGTGATCAATAAGGATGAATTAGAATTACTTAGGATTTTGTATGAGTATAATAATGGTTAACTGATATGATTTAGTTTATATTTTATTGGATTCATTTTCTTCCCTAAATTCTATAAATCATGGATCTTCTTTGATAAATAACTTGAATGTAATGAGGTTATGAAATGATATATTGGTGTTGAAGGTATTTTTCTTCTTGGAATGCCTTGTATCATGTCTTAATATAATATTTTGTCTAGTTCTTGAAGATCCCATGAATGACCTCTTTTCCCTAGGTATGAATTAGACATGTACATGATTACGGATATTGAAGTTGAAGATTTTATTGTTTATTTAACTATTATATGATGATGATGAGTAAATACATGGATGAATATTTTGGAATTGAGGGTAAGATATTGAAGGAGGTTTCGGAAGTTTTTTTTACGACTTTCTATGACTATGAGTTCTCTACTTCAATAATGATGATTTATTCTTGATAATTATCCTAAATTGAAGTATGATTTAGTGAATATAATAGTAAGCTGATGATATTATGAATATGATGGCATGATATGGTTAGATTAAATTGTGATATCTTTATAGGGGTATGATCATGCAAGGTTGAATGTGACTCTCTTGTCTGCCTTATTATGATATGACTATGATGTGACGATCTCACTAATGGAGGGTTGTAATTAAAAGAAGTTCTTATTCAATACCTAAAGAGGTAATGACATGATTATACAAGGGGTTAGTATCGTATGACCAATAAGATATGACGATTAAGGAAGAATTAAAGACATTTCAAAAAGGGACTTTAACTTATCACTGAGCGAACTAAATATGAGAAGTTTCCTTTCCCAATGAGGGAAGGTAGGTTCATAATGATTCTAATGAGATGAGAAATCCAATTCCAATGGGCATGAAGACTGTTCAATACATATCTCCTAGTTCAGTAACTATGTTTCCCCCATAGGAAAACTATCTAGTGGGTCCACCTAGAATGATATGTTCATTTTTTGGTTCTACCATGGCCAGTAGAGCACCTTCTTGCGGCGTAAGGTTTAATTATTTAGGATTTCATGTTTACGTCACATGGTCTATTTTCTCTTAATGCGATTGTCACCAAAAATAAAATGACTGAATGTATGTTATAAAGTTAACATTAATTATAGTGACTTAACGGGTTCTACTAAGTGTAGGTAAGGGTATGTGACTTTACCTATGGATTGCACAAGTTGACCTTCAAAGGAGTCCTAGGAGGATGTTTTTATGTAATGATTTTTCAAATTAAATGATTAATGTTGACTTTACATGATGATGATTCTATAGGATGTAGGTTTCATTGATGTACATGATGTTGGTCTAAACTGCTATATTTGATGATGATCATACATCCTATGATCTTATAAAATGTAAAGGCATTTCTTTCGGTCTCTTTTCTATTTTAATTGACTATGTGGGGTTATGGGGCTTCACATTCGCATTTCATTTGTAGGCTTAGGATGAGATTGTTAGTAAGGGTCTTGTATGTTTAGATGTTATGAACTTCAAGATATGAAATGTTGATACGGATTTTTGATGATGTTTATCTTGTGTTGGATATGAATATGTCTTAATGTTATGGTGATTATTCACTAGTATATGATCTTGTAGGTGCATAATCGTTTTCAAGTGACTTAGCATGGTTTTGAAAAAAAATTCCCTTTTGGGACGAAGGGGTGAAGAATTATCAACCTTAAATAACCTAACCAGAGACCTACATTGCCTACCATAGAGTGCTTCAAAATGTTCTATGGAAATACTCGAATGGTAGCTATTATTATAGGAAAACCCAATCAATAATAGGTGATTTTCAAATTTTCTTGAAAATCTATCACAAAAGCTCTTAACATGTATTCTATTATTTGAGTGGTGCACTCCGCTTGACCTTCAGTTTAAAGATTAAAAGCGTTTCTGAGCTTCACTTGAGTACCCAACCATTTTTGAAAAGACCTCCAAAAATGAAAAGTGAATTGAGAACCTCTATCGGATATGATGGACAAGCAGACCCTATGTATTCTCACAATCTCATTAATGTATAATCTTGCAAAATACTCCATCGAATATGTAGACTTTATGGGGATAAAGTGACCGAATTTTGTCAATCTATCCACAATAACTAAAATTTAGTCATTTTTCCTGTGGGTTCGAGGCAACCCAACAATAAATTCCTACATAGAAGTAGGAAAATCCATTACTTGGGTTAGACCACCCGATCTTTGATGTTTGACTTTAACATGATGGAAATTTAGCCACTTAGCTACAAAATCAATTATATCCCTTTTCAAACCATCCCACCAATATACTTTCAAAGATGACGACACATTTTTGTGGCACCCAGAGGAATAGAATATCTAGAACCATGAGCTTCTTCCATAATTTCCCCCCTCAAATTATAAAAATCCGGTACACACAATATACCGTGGTACCTTAGCACACCATCACCCCCTTGGGAGAATGGTATACTAAGTTTGCTAAGTACATATTCCTTATACTCCATTAATAAAAGATCAAGATGTTGCTTACACTTCACATCAACCATTGAAGAATACTCGTAGTTAGAATGGACAATATAACCACCTTTCGGAGAATCTTCTTACTGAACACCCAATCGAGCAAATATTTGAACAACTTTCACTAGGTATTTTTATATTTTATACGACTTAAAGCATTCGCAACCACGTCGTCCTTTCCTGGGTGGTAGAGAACACTTATGTCATAATCCTATAAAAGTTTAAACTATCTTCTTTGTTGGAGATTCAACTCCTTTTGTTTGAACACATATTTAAGAATCTTACGGTTGGTAAATACATCCACATTTACACCATACAAGTAACGCCTCCAATTTTTAAACGCAAACACTACGACCGCTAATTCAAGATTATGAGGTTGGTAATTTTTCTCATGCACCTTGAGTTTTCTAGAGGCATAGCCAACCACCTCAATATGTTGCATAAGGACACAATCCAAACCACTCGGGAAGCATCACAATACGATACAAAACCCTTGGTACCTTCAGATAAGGTCAACACCGTAGCAGAATTAAGCTTATATTTTGACACTTGGAAAAATACTTTCACAAGCCTCCCACCACTCAAACATAACACACTTTTGGGTCAAGGTAGTCAAAGGATAATAAATGGATGCAAACCCATCAACAAACCTCCTATAAAACCCGGCAAAACCCAAGGAATTTCTAATGTTCGTTGGAGTCAAAGGTCTAGGGCGATTCTCAACCGCTTCAGTTTTCTTTGAATCGACCTCTATACCCTAACTTGAGATACTATAACCAAGAAATTCCACCGATTTCAACAAAAAATCACACTTACTATTCATGGAAAAAAGTTTATGTTCCTTCAGGACTTGCAATACTACCCTCCAATCGTCCTCACGCTCACCCTCGTATACCAAGATATCATCAATCAAGACAATCACAAAGGCATGAAGGAAATTCCAGAAAAATCTATTCATAAGGTTTATAAAAGCCACTGGGGCATTAGTGAGGGCAAAACACATCACTAGGAACTCATAATGATCATACATAGTTTGGAATGTCATTTTAAGTATATCCTAACCTCTCACCGAAAGTCTGTAATACCATGACCTCAAGTAAATCTTAGAAAAGTAGCTTTCCCTTGGACTTGATAAAAAAAAATCACCAATCCTAGGGAGAGGATACTTGTTCTTAATTTTGACCTTATTGAGTTGACAATAATCAATGCACATCCTAAGGAACCCATGCTTCTTCTTAAAAGCAACACCGGAGCTCCCTAGATAAATACTAGGTTGTATGAAGAACATGTCTAATAAGTCTTTAAGTCGAAGTTTTAGCTCATCAACCCTACAGATCCATAAGATAAGGAGGAACCCAAATGGGATTCGTATCCATAATAAGTCAATGCCAAAGTCTATTTCCCATTCGGGAGAAATTCTGGGAAAGTATTCAAGAAAGACTTCCGAAAAAATCATTCGTTATAGGGACCCACACTAAATGACGAGTTTCGTACTCAAGATACTTGTCCATCACAATATGATAAAGACACCCCTTAGAGATCATTTTATAAGTTTTATACAAAAAATTATACAACCTTTAAGGATTAAGTGACCGATCTTCTGACAAAACCCGCAAGTACACTATATAAGTTTGGGCATTCATGGGTCGAAACATGGCGTAGTTGACCTTTGAATGACTATTACAAGACCTTATACATCATTCATTGCATATAATGGAAATAGTGAAAAATTAAAACTTTTTCTTCAAAAAACATAATGAGTAAGTGATCTCATAAAATGTCTAAAATATGTCTCTAACCATCTATGACAACATGAATAACAAGAGGCTTGGGTCACATCCCATAAAAGTCTAACATAATGAAAAACATAAGGACAACCTAGTGGTAGTAGTCCTCGTATGCTATGAGGACTCACCAATCTTCTCTTCTTGGAAACCCTTGAAACACTACCCTTCAACCAACCTCAATTTTCTTAAGACCCTACATGGACAACATGTAGGCAATATTTGTTAGTACGATTAGTACTAAGTATGGAAACATCATACCAAACATAAGATATCTCATTGTTTAGTCAGTAATAGACATAATCATATGAAATAAAGACATAAGCATACCATGAATATCATAAGCATAATAAAGAATCTTAGAACATATAAGAGTTGATACTTAACTCATTTTCTTTCTTACTATTATGAATTATCTCACAATCCATCTCCAAGTATCCACGTACAAGGCTAAGGTAGCATCCCATACTACAACAAAAGAAAAGTACCTCTTTTTCGACATACATTATCATAGTTAAGTTTCATAATAAATACATAAGGTTCATCATAGCATATGAGCACTATGCTCCTAGGCCAATTCAAAACACACTTGTGCAATGCATGTGAATCGTTCCATAATACGTAACTCACTAAGCATATCTTGAAATCACCCTATTTTGGTTTATTTCCTCTTAAGATTAATCTAATTGACCTACTTCATATGGACAATGAATTATCATCTTAAGTTAATTATGGCGTGGAATGCAACCCTGATCACTCTAAAAGATAAATATACATCATGAAGGGGTCATGTCATAGGTAGCTTCAGGTCATACCTGGTCCATGTATATAGATGGCATCCCATGCGACTATCCATCCAAAGTACTTCCCTAGACTAACCTAATCCAAGCTAAGTTATCTTGTAACCTTTTCTATTCAACATCCTATCGTAATAGACCTAATATAATGGAAAACATCTCATAATACTATCAAATCTAACTAAGGAAGTATACAACCATCCCAACCACCATGTAACCAATCATGTAGAAGCAAGCTAATCATAGGGGAGCATGAATACTCAACCCTAAGCTACCATGAGAAATCTATCTCAAGGTATTCCATGAAATACACCTTCAATGAAAATCAAGATACCATTAGGAGAGTATAGGCTTTTTTTTATAAATCTAGCATGAAATAGTTTATGCCAAACTAGGTCAAGCTACGATTGTCAAGCATTCTAGAAACACAAGACCAAGCTAGTCATGGAAGGGTTTACTTCCTCCATCCCAGGCTGCCATGACGTCCCTCAGTCAAGATAGTATGAGTAATCTAACCCAAGCTTCCATGGGATTCAACATCTCAATCTACCATTGATTATTTCAACCCAAGACTTCTTGAGATTTACTATCTAAAGTTACCCTTGAGATCTACTATCTCACTCTATCATGAGTGTTTCAACTCCAGATGTCATTTCATTGGTGTTGCCTCACCAAGTATACTACACAAGGAGAGACCATACAACTCATTTTCAAGCTAATCATAGTCTACCATGCATTGATTAATTTAAGTTAACGAAGTCAACCTAGGTATCATCTATGTGAGAACTTGCTTCTCCTAGTCATGTTCACAGCTAAGTGTAAAAGAGAGAAAGGGAACATCATCACAATTATCTTCATCATGAATTTTCCCCCAAATCCCTTATAACAATATTCATAAGACGTACAAAAGATGACCACCTTTAGTCCCTCATGATTCATTCTCAATTTTATGTTAATCTATTCAATTAGATTATTAGAAGGCAGTTTTAGTAATACATGATCACATGGGCTCAAATCAAATTTCATAGGTAAAGAACATCCTAAATCAGTTAGACCTAGTTCACTTCTTTTAAAGGTGATTCAATTATGATCAAATAGTATAGAATATAATTTTATTAAGAATACAAACATAAAACATTCATATAGCCTCTAATAGTCTAAAATCACCATGATCACCTTCAATTTCAATTATTATAATTAACCCATGAAACATAAAAACAACAACAACATATAATCATCATATAAACATCATTGAATTCTACCCACTAAGTTAGGATCACAATCAAGGCTTATCCCCAATGCAATCATAACCCTCTCTAGATTGGGGTTGTCTGGATTCACAATTGAAGAGAAACTAGGGTAAATTCATGGATGAAAGAATAAATTAATGAATAGATTATATCCTTAATCCCATCTTTATTCCTTGGTGATTTTCCCCTAAATCTTCCTCCAATTTCTCTTCTTCATGGTGGGTTTGGGAGAATTTCGGGAAACAAAGGTTTTAATTTGAATTCTAGGGTATAAAATGGCTATTTTCTGCTTAAATATTGTTCAAATACCTAAATAACTGCCAATAATAAATATCTAAAGTTCCAAAAATACCCATGGAACTATTTGACAATTTAACCAATTCCAATTTGACATAAAAAAGACGCGACCAAATTTGGGCACTCACTATTCGTCGCGGAGGTATTTTTTTTTTTCTGGAAAATAATTTTAGATAGAGTGGTATGTGATTCGCGCAACATCCTTCACTTCTTGGATGTCTGGCAGATTCGATTGCCCATGATTGGGTCCTCCTCTGGGACACTTAGGCTGATCCCCTAGGTGACGTTTTTGGATTTTTCGACCCTATACATGTCAGTATAGATATAGGAAACCTCGGTACTCAATTTCACCTTCCTAACATCCCCAAAAACTCCACTGAAAAACACTACAACACACTAGTTCAACTTGCACTGGTGTCTTAATGTCTTGGACGTTCATTGTTTTTTGACTTCAAAACTCTTCCAAACTTCATATACTGCCTCTAAACATTTTTTAGAAATTTTAAGTCATTATAAGCTCATGGGACCACATTTTAGTCTCTATCTTGCCCTAATTAATTTTTGATGTGTTAGAATATCCCTCACTTCAGAAACATTCATCCTAAAATGAAACCTTACTAAACTTTTCATTAAAGGATCTATCCTAGACTAGCAGCCCATAGTATATGTATTATACCTTAAATCACATACCCAAATCAAGGAAACAATTCAATTTCAGGATAAACATAACCATATAAAGACCTCATACAAAGGCTCCTTATCCCTCACTTGTGAATAGGCTACACATGTCATTCTAACATCTATTCCTCATGATAAGGAAAGATCAAATCTAAAAATAAAATCATAATCATAAGAAATTCTTAAAATTTTCATAGATCAATAAAGAGACACATACCGGAAAGGAACATATGGATATCATTATTGATCGTAATTGAATTTGAGAGCCTAAAACCGACCCTTCGCTTTAGGGACAACTTCATCACTACTTTTAGCAACTTTCTTGACTTTCCTATCATTAGCTTTTGCCTTGGGGAAATCCGTTATCATGTAGCTAATCTCACCACACCTATAGCAACCATCACTACCGACCAAACACCTACCATAATGCTTCTTACCACACCTAGGCCAAGTAGGTAAGGAATACTCATTCTTCCCTTGAGGTATATAGTTAGACACCCTTTAATCCTCTTACATAGAATCACTAGAATGACCTTATTTGGAAAATGTTTATCGATTCTTAGAGTGACCATTCCCATCGGACCCCTCCTTGTCCATTCTAATTCTCTTTTTTTTCCTTCCTAATCTTGGATTCTTCTAATTATTGAGCAAACACCATGAGTTGATAGATATCCATATATTCAACAAACATTTCGATACGACACACGTCTTCTACTAGTTTGGACACCCCTGTCATGAACTTATTTGGATACGACACACGTCTTCCAACCACACTTTCCTATTAAAGAACATTTCAGGAAATACAACTGTAAAGTCTCCCACTATATATAGCCCACTCTTAAAGGTCTACTATTATTCCATTGCTCAGACAAGTTGGGAACATCTTCCAAGCGATAGGCAACCAACTCCACATTCTCAATGAAATACACTCTTATTATTGCAAGAACCTTATACACCTCATCTATAAACCCATTCAGATCTTCATCAATCTTGAAACATAAAACTCTGATGGCCCTAAGTCGAGTAGAACCCAGTCATCCTATAGGATTTTTATGAGTTACCTATCCTCTATTAGCTTGTTACGTTAGGTCTTGAGATAACAAAGTCATAGAAGCCGTAAAATTCTCAAAGATAGCGTTCTCTATTGGAAATAAAGTAGGAACTTGTGGAGGAACTTTCTGTTAAGCTTGGGGAGGAACTTCCTCTTGGACTTAGGGAAGAATATTTTTCCGTAAGTTTTAAGGTTTACATGCGGGTTATGAGAAACTTTGTATCAGAGCATATGGTTATAAAATTGTCCTAGGATATCTCAAAGCCTGGTCTAGTAGAGTCTTATTTATCAGTGCGAGTCACGAAAAACCTATGAGTAGGAGGCTACAAGATTCATACGAAAGTTCCACTTCTTTATTCTTCAAGTCGTGGTGTAGAGTATTGCTTTAGTAAGCCCTTAATAATGTTTGCCTACTATTTTATAGGTTAAGTCTAACGCTAGGGAAAATTCTAGAAGGGAAGGAGATTGGAGTAGGGAGCTTCTTGGGTCGAAACACGGTGTCTTTACAAGCCTATAGACATAATTCATTGCATATATACGAAAAGTAGTGCAAAACTAAAACTTTTCATTTAAAACATAATGGGGAAGTCATATCATAAAATGTTTAATATATATCTCAAACCATCAATGACAACATGAATAACGAGAGTCTTGGGTTACAAACCATACAAGTCTAACATAATGAAAAACATTAGGACAACGTAGTGGTGGTAGACCTCGGATGCTAGGAGAACTCACCAATCTTCTTTTGTTGGAATCCTTGAAAACTCTACCCTTCAAGCAACCTCAATATTCTCAAGACCTTACATGGACAACATGTAGGCAATATGTGTTAGTACGATTAGTACTATGTATGGAAAAACCGTCCCTAACATAAGATATATCAAAGGGTTAGTCAATAATAGACTTTATAATAAGAGATAAATACATAACAATAACATTAATATATTAAGCATAATAAAGAATCATTAAACATATAAGAGTTCATTCTTAATTCATTGTCTTTCTTACTTTAATGAATTATCTCACTAGCCACCTCCAATTATCCTTGTGCATGGCTAAGGTAGAATATCATACTGATTAAAGCTAAGTACCTCTCTTTGGTATTACTTGATCACAATATACTTTCGTAAATAACACCTAAGTTTCATCATAACATATGAGACTAAGATGATAGTCCACTCAAAACACACTTTTGTAAGGTATGTGAATAAACCTCTAATACTTCTCACACTAAGCATATCCTCAAATCACCCTATCTTGGTTTATTTCCTCTTATGATTCATATAATAGGCCTAATTCATATTATTTCCTCATATTGACAAGGAACTATCATCATAAGTCAATCATGTCAATAAATGATATTGTGGTCACTATCCAAGCTAAATATACATCTTGAAGGGGTCATGTCATAGGCCTCTTCAATTAATACCTATGCCATGAATAGATGGTGTATCATCATACCATCCATACTAAATACTTCTCTAGAATAACCTAATCGAAGCTAGTTGTCTTGTAACATAGTCTATTATGCTCAACACACTATCATAATAGACCTACTATCATGGAAAACATCTCATCCGACTAGCCAAGCTAACTAGGGAAGGACACAACCATACCAAACACCATTCAAGAAATCATGTAGATGAAATATAATCATATGGGAGAATAAATCCTCAATCCTAAGCTAACATGAGAAAACCTATCACAACTTGTTCAATGAAATACACCTTACTAGTAAACAAAGCTACCATTAGTTGAATATAGGATTTTCTCCTAAATATACCATGAAATATTTTTGGCCAAACAAATTTAAGATATAATTATTAAGAATTCTAGCAACACAATACCAATCTATTCACCCGAGAGCTCACATACTCCATTTCAAGCTACCATGAAGTTTGTAATGTACCTAATAGTCATCTAGGTGAAACTAGATCCTTACATCTGTTTCAGGATGATTTAAGGTGTTAAGATGGTTAATAATTGTGTTTATAGGCATTATATAAACTTTGGAAGTGTTTGGAGGTCTAACATCCAAGAACGTCCAAGACGTTCGGAAACTAGTCAAAGTTGAACTAGTGGGTTGTAGTGTTTTGTAGTCAAGTTTTCATGTATGGGTCGAGGGTGCAATTGATTACATATGGTTCCTACACATATACTGACATGAAAAGGTTGAAAATGTCTGAGAAAGATGCGCAGGGGATCAGCCAAAGGGTCCTCGAGGAGGACCCAAACACGACTAGTGCAAGCTGCAACGCGCAAAGATGTGGCTATCGCTGCGCATCGTGCAGCTTGCACTGAATGGGAAAAAATCTTTCCTTGCATCGTGGGGATGTCACGAACCATTCTGTCTCAATATTTTCCTAAACCACTATTTGAAAAATATCTCCGCGACGTGCAGTAAACTCCTTGTTTTTGTCACGTCATTTTTAAGTCAAATTTGAATTGGTTAAAATGTCCATTAAGTGGATTGGTGTTTTGTGTAATTTGGGGATGATTTATTTAGGGTTTTTGAGTTATTTTAAACCCCTAAACTAGCCTATCAAATCCCAACCCTCAACTCAAAATAAAACTCTCGAGGAAGAAGACTGTTTTTCTCATATTTTTCTCCATCAATCTTGTGGGATTTTCATAAACTAAAGATACTTTTTCCCCTCTTGAAATAAATTTCATCAAGGAGTCAATTCCAATGATTTATCAAAGATGACCAAAACATGAAATCTTCTACTTCAACTTCTAGCCATAGATTCTCGCTTTAAACGATTTCAAACAATGTTTTATGTTATAAATGATGTTAATTTAATGATTTTAGATAAAATTCCTTATTAACACATGAAATCATGCAATCCTTATTTTGACTATATAATGGGTCATTTGATCATGTCTCTATACTATTGAATTCTTATGTAGTTTACTTTGGGATATCGAATTATGAAAGAATTATCATAGAATTACATGTAGGCTGTCATAAATTTGAGAATTCATATTTTCTTATGATTTTATCATTATATATTGTTATTATTGTATTGAATTGGTGACCAAGGCAATAGGTATGGGCCTTTGAGAAATGAGTTGGTTGTATTGGGTATTTTTTGGAGTTGGTAAGATTGGATTGAGGTATTTTGATATAACCCTTACTATATTGTTATAGTATAGGGGTTTGAATTGTGATGATTAGTATGGTATACTTATGGTGGCAGTGCTTAAGAGTTGTACTTGAGATTATGTGGCCTCGTCTACATTACTTTATGAATCATATTGAACATGAGACTGTCAGTGTTTCTTTATGAATAGTGATATTATCATGTTAAGAGTTTATTATGATCAATGTGAAAGACTATGTGATTTATGTGTATGTATGAGATTGAACTATCCTAATTGACTATATGTAATATTCATAGACTAGGGTGAAGTCTCTATTTATGTTAGTAGTGTGTCTTGATAGGTTAAGTTGGTTTTTCCTACATGATATTTGAACACTATTGCATACATCATATGGAGTTAATGTGTGCGTTTTTATAGTTAGCCTCTGTATCTCTTCTTGATACGTGAAAGATATGTCAATATTAACATCTTGACTCAATAGGCTTCTACAATTTTTTCTTGTAAGTGTATAGATGAATGTTGAATGGAAGTCTAGTATCGGTAGAACAAAGAAATGGTACATTTGTAAGTTTGATTTATATGTGGAACCTTCAATATAGAAAGAAGGTTAAGAATGAGCTATCCATATCGAAGATTGATTGGCAGCCCTAGTGGACCCATCTTTGGTAGGGGAACTATGATTAGGTAATGAGTAAGAGATGGTACCTTTATATATGCCTCTATATGAACTAACACTACTCTATAAGAATAAAGGTTAGCACCAAGTTAATATGTGATGGGTTGCATCTCTATAGAAGAAGAACACTAGATTGCAATGTAACTCTACTTGAGGAGAAAACGAAAGTGCATAAAAGTTCCTGATATTCCTTAACCATGTTCCTACATAATAATGTACAAAATATCCAGCGAATTACCTATGAATCTAACATAAAAATTATTAAGAAAATGGACTAAAAATGTGACTCGATTAGTTAGATGCTGAAATTTTTAAATTTTTTTTAAGATGTGAGGTCATTAAGGATTGAACCCAAGACCTCACCATACGCAATCTATTAAAAATTCAATAGGCTCAAGTGAAGGAATGAAAGATGAAAAGAATTAATAAATGAGGTGTGTGGGATCGAAGCCACAACCTCATGGATGGGTGAGACTGATAGGAGAAAAATTAAAGAAAAATAAAATGAGGTTGTGGGGGATTGTTCCCACATCCTCTTGGTCTCCATCGAAAAATAGAGGAAAGAAAAAGAAAGGAGAAATAACTATAGGTGTTAATATTCGACCTCAAGTCTCCAAGCTGAAATATATAAATAAAAAATTTAATATGTGACTGAGTGTTGCTCAAGGGATTCGAAACCGGGTTCCCTTCCCAATTCCGTAATGATACATAAGTCTTACGTGAGTAAATATTTAATTAATGTTACCCATAGGAATCAAACTCGAAACCTTGTCATACTTACAAGATGAATAAGTTTTGTACCACATAATCTTGGGTAAGTATGAGTCACTTAGACGAATTATGAATGAATCCTCATAGTTTGTACGTATTGATTCATAAGACTAGCGTACATTTAAAATTAAGTGAACCTAAGATGTATGTGATGAATTCATGTGACTCCCGGGGGGTTAAGTAAGGGTGTTATGCACACTAAAAGGCCATGTGCATTGGCATATGAAGAAATGAACACTAACATAATGGGGTTAGTAATTATGAAGAGATAATATTCTAAAGCTAAAGAAAATAATTACAACATGATAAGAGGCTAAGATGAATGGTGAGGCAAGTCTTAACTAAGCCAAGGAAAATTTTACCAAAAGTACTCACCTATGGGAGTGTATAATGATGTAGAGTCAAATCTCAAGCAGACTCCAAAAGAAAGTGTTAAGAATGAATTCATCGTTAATAAGCAAAGAAATTGTGACTACATGACTATATGCTAGTGCAAGTGAGACAAGATACATCTACACTTAAAAATCACTATCACTAAATGAAATTTCTAAGAGTATATTTATGCTAAACGATGAATAAGCAAAGAACGAGTGGCTACATGAGGATTGGCTGGTACAAGTTACACAAGTTGTATCTACGCCTAAAATCAATGTCCTTCCAAGTAAATTTCGAAAGAGCATGTATATGTTATTCGATGAACACATAATGAACGGTGTGTAAAGATGAAATAAGAAGATGTTAAGAAAGAATAGGGTGGCCCCACAATATGAGGCTAGTGCAACTGAGAAAAGTTGTACCTACGACAATATAATGTCACCAAAAGTACTCATCTAAGAGAGTGTTGAATATTAAGAGACAAGTCTCAATAACACTCTATATGTAAATGTAAGGAAAAATCACACTTAATACGTAAATATGAGATGATAAAAAATTTAATGAGGTATGACTACCTCATGCTAGAATTAAGCTTCGATGATGTATGAGTTGAATGTAAATAGGAACTTTAAACAGAGCACCGATAGGCTAGCTATAATTGGTGATGCATTCTTTCGGGAAGGGAGGAGGTTCACGTGATTCTCATGAGATCAGACTGTGCACCAAGGTGGGTATGGGTCTACATAAATCTCCTAGACTTTGAACTATGCTACCAACATAGGGAACTAGCCAGCGGTTTTCCACCTAAGCGAGCTAGGGATGTTTTTGGTTTCACCTTGGCAAGTGACTCCACCGAATTTCATGATGCTCACATTATATATTTTGGTTAAAGTTGAAGTTCGTCAAAGTATGAAATATAATTAAATGAATGATACTGAAGATGTATGTGCAACACAATCAGAAGGTGAAATTATATTCAGGTAATGACATTAGGTCATTCTTTGTAATTGAACTTCATGATCCTGATGAGAGTCTTAAACTTCATCCTCGGTATAGCTTGTGTTTATATCAGCCTATGAATAAATGAAATGGATAATGTTACAAATGTATGAATGAATAAAGCAGATTTTGTGTTTGCTTAAGAATGATCCCATGTTGGGGTCCAATAAGTTGAGCACTCATTTGGGAAGTCCTGATACTAAGTCCGTGATTCCAAGTCTTGATGGTATATAAATGAATGATATGTGATATATTTATGCTGGGTGCAATATAAAAAGAATGATGAAGTATGTTACTCTCAGAGCATGACTTTCCTAATTTGATTTGGCAAGTCCAACTGACATGGCTTTCCATAATTCATATCGTTAGGAGAGAACTCTATGTAATCATGCATGTACTTGGTGTGTACTTGCATGCACCCATACTTAATACAAGTGTATACTAATCCCATACATTATACTATTTTAGGTGTAGGTTCAAGAGGGTGTTGAGGACATTCATTGCAGTTATTTGGACATCACAACTTTTAATCCGAACTTGGTAGGTCCACATATATTCTAGGATGCCTGCCGTTATGTTTCTAGCTTAATAATAGGTTTGGGCTAGTGGAGCATGTTCCACTAGTATTTCTTTTTTATTTTGTTCAGACTTATGTAATGGTGCCATTTTGGCAATTGTTACTTATGCTATAAGACTCTTTATTTCAAGATTTAATAATCCTTTATTAGATGGTTGATATACATGAGTAATGAACTTGTTTGTACGCGTAAGAATGCTATAACTATGAAGTCTATGTACACTTCAAACAAAACAAAAAGTTTCAAATTTTCCGCTAAAATTAACAGAACGAATGTAATGACGACGTAACTTGGCTTGTCTGCGACCTCTGAGGGGTTAATGATGCCGGTTTTGGCTAGGTTATTGACACCGATCATGACAAACTTTGTATCGGAGCATTAGGTTAAATATACAAGACATCAGGCTCTTATCTACCACGTTAAGTAGTTTCTATGTTATGGTAGTGAAGTGCACCACTATCAGTAATTAGAGAATGCATAATGATTTGGAAAATTCTCTTCATCTGATTTTATCGTGCCTTATCTAATGTCTAATTACTTGGTGTTACGAGCGTATGTAAAATCAATTCTTATATTTCTTGAAAATGAACACAGGCAGGAACACTGGTCATGGAAGAGGAGAAGGAGCTATTGGGGGCAACCAAGTTCCACCCCAGGCCCTAACTACTCGAATGGAGATGGCTATTAACCTAGCTCGATTGACATATGGATAAATGAGGATAGCCCTTGCACAGATGGCCCAAGCTATTATTTTAAAAAATTAATCTATGATAACCCAGGCGGAGCAACAAGGTGTTCCCAGATAGAACTCACCTGCCAGCTCCATGGTTAGCAGGTTAAGGGACTTCACGAGAATGAATCCTCCCATTTACACTAGATCTAAGACTACTGAGGATCCCTAAGAGTTTGTGGTCAGATCTATAAGATATTGTGTGCTTTGACTTATGTGGAGAAGGCTAAGCTAGCATCCTACTAGCTAAAGCATGTAGCTCTATCCTGGTATAAGATCTGCCAGGATTGTAGGTCCTTAGGAGGAGGTCCTATTACTTGGGATCATTTCAAGACGGATATTCTAGAGCGGTTCTTTCCCATAGAAATGAAAGAAGGCTATGTTTGAGGAATTCATCAACCTTGAGCAGGGCTCGATGTCACTCAGGGATTACTCCTTGAACTTTGTAAGAATTTCTAGGTATGCCACTTCTTTTGTTTCTAATAGCAGAGACGAGATGAGTAGATACCCGACATAGATTGTGGAGGATCTCGAGGAGTGTAGAGAAACTATGTTGCATGACATCATGGATATTTCAAGGCTTATGGTCCATGTCCAGAAAGTGGAGGAAAACAGGAAGAGGAAGCATACTAAGGCAGGGAATAGGTCAAGGCAAGCTGAGGAGAATTTTTCAAGGAAGATTAGTACTCGATATCAGGGATAAGCCCAGGTTAAAGAAAGGACTGTCCCACCAAAGGGAGTCATGTTCATCCAAGGGTCACAATGTTAGGGATTCCGAGTCAAGATTTAAGAGAAACAATGAAGTATATACACCTCAGGAGAGGCCACCTTATAGGAAGTGTGGAAAACTGCATGGAGGAGAGTGTATGATGGGCTCTAACGGTTGTTAAAGTTGTGGCAAAGCGGGTCACATGATGAAGAATTTTCCGAATAGGAGAGGTCAGAAAAAGGGAAGGAGAGAGTTCATTCGAATGGTCCAAGTGAAGTGGCTCCAAAGAGGCAATGATTCTTCGTACTCATGTATAGGGGTGCAGCGAAAGACATTCTTTGTGATTTATAGGGTGTGTAGTCTTAATTAGTCTTTCATGTGTTTGACTGTGTATGGTTTTATCCACTAGTGTGAATTTAATATGTTTGAGTCAACATGTTGGATACTTATTTGTGTGACATATGTGAATAGTTGTGTATTATTCTTAGACGAGAATAATTTAGGAAACATTTCATTAGTCTATTAATGTGAAGATGCTAGTAGGTTTCAAAGATGTGCACCACCATGATAATAAGTGAATCAGATATGCACCAACGAATGGTATTTAATTTCTTATGTATGCATGTGTTCTATGGATGACTAACTTTTTTCTAGTAAATAGTAGTATCATTCAGGGACGAATGTACCTAAGGGGGGATAATTGAACAACCCGAAATTTACTATGCTAAGTAATTCTTAATGTACCTAGAATGCCTATAATAGGCTCGAATCACACGAATTGATTCACGTGGAACAAGACCTCTGAAACTATGATCATCTAGGCCAACCAACTTAGTGAGTTCGTTGAACTAGGAAAGCTTGTGTCCATCCATATAGGGCACCCGAATATTAAGATTCGTGCGGATGAGTCTTAACCAGACTAGAAAGGGGTAATCTTAAGTTTGGAGAGTCTAAGGGTAGAATGGTGTTTTTCTGGCTAACGGTAGCAATGTAATTACCCTAAATATTTAATTAATTAATTAATTAATTAAAGGAAAGGACAATTCGGGTAGGGTTGACCCTAATTTGCTCATTTTCACGAGTTAGGCCTCACCCTGGTTTGATCCTTGGTTGATGAAATAACTAAATTGAATTAATTGGTATTCAATGATTAAGTTTGATTGATTGGTATTTAACTTTCTGATTCAAGTTAGGTAAAATAATATTTTTAATAAATAAATAACAAGGAGTACGCATTTGACTAAGTCTTCAACAAAAACTCCTAAACTTACTCTCATCTCTCTTTACTATCATTATCACGTCTCTCACTTTCATTCTCATGTCCATCTTCAGCAAAAAAGGAAAAAAAATCAAAGATCATAACTTAAAGAACCTGCACACAAAAACCGAAAACATAAAAATTAACTAAAAACCAAAAGCGATAGAATTTTTCAAACGGTTTGCGCGTGAGTTTTGTTGGAGTAGCATAGTTTTTCATGGGATTTGACAACACTTGAGATTAGATTTAAAAGGTGTTAAATGACGAAAAAAAGGTATGGGTTTTCTTCCTCTTTGTTTTTTTTCCCAAGAGACCCCTAAGATTCAGTCGAATTCTAATTCGAAAACTAGGAATGTTCCCCTTTGCATGTCCCTGTCACTAGATCCCATCAAATTTTTCCGTGATGATTATGTTCATTTATATATGTTTGGATTTAGGTGATGGTGAAAATGTGCGCAATGTGTATGTAGCCATGTTCTTGGGCATGTTTTGGAGTATGAAAATGGCATGTTAAAGCCATGTGATTTTTTATATGATGACTTGGAAAAGATGAACATAACAATGTACGAAATATCCAGCGAATTACCTAATAATATAAAGTACAAATGATGAAAAAAATGGACTAAAAGTGAGATGCTGAAATTTTTTAAATTTTGTTTAGATGTGAGGATATTAGGGATTGAACCAACGACCTCACCATATGCAAGATATAAAAAATTCAATAACAAAAATAAGGTAAGGGGGATTGAAAACGGGGTAAGGCTCAAGCGAAGAGTTAGGAGAAACATGAAATAAAAATAAAATGAGCGGTTTGCTGATCGAACCGACAACCTCTCGAATAGATGAGGGAGAGAGGAGAAAAATGAAAGAAAAATAAAATGAAGTTGTGGGGGATCGATCCAACATCCTCTTGGTCTCTATCAAAAAAGAGAGGATGGAAAAAGAGAGGAAAAAGAATTGTAGGTGTTAGGGTTCGACCTCAAGTTTCCAAGCTGAAAAATATAAATCAAAAATATAATATTAGACTAATTGTTGTTAAAGGGATTAGGGATTTGAAACCGGGATCCCTTTCCGAATTTAGTATTGATACATAAGTCTTACGTGAATAAATATTTTATGCATGCCTGCCACAGGAATCGGGGACACGAGACCTTGACATAAATACATGATGCATATGTCTTGTACCACATAATCTTGGGTTAGTATGAGTCACTTAGACGAATTATGAATGAAGCTTCATGCGAGGTACGTATGGATTCATAAGTCCAGCATACGTTTAAAAGTAACTGAACCTAAGATTTATGTTATGAATTGATGTGATTCCAGGGGGGTTAAGTTAGAGTGTAAAATACACTAAAAGGTCAAGTGCATAGACATATTACGTAATGAACATTCACATAATGGGGTAAGTAATAATGAAGAGCAAATATATTGAAGCTATTGAAAATAGTGAGATGAAAAGAGTCAAAGATGAATGGTGAGTCAACTTTCAACCAAGCCTAGGAAAAATGTTATCAAGTGTATTCACCTATGGGAGTGTAGAATGATGTAGAGTCAAATTTCAAGCATACTCCAAAAGAAAGTTCAAAGAATGAATTCATAGTAATAAGCAAAGAAAGAGTGTCTACATGAATATAGGCTAGTGTAAGTGAGACAAGTTGCCTCTATGCCTAAAAATCACTGTCACTAAATGAAATTTCTAAGAGAGTATATTTATGCTAAATGACGAATAAGCAAAGAATGAGTGGCTACATGAGGATCGGCTAGTACAAGTGATACAAGTTTTATCTACGCCTAGAATCATTGTCCCTCAACATAAATTCCAATAAAGCATATGTTTGTTTTACGATGAACAAATAATGAAAGGTTAGTAAAGATGAAATAAAAAGACGTTAAGAAAGAACAGGGTGGAATCACAATAAGAGTCTAGTACATGTATGACAAGTTGTACCTACGCCAATATAAGGTCACCAAAAGTACTCACCTAAAAGAGTGCTGAACATTAAGAGATAAGTCTCAATCACACTCTATTTATAAGT
Source organism: Solanum habrochaites (assembly GCA_027704765.1). Taxonomy (NCBI): domain Eukaryota; kingdom Viridiplantae; phylum Streptophyta; class Magnoliopsida; order Solanales; family Solanaceae; genus Solanum; species Solanum habrochaites. Next base: position 5,027,469 of record JAKWJA010002490.1, on the reverse strand, counting down.
GTAAGGACAATTCACACTTAATACGTAAAGAAGAGATGATAAATCATCTAATGAGATATGAATACCTCATGCTAGAAGTAAGGTTCGATGATATACGAGTTGAATGCGAATAGGAACTTTAAACATAGCATCGATAGGCTAGCTATGAGTGATAATTTCTTCTTTCAGGAAGGGCGGAGGTTCACGTAATTATCATAAGATGAGATTGTCCACCAAGATGGGTATGGGTCTCCCAAAATCTCCTAGACTTTGAACTATGTTGACAATATAGGGAACTGGCCAGTGGTTTTCAACCTGAGCGGGCTAGGGATGTTTTGGTTTCACCTTGGCGAGTGACTCCACCTCTTTTTGGTGTGGTGAAAAAACCAGGTTTCATGATGCTCATATGATCAAAATCGGTTAAATTTTAAGTTCCTCAAGGTATGAAAGATAATGAAATGAATGAAACCGATGGTTTTTGGATAGGATAATCAAGAGGTGAACTAGACTCAAGTAATGACACTATGTCATGCTTTGTCAATGCATAGTGAGTCTGATGACAGTCTGAAACAACATCATAGGTATAGCTTGTGTTTACACCAGCCTACGTACGAATGAAAATGAAGTATGTGTGAATGAATGAAGCAGACTCTGTGTTTTCTAAAGAAGGCTCTCTAGTTTGAGGTCCCATATGTTGAGCCCTCATTTCGGGAAGTCCGAATGTTAAGACTATGATTCCAAGGTCTCACGACATATGAAGGAATGATATGTAATATATGTATGTGCTATATGAAATATGTTATGTGTTGTGTGCAATATAAAAGGATAGATGATGCATGTTACTCTCAAAGAATGACATTCCTGATCTGATTTGGCAAGTACAACTTACTTGGATTTCAATAATCCATATCGTTAGAGGAGAGCTCTTCTTAATCATGCATGTCCTTTGTGTGTACTTGAATACAACCATACTTAGTACAAGTGTGTTATAATCCAATACATTATACTATTTTAAGTGTAGGTTCAAAAGGGTGTTGAAAACATTCAATAAAACTGTTTGGACATCAGAGCTTTTTATCTGGATTTGGTATGTCCTCATGCTTTCGAGGATGCTTGTCATTATATTTCTGTAGGCTAGTGGAGTATGTTCCACTAATATTTCTTTCCTATTTTGTTCGGACTTATGTAATGGTGCCGTTTTGGAAATTGTTACTTATGTTATAAGACTATTTATTTCAAGATTGAATTATTCTTTATTAGATACTTGATGCACATGATCAATGAACTTCTTTATACGAATATTCATGTTAAAACTATGAAGTTTATGTATACTTAAAACAAAATAAAAATTTTCAATTTTTTTTGCTGAAATTAACCTAACGAATGTAATGACGACATAAGTAGGCTTGTCTGCGACCTATGAGAGGTCAACGATGCCGGTTTTAGGAAGGTTCTATACCTTTGTAATGACATTCCATCCATGTCTACTTAAATCCTTCATGGACCAGTGTCACATCTGGGTTTACCCCCTAGACGTAACCGGTGTCATTATCCTTTTTAAGGATTATGACTAGAGTCGTAGTTTTATGTCATTACATTCATAGGTTAAAAAATGCGGAAATTTTTTAAACTTTATTTTCTATACTTGGAGGTTTATATAGACCTCTACATACACATAATATATGTTCATATAGAGTATAAATAGACCCTTAAAATAGGAAAGTTACATAGACTTCTACTTTTATTGCACATGAATATTTAAAAATATAAACGTAGTCTCAACGATTGTCTCATCTCATACCATCTAAACAGATATCACAATATGGGAATATCCCTTACATCAATTCAACAAGAATATATATAAGTCATATGAAAGTACAATATTCAAATAACAAGGAAAGAAGGACCTATCCGACTTGGATGAAAGGAAGAATCCAATCCTTCAACAATATTGCCTTCAAAACTCTTTAATGACCGAAACCTAAAATGTTTAGGACAAGGGAAGAAAATGGGGTTAGTAATCCACATGTGCTAATTATAATATCCTATGCACATATACAAGCAAAACATGCAAAGGGACTTTTTATTAAAGCATGACATTCTACCCCCTTTTAGGGCTTAATTCAAAGTCAAGTATGTTGTATTAATCAACCAAACATGCTTACTTTCTCAACAAGTAAAACTTATCCCAACACACTTAGAATAATGATTTACTACAACCCTAACATGAAGAGGAATAATATCAAAAGAATGAATAAGAAATAAACATATCATAATAAGCAAGACAAAAACTCACAAGTCCTTATTAAGTAAACAAGTGCAATAACAAAGCAATGCCCTATAACATTGCTCGATCAAGCATCCTAAAAAAAAAAACATGACCAATGTCCAACTTAACATATTATGGCATTAAGGATTACATTTAATCTTATATTATCATTATAATCCAAGGAATATTCAAGAATAAACTACTAAACACATAGTATCACCAATATGACATGGTCATCATATATATTCATCATAAATTATCATAACATAATCATATAAGAACCTCATCCTAATACTCCCCTCAAGACTAACTAGTGCAATGTCTAGGTATAGTCGCATACCCCTACCTAGACTAATCTAGACCCCTTAGGTAATCAAATTTAGAGTTTATGTCCTTTAATTCGTTTTACTTTTTGGGAACATATTGCCCTAACCGACATAGACCACATGAGTTAGTGTGGAATCAGATGTCATAAAACCCTACATCGAAAGAAGGTGGACTACTTGCCAAAGTAGTACCAAAACATAAAACATCGAAACTACGTGATTCGACTAGAAAGTATTCCTATGGGCACAACATAATTCAAGAACTAGGAATTTAGTTGGGACTCTCTTTATGCGCCATGCATTATGGTCTCCAATCTCAAGATTAATGTAGTGCTCTTACCTTCCCTTTGTGGAAAGGGAAACTTCTCTATCTAGTTCGCTCGGTGCTAGGGTCCCTTTTTGAAATGTCTTTAAGACTTTAATTATCAATCATTACTTAATTTATAACATAAGGTCTCCCCCTTGTATAATCATCATGATCAATATCTTAATAAGAATTGTATGAGTATAAGTCCTTTCATCACAATTCATGTAAGTGAGGTTAACACTTTAGCATTTCATAACATATTAAGGCCTAATGATTGTTTTCACCATCCTTATGGCACATACACCTTAATATACCTCACAACATAGTGAAGATATTACAATTCAACATCATACCACCCTATAACCCTTATATAAGGCATATTCCAATGAGGTATCATTGCTTAAAAACAATTAATCACAGCTGGAAGTAAAGATAGATATTCTAAGACTTACCAAGTCTTTCTCATGGCTTATCATCAAGGTCTTACCATCAAACCATAACTCAACCCTACATGGGGATTAACATCATAGCACAATGATACCCAATAGAATAACAAGGCCAATTGCATATGTATAACACAATTCATCTTTAGATACCAACTTAAGACAAGATACATATTCTAATTTCACATTATAATTCATAACCTAAATTATATCTGAGAACTAGCATGATGGGCCTATAATTCATCTTAATTTAACCATAATAGCACCATAGGATAGTCATTTAATCAGCAACCAACTAAATTGAATGATCACAAGACAATATAGGTAAAAATCACTACCTAGGGTTAGGGATAGAGGTCATATTCATCAATTAGACCAAACCATCAACAATTATGATAAAAAGTTGTATTACATATAAATCTATTCAATATAAACCTAAGAATTCATTAATAAATCAATCCATTCATTCAATTTCCTAATTGAATGAAACCCATAAGAAAACTCAACTTTTTGAAATCTATTATAAAGGAACCCTTTGCGGAAAGGACCTCAGAGGTGAATAGAACCCATACCTTAATGTTTATAAAAAATTTGATGAAGAATCCTTGATTTTTTTTCCATACCCCGAACCCTATTTCTTGCTACCCTTCAATGGTATGTTCATGTAGAGAGAGAAATAAGAGAGAAGGAAGAAAGTTTATTTTTAAAGTTGTCTTAAGGTTAATGAGGGTTAAGGGTATTTATAGAAGGGTTTAATTAACTTAATTAGTTTCCCTTTAATCACTAATTAACTCCTAAACCACTTAATTAATTCAAATAAAATCATTAAAAATTCATCAATAAAACTTGACGCTCACCGATGAGACCCTGATCGACGGTCTATCGCTGAGTCAATGAAACCCCCACTCCGTCTGCACTTCGTCGTCTCGGTCAGAGACTCTTCAGGAAATTGCTTCCTCTAATTTTTCTAAGTTAAGATTACGGTGGCCTCGACGCCCCAGCCTGTGACGCCCCGTCAACCCCCTTCTGTCGCATATAACAGTATCTAGGTAAAAAAAAGCCTTCACGAATCTTTCTAAGTGTGTGAAGACGGTGGCCTCGATGCCGCGTCGAGCCACGTACGTACCGTCTTCAGTCCCATTAATGCACACTGCTAGGCAGTGCTACATCAAACTGGAGGGATCCCTCTCAAGGGCCCTTGATTGGTTATGGGGAGTCTTACCTAGACGTTTAAATAATGAATCAACACAAAAACCTATTATCTACCTTTCCACCCCTTCTCGTACATTTTCGACTCCTAAAAGTTAGTAAGAAAGGTAAGGCACACTAAGATCCTTCTGAACCAACTTCCCTGACATTTTTGGATGTTTTGGTTCTTAAACCAACTAAATGATCTATATTCATTAAAAATATACTTAGAAACAGTGTTTCGAATTTATGACACCTATGTTAGGCTTTACCACTAGTCTTGGATTTTTAATGTGTTACATTATGCCCCCCCCCCCCCCCCTAGAAACATTCATCCCTGAATGACACTAAAAGTGTTTTGAAGGAAGGAGTAGACCCAAGACTAGAAGCCCAACAAATCATAAATATTCATTTAACATATATCATGTCAGCTCAACAAGGCAAATATCAAAACTCATATTACCATACCTAAGGCTCAAAACACTTCATCATGAGGAATTTCCTTCTCACAACAATTATGAGCTCAACATACTAAATATTAGTAAATTAGCACCAAGTTCAACATAACAATATGCTACCTATCATTTCATGAACACTCACCATATCAAAATATACAACATTACTCAAAGCAAGCAAAAATATAAATTTCATGTTTTTAATAGCAATACTACAGTAACTTCACTGTAAAATTTATTGTTAGGTTTTACGAAAATTCCATTTTTACAACACTTCACCCGAATATCAAGAAAAACAAATATTTGTCATAAATATATAATTAAAAATAATGGATAAACTTAATTCTAAAAAAGATGAGGATAAAGATGCCTTTCATGTAGCACCCTCTACTAATTGATTTTTCTGTAACACTTTTACGAATACCACCTCTTTATTCCTCAACCTCTTGACTTGCCTATCATGAATTTTAACCGGGATTTCTTTATTAGAGAGGTTATCCTTGACAACAAGACCCTCCATAGGAAGAATGGACTTGAAGCCACTGATACCCTTTTTCAACATAGAAACATGGAAAACCGGATGAACCGAAGCCAATTCACTAGGAAGTTTCAATTCATACGCAACCTTGCCAACCCTTTTCAAGATTTCATAGGGACCCACATAACAAGGACTCAATTTCCCTTCCTTGACAAACCTAAAAACCCCTTTCATTGGTGAAATTTTTATATACACCTTAACACATTCTTCAAACGCTAAATCCCTTCTCCTATTATCGGCATAAGACTTTTGCCGACTATAGGTCGTTTATAACCGGTTCCTTATGAAATGAACCTTTTCCAAAGTCTTATAAATCAACTATGGACCAAGAAGTTATGGTTCACCCACTTAAAAAAATCTATTAGGAGACCTACATTCTTGTATAATACAAGTCTTCATACGGACCTATGAATATGGATGAATGAAAATTGTTTTTTTACTCAAACTCCGCTAAAGGTAAATGCCAATCCCAACTCCCTTTAAAATCAATAAATCAAGATCTAATCATATTTTTCAAGGGTTTGTATCTTACGCTCCGCTTTCCATCCGTTTGGGGATGAAAAGTTGTGCTCCACTTCTCTATAGTACCTAACCCATTTTTGAAACAACCTTAAAAAATCTAGATATGAATTGTGCACCCCGATAAGATATGATGGATAACAGAATGCCATGGCGGCACACAGTCTCATCTAGGAAGATTCTTTTATGATCTTTCACCGAATATTAAGACTTGACGGGGATAAAGCAAGAGGATTTAGTCAATCGATACACAACCACCCATATGAAATCATAGGAATTTTGGGTCCGGGGTAAAACTACTACAAAGTCCATATTGATGTCCTCCCACTTCCAATCTGAAATTTGGATCTTTATTAGTAAGTCACTTGACTTTAAGAGTTCGGTCTTTACTTGTTAGATATTCAGATACTTAGCGATGAATTACGCTATGTCTTTTTTTATACCTTCCCACCAATATCTTTCCATTAGGTCATGGTTAATTTTGGTTGACCCTGGATGAATTGAGTAGCGGGACCCATGTGCTTCTTCTAAGATCCGAACCCTAAACCCATCTACTGCGGGAACATATAATCTCCCTTGGTACTTTAACACAGTATCATCCCCTAGGGAAAATGATTCATTAAACTTGCAAAAAACCGATTCTTTCAACTCCATCAAGGCTAAATCAAGGTGTTGTTTACACTTCACCACAACCACTAAAGATGACTCGGAATTACAAAAAACTACTGCACCCCTATCGGGAGCACTCTCTAACCTCACCCCTAATCTATCAAATATACATACTTCCCTTTCTATGTCCTTTTTGGATTCATCAAGATGGGATACACTACCCATAATCATCTGACTTAGGGCATCCGCAACAGCATTTGCCTTGCCGGGGTGATAAAGGACACTTATATCATAATCTTTCAACAACTCCAGCCACCTTCTTTGTCGGAGATTTAACTCCTTTAGGGTAAACATATATTGGAGACTATTATAATCGGTAAAATCATCCACATGAACCCCATACAGATAATGCTTCTAAATTTTTAAAGCAAACACCATCGCTGCTAATTCAAAGTCATGAGTCGTGTAATTCCTCTCATGTACCTTTAGTTGCCTTGAGTCATAAGCAATCACCTTCAGGTTTTGCATAAGAACATACCCCAAACCCACTTGGGATGCGTCACAATACACCAAAAAACCTATTGTACCCTTCGGTAAGGTCAACATCATTGCTGAAGTAAGCTTATCTCTCAACAATTGGAAGATCTTCTCACATGCCTCTAACCACTCAAAATTTTTACTGTTTTGGATTGAAGTAGTCAAAGGATATGCAATGGACGTGAAACCATCCACGAACTTCTTATAGTAACCCGCTAAACAAAAGAAACTCCTGGTGTCTTTAAGAGTCAATGGTCTAGGCCAATTTTTCACGCTTCTGTTTTATTGGGGTCTACTTCTACTCCCTCACACTTACTATATTTGGCATACAATTGATGTTATTTAAGGATTTGCAACACTACGCTCAAATGACCCATATGTTCTTGCTCATTCTTCGAGTATACCAGAATATCATAAATGAAGACAATGATAAATGAATCTAGGTAAGTTAGAAATACTCTATTCTTAAGGTACATAAATGCTTCTGGAGCATTAGTAAGACCAAAATACATGACCATGAACTCATAATGCCCATACCTATTCCGAAAGGCCGTCTTCAGTACATCCTCCCCTCTCACTTTGAGTTGATGATACCCCGACCTCAAGTCTATCTTTGAAAAGTAATTCGCCACTTAGAGTTTGTCAAATGAGTCATTAATACGAGCGACAGGGTACTTAATCTTAATGGTCATTTTGTTGAGTTGACGGTAATCAATACACATTCTCAAAGACCTATCCTTCTTTTTGAAAAATAACACTAGAGCACCCCATGAAGATATACTAGGCCTTATAAAGCCTTTGTCAAGCAAATACTTAAGTGGAGCCTTCAACTCTTTCAATTTGGCTGGAGCTATCCGTTATGGAGGGATTGAAATGGGATTTGTTTACGTAGAAAATATACACCAAATTCAATTTCTCATTCAAGAGGAATACTGGGAAGGTCATTAGGAAAAACCTCTGGAAATTCGTTCACTAAGGGGACCGACTCAATAGGAGGAATTTCGGAATCCAAATCCTGGACTCTTACAATTTGATAGAGACAACCCTTTGTGATCATTTTACATGCTTTGAGACAAGATATGATGCAACCTCTAGGAATGAATTTTGCCCCCTTCCACTCAACAATGGGTTCATTTGGGAAGTTATCTCACCACTCTTGTCATATAAACAATGGATGCAAAACATGCATGCAACCAATCCATACCAAATATAATATCAAAATCAAACATATGTAGTTCTACTAGATCAACATAATAAACTCTATTGGACAAAGAAATAGGAAAATTTCGATAGACTCTTTTAGCAACAACCGACTCTTCCACCGGTGTAGACGCTAGAAAAAGCTCATGCAAAATATCAGGTAAAATATCAAACTTTTAAGATACTAGTGGTGTAACAAAGGACAAAGTAGCACCCGGATCAAGTAAAACATACACATCAATAGTAAAGACTTTTAACATACCAGTCACAACATCTGAGAGGTCTCTTGCTCACCCTAGAACGGAGAGCGGAGAAGCTCATATTCTTTGTAGCATCACTAGAACCACTTGCTTCAGCATGGACACTACCCTTGTCATGACTTTTCATGTTTAAAAAATCCCTCATTTTGTGACCACTCTTGCCACAACTAAAGAAATTATCCGTCCCATCAAGCTACTCACCATAGTGTTTTTTATCACAGTTTCCATAAGTTGGCTTCTCCTTTGGTGAATTAGACATTCTATCACCACTAGATCTTGGACATTTGGTAGGGATTTGATTTGAACCCCACTTCTTACATTTAGGCTTATCTTATATCTCAAGCCTATTCTTTGAGAAGCCTCAATCATATGACCTAGAACTCTTCGCATCTCTACTTTTTCTCATAGCTCTTGCTACCTCAACCCCTCTTCCATAGAACATCAGACGGGAAATGTTCATGTTGTCATGTAACATGGCCGATTGCATTCCTGTTGTAAGTCCTCAGACACCCCCATCACAAAACTTCTCATTTGGTCTCTAGGATCATAGACTATCAAAAGAGAATATTTTGACAACTTAACAAATTTCAAAGAGTACTCATGAACACTCTTCCGTCCTTGGCGAATATTGATGAACTTCGTCGCCTTCTCCTCCCTCATCTCTCTAGGGAAGAACCGATCTAGAAAATCTGCCTTAAAGATCTCCCAAGTCATAGGACCACCCCTTAACGACCTATTGTCCCTCCATTGCACATACAATGTTTGAGACACATCCTTGAGTTGATATGAGACCAACTAGACCTTCTCGCTTGAAGTCACCCCCACAGCATTTAGCACATTGTACACCTCATCAATATATTATTGGGGGTATTCATCAACCTTAGACCCATAGAATGTAGGAGGGTTCATCCGAGTGAAGTCCCTTATATGGGAAGCTAGAGTAGTGACTTGTTGTTGAGGATAAGGAGAAAATTTTTGATTCGCTTGAGTCATCATGGCTTGCGCTTGAACCGTTGAAGCTTGTGATTGAGTAGTCAAGGTTGGCCCATTTGATCAAGAATAGCCCTCATCTCCGCCACTGACATTTGTGGAGGGTTAGCCGGGGCTTCATCAACATTAGAATTTCCTCAAGTGGAGGAACTTGCTCATCATGGGGAGAAGATCACACATTAGCAACTTCCTCCTCAAGTCTTCGAGCCACATTCCTTTGAGAGTTCACGCTTCCTATAAACAAAACAATATGATTATATGCAAAATCACACCATAAGTATACTCTAGTAGCACGATATAATATTTCCAAGAAAGATAGTGATTCCTAGAATCATATAGGTTCCTACTAATAAGTGTGGTGCGCTTCATAATAATGAATACAAACCTACATAGACGTGGTAAAGAGAGATACATAAATTAACGATATTCAACCTTATACTCTAATATCAAGTTTTTCCTATCCGGGTTTATCCCTTAGACGTAATAGGCATCGTTATCTATTTTAAGGATTAAGCCTAGCCTCCTAGTTTCATGTTCTTACATTCATAGGTTGAATAATGCGGAAAAAGTTAAACATACACAGACCTCTACATACAGATAATATATGTTCATATCGAGTGTACATAGACATTTCATATAGGAAGGTTACATATCCTTCTACTTTTATTGAACATATGTATGAAAATATATAAGTAGTCTCAGTGATTGTCTAGTCTCATACCATAAAAACAGATATCACAATATGGTCATAGCCCTTACATCAATTTAACTAGACCATGTGTACTTCATACGAAAGTAAAATATTCAAATAACAAGGAAAGAACTGATACAGTCAATAAGCTTATAACAAAATCCAAGCTAGAAGATGGCATTCCCTCGAAAGCTTAGGATCTATCCCACTTGGATGAAAGGAAGAATCCAAGCCTTCAACAATATTGCCTTCCAAACTCTTCAATGATTGGAACCTAAAATGTTTGAAACAAGGGAAGAAAATTGGATTAGTACTCCACATGTACTAAGTATGAAATCTTATGCATATACAAAAGCAAAACATGAAAAAAGGAACTTTTTATCAAATCATGCCATAAATCAACCAAACAAGCTTATTCTCTCAACAAGTAACACTTATCCCAACAACAGAATCATGATTTACTACAACCCTAACTTCAACGAATAATATCACAAGAATAAATAAGAGTTAAACATAACATAATAAGCAAGACAACTACTCACAGGTCCTTATCAAGTCAACAAGTGCAATGACCAAGAAAAGCCCCATAACCTTACTCGATGAAGCATCCGCAACAAGAAAACATTACCGATGTTCAACTTTACATATAATGGCATTTAGGCTAACATTTCATCTTATGTTATTATTATAATCCAAGGCATTTTCATAAATTAACTAATCAACACATAGTATCAGCAATATTACAAGGTCATCTTATATTTACATCATATATTATCATAACATAAACATAGAAGAATGTCCTCCTAATATTCCCCTCATGACTAACTAGTGCAATCTCTCGGTAGAGTCTCATAACCCTACCTAGACTAAGCTTGACCCTATAGGTTATCCAATTTAGAGGTCAAGTCCTTTAATTTGTTTTACCTTTTTTGAACATCTTGCCCTAACAAACATAGATCACGTGATTTAGTGTGGAATCCGGTGTCATAAAACCCTACAATGAAAGAAGGCGGACTACTTGCCAAGGTAGTACCAAAACATAAAACATAGCAACTACGTGGATCTTCTAGCTAGTATTCCTATTGGGGCAACCTATTTCAAGAACTAGGAGATTTAGTTGGGACCCTCTTTATGCAACATGCATTATGGTCTCCAATCTCAAGAGTAATGTAGTGCTCCTACCTTCGCTATGTGGCAAGGGACACTTCTCTATCTAGTATGCTCGGTGCTAAGCTAGATTCCCTTTTTGAAATATCTTTAAGACTTTAATTATCAATCATAACTTAATTTATAGCATAGTGTCTACCCCTTGTATAATAATCATCATCAATATCTTAATAAGAATTTTATGAGTATAAGTCCTTTCATCACAATTCATATAAGTGGGTTAACACTTTAACATTTCATAACATATTAAGGCACAACGATAGTTTTCACCATCCTTATGGAACATAAACCTCAATATACCACACAGTATAGTCAAGACATTTCAATTCAACATCATACCACCCTATAATCCTAATATAAGGAATACTCCAATGAGGTATCACTGCTTAACAACAATTAATCACATCTGGAAGTAAAGATATATATTCTAAGACTTGCCAAGTCTTTCTCATGGGTTATCATCAAGGTCTTACCATCAAACGATAACTCAACCAAACATGGGGATTAACATCATAGCACAATGATACCCAACAGAATAACAAGGCCAATTGCATATCTAAAACAGAAATCATCTTTAGATCACAACTTGAGACAAGATACATACGCTAATTTCACATTATAATTCATAACCTAAACTACATCTCAAAAACTAGCATGATGGGCCTATAATTCATCTTAATTTAACAATAATAGAACCATAGGATAGTAATCTAATTAGCAACAAACAAAATTCAATGATCACAAGACAATATAGGTAAAGATCACTACCTAGGCTTAGGGATAGAGGTCATATTCTTCAATTAGACAAAACCATCAACAATTATAAAAAAAAAATGAATTACAAGTGAATATACTCAATATAACCATAATATTTCATTAACAACTCAATCCATGACTTCAATTTCATAATTGAATGAATCCTGTAAGAAAACTCAACTTTTTGAAATCTATTTTGAAGGAACCCTTTGATTAAAGGATCTAAAAGGTCAAATAGAACAAATACCTTAAAGTTTCTCAAAAATTTGATGAAGAATTCACCCTTTTTTTCCAGCCCCCAAACCCTAGTTCTTGCTAGCCTTCAATTGTGGGTTCATGTAGAGACATAAATAAGAGATAAGGAAGAGAGTTTATTTTGAGAGTTGTCTTTAGGTTAATGAGGGTTAAGGGTATTTATAGAGGGGATTAATTAACTTAATTAGTTTCCCTTTAATCACTAAATAACCCTTAAACAACTTTATTAATTTAAATTAAATCATTTAAAATTCATCAATGAAACTCGACCCTCATTGATGAGATCCCGATTGACTCTCTGTCGGTGAGTCAACGGACAACCCCCATCCATCTTGCACTCCATCGTCTCGGTTAGAGGCTTTGCAAGTGAGGTCTTCCTCCAATTTTTCTATGTGTCGGATGACGGTGTCCTCGACGCCCTGCCGATCCACTGACGCCGCATCTACCCCCTTCCGTCGCATGTAATAGTAGCTAGGCAAACAAGAGCCTTCACGAATCTTTCTAAGTGTGGGACGACGCTGGCCTCGACACCCTATCAAGCCATGTAGAAACCGTCGTATTTCTTGTCAATGCACACTGCAAGGTAGTATTGCATCAAACTGCATGGATGCTCCTCAAGGGCCTTTGGTTGGTCCTTGGGGAGTCGTACACAGAAGTTTCAATCATGAAACAACTTAAACACCCATTAGCTACCTTTCCACCAATTTTCGTACATTTCTTACTCCTAAAAGATAGAAAAAAGGCTAAGTCACACTAACATCTCTTTGCACCAACATCCCGAATGTTTTTAGGATGTTTTGGTTCTTAAGTCTTCTAAATGACCTATATGCATTAAAAATGGATTTAGAAACAGTCTTTAGACTTTATGAGACCTATGTTAGGTTTTACCACGAGTCTTGGATTTTCAATGTGTTACAACTAGAACTTATAATGTTTGGTTAACACGGAGAAATGGGGTTAGCACAACACTTGTACTAAGCATTGAACCATATGCACACATCACATAAAAATCATACTTAAAATGGACATTTCAATAAAACATGTAATTTCCTTTTAATGACAGCATTGACATTCAATAACAAATAAAAGCACAGTACATATTTATTAAGTCAAGACAATGTTTATCACAAGACCAACAATACTAAGTCAAGTCAAGTCAACATGCATATCAACATAATTTAACACATTCTAGACAACTATATCATCATGTCCTAATATCTAAAAGAATTAATAAGATTTCATAACATCATAACTAAAGAAAGACCATTTTTCATTAAAACTCATTAAGGCTACAGTTGTAATGACTAAGAAAAGTCCCATAACCTTACTCAATCAATTAAACCCAACAAGAACCGTAAACAATGTCCAACTTCACATAGCTTATCATTAAGAGTACATAACATCATACTTTAGCAATAGAGACCAAACACATGTTCATAAGTGAAACCCATATTGTATAGTGTCATCAGCATGTAAGATCATCATATACATATTATTAACATTTATAAGAATATAAATACATAATAACATCCTCCTAATACTTACTTCAATGCAAACTAGTGCAATGTATAGGTAGAGGCCCATACTCCTACTAAGACAAAGCTAAACCCCTTAGGTCATATATCCTAGTAAGAGTTCATTGCATTACTTCATTTTACCTTTTGGGAACATGTTGCCTTAATAGACCTAAACCACATGAGCTAATGTTTAATCCGCTGTCACGGAACCCTAAACCAAAATAAGGTGGACTACTTGACAAGGTAGTACCAAAACATGAACATAACTTCAACTGTTAATTCACTAGCTAGTATTCCTATTGAGGCAACATAGTTCAAGAACTAGGAGATGTAGTTGGGACGCTCTTTATGCTACATACATTGTAGTCAGCAATCTCATGAGTAAGTTAGTGATCCTACAATCCCTATGTGGGAAGGGACACTCCTTACTCTACTTCACTGGTACTAAGTTACAGTCCTTTTTGAAATATGTTTAATGTCTTTATTATTCATCATAGCTTAATGTAGGTAATAGGGTCAAACCATTATATTATCATCATCATAGCTCAATAAGAATTGCATGATTATTGTCCTTTCATTACAATTCATACATGTGAGGTTACCATATTTGCATAATAATTTCATGACAAGGAACATTGGTAACTTATCACCATCTTTATAACATTTACATCTTAGCCAACTACTCACAAACCATAGTTAAATACATTTTTATTCAACATCATACAAACCCTATAAATCTTAAAATAAGATATACTTCAATTCAACATAAGCACTCAATCACAAATAATCACAATTGAAGTAAATAATTAAAATCATAAGACTTACCCCAATATCCTTTATAAGTTATCATCAAGGTCTTACCATCAACCATCCCATTCAAACCAACAATGGGTCTAATACAATCACACAATAGTAACCACATCATAGTGAATCCAATTGAATCATTATCCAACAATTCATCACTAGTTTATATCCTAGAATTAGAGACTTAGGTTAAGTTCATGATCAACTTTACAACCTAGGTCAATTACTTAAGAACTATCATAATTGGATTACAATATATCATAATATACCAATAATTGGAATAATAACAACATAGCATAGCAATACACACACTAACTAAGACAATTGTATCAATAATATACAGTTCAATTCAAGATCACAACCTAGGGTTAAGGGGAAAGGGTCATCTTCTACAAACTATGTCAATTCATCGAGATTTAAAATAATATAACCATAATAAATGTTAATATACTCATAATAACCAAAAGGAATCATAAATAAAGAAATTCACAACATTGGGGGAAAGGGATCCCAAAGTTGAAAGGAATTAATTAACACTGGGGAAATTCACAATCGTATTGGATTAAAACCCACTTGAATTACATACTTTTTAAATCAAATTGAAGGAACCCTTTGGGGAAAGGATCCCAAAGTTGAAAGGAATCCCTTAACACATTAATTTATGTAGTTTTTTTGGTAAAATTTATAATTAGCATCCCTATAACCATTATTTTCTTCGTCTTCAATGGGTTTCTTTGGGATAGAGAAAAAAGAGAAAAGGATGAGTAATTTGATTTTGAGAATAATGAGGGTTGGGTAAGTTTAATCTGGTTAGGGTATTTATATTTTTAATTAACTAACCTATGTAGAACTCAATTATACCACAAATATTAACTAACCACCTAACTAAAGAATTTAACTAACCTATAAACATGCAACAAAACATGCTTGACAGACGACACTCTGACCAACATGCCATCTGTCAATCGACGAGAACATGGCCATCGTTTGCATTCATTATTTATGTCAGAGGGTTGCCAAAATTACTTCTCACGAAATTTTCTAAGTTTGAAGCGATGCCTCGTCGATTGGACCAAGCCTTGTGATGGGACACGCTGGTGAACACTGTCTCTTGACAACTTTTAGAAACATTTGCAAGGGTCCTCCTCAAGGGCCCTTAGTTGGTCCTTCTGAAGTCGTACCCGGATATTTCAACTATAAAAAAATCCTAATACGTGTTAGGAACCTTACAAACAAATTCTATAATTTTCCAACTCTTAAAACTTTGTCAAATTTCATTAGTTTCCGGACATCATGGACGTTCCTTGACGTTTTGATTCCAAAACATCCTAAATTAATTAAATACATTATAATTGACGTATAAATAGTATTAAAACTATAAGACTCTCATGTTAGGCTCTACATTAGGCTTTAGACTTTCTGAGCATTATAGAAAGCTTGGATTAGTGTTCATTTAACAAGAGTTGGTATGTCCTTTCTAGATTCAAGAACGTCTTAATGTTTAGATTTCCTTATTGAAATTATTTTAATGGCGTTGGAAATTTTTCTATTTATTGAAGTTTGGGTTGTGTCCTAATATATTTTTATGTCTAAGATGGAGAGTTTGGGACTTCTCCTTTTATTATGATTTTTTGATAAAACAGATATTTAAAATTGTTACTGTTTGTTTGAAAATTTTTAATTTCACATAACTTTTCATACATATATGCAATGAATGATGTTTAAGGGATTGTACAAGACCTCTAAGAGGTCAATTACGCTGTGTATCGACCCAAGAGTTTCATAACTTCTAGGGTGTACTTTCGTGTTGTTACAAATTTTGTATCAAAAGATAAGGTTATGAAGTAGTCTTAGTAATCGAAAAGTCTCAAAAGGCCATGTCTAGTAGAGTCTTGTGAAATGGTGTGAGTCGCAACACATCAATAAGCGAGAGGCTATAAGACAATAGATTTTCCCTTGTTTTTAACTCTTGTGTCATGCCGAATAGTAAAAAAAGTTATTAGTTTCCTTTCTAATAGTTTTTCTCTTATGTTTATAAGAGATGAATACGAGGAGGAACCTTGCTAGGAGATTTTAAGAAAGGAGGGTGTCTTAGGAAATTCCTCCCCAAGTTGAGCAAGTTCTACAACATGGACAAGTTTCGCAATTATCTGAAGTCCCTAATATGGCTCAAGGGTATGAGGTTCCAGTGGTTCCGACAGTTATGGCAAATGGGGAGTTCAGAAAGGATTCCTTAATCTAGGCCAATCTGTGAGTAGTGAAGTAAATAGATACATTGGGCCTACGATGTATTCTATGGAGAGTACCATGACCTAAAGATTGAGAGACTTTCTGAGGACGAATCCTCCTATATTTATTGGTTCTAAGGTAGGATAAGATCCCCAAGTCTTCTTCGATTAAGTGTATAAGATAGTGTATTCTATGGAGTGACTTGTAGAGAGAAAACGGAGTTAGATTCGTACAAATTAAAGTACAATGTTCAAGTTTAGTTCACTCAAGGGAAGGATAGTAGACTGGTTGAATAGGGTCCCTTAGAGTGGGATGATTTTAAGGAAGAATTTTTAAAAAGATACTTTCCCTTTGAGAAGATGGAGCTTAAGTTTTAGTAATTTATAAACCTTAGGCAAGGTTAACGTGAGTTTTGAGGAGTATTCCTTAAGTTTATCGTATTGTGTAACTATGGTCCATCCTTTGTGTGTAACCCTAGGGATGAGATGAGTAGGTTTTTGACTTGTGTTTCAGATATTGTGAAGGAAGAGTGTTGTAAGGATATGCTCCATGGTTAGATGATTCTATCTAGGCTTATGGTGTATGCTTAATCCGATGAAGACTCTATACATTGGAGAAGAAGTAGAGATTCTAAGAGAGGAAGAACCGATGAGAAAGTTAAACCTATGTTTCAGAAGAGGGCTTCAAATAAAGATGGTTCTAGTGCTCCTAAGGATAACTATTAGAAAGGTGGCACGCCCCAAGTTGTTAAGCTTATTCGTTCTCTTTTTGTTAAGAAGCACTTTGGGAAGTGTCTAGCAAGTATTAGTGGGTGATTTGACTGTAAATAGGATGATCACAAGATGAGAGATTGTCCTACTATTGCGGCTATAGAAAAAAAGGCCAAGCAAGTTCCTCCTAACGCTCCGGATGATGGTGATCCAAAGAGGAATCACTTCTATTCTCTATGAGCAAGAGTAACAAAACTGGATGATGATGATGTTTCCATTAAATAATACTTTTCTCTCTTTATTTGTTATGGGTTCCTTTTAAGTAGAGGAGTATGGTGGGAGATAGAATATCGTAGTAACATGTTGCATTTTGTTTAGGAGTCTTATTGAAATTGAATTTTCTTAATCTCATTGCATTTTTCATCTTCTAATGATTATGTTTAAGTGGTAAATTGAGTTTAGATGGTTTTATCCTCATATTGTCATGCTCTCATCATATGGTTTGACTTAATTATTCTTCGATAAAAAATGGTTATAATTGTAACACATCGAAAATCCAAGACGAGTCTTAAATCCTAACATAGGTTCCATGGAGTATGAACACTGTTTCACGACCTATTTTAATGAATGTAGGTCATTTATGAAATTTAAGAACCAAAATGTCAAAGAACGGCCATGACTCTTGGAAACTAGTTCTGATGGGATACTAACGTGCCTTATCCTATTTGACAAACTTTTAGGAGTAGCAAATTCATGAAATTAGTTGTATGTGTGTATAAAATGTGTTTAAGGTTATTCGTGGTCGAAACTTCCGGGTACGAATCCGCAAGGACGAACCGAGGGCCCTTCAGAAGGACCCTAGTACGTAGGAGGCGACACTACCTGGGATGTGTTGCAAACCACGAAAGCCAAGCAACAGCTCATGTGTGGATTGACGCGGCGTCGATGACAACCGTCGTCCCACACTTATCCAAAATAGGAAAGCCCTCACCTGCAAAAGTCTCTGTCCAAGATGACGGTTGTGTAGGACAGAGGGGGACCAACCGTCGGCTCACAGTCGGCATGCCAACGAGGTTCCGTCTATGAGGGTCCATTTTTCTTCACAATTAAAGTTAAGTTCTATTAAAATAATTAAGGGGTTTATGGATTAATTAACTAATTTAACTTCCTCATAGAGAACCCAACCCTCATTAGGCTAAACACAACTCAAAAAAAAAACTCTCCTCCGTTTATCTTCTTTCTCTCTCTATTTTAAGACACCATTGACACAAGCTAGGGGGATGTTTTGGGGGCTGGAAAGGGACGATTTCACCAAAAAACACTTTAACAAACGTTAAGGTATCTTATCTTATTCACCTTTGAGACTTCTTTCCTAAAAGGGATCCTTCAAAGTATTTCAAAAAGTTTAATTTTCAAGTGGATCTCATTCAATTACGAATTAGATATTATGAGCTAATTTGTTTATGGTTTTTGTAGGATATAATGAATATATTAACATGTATTTTAACTTAACTATGATAATTTTGTATGGTTTAGTGCAAATTAAAGAAAATGATCCTTAACCCTTCGCCCTAGGTTTTATCTTGATATGAATTAGGTTGAGATTGATTCAATTGACTAAATTATTGGTTAAATAACTATGAGATTATATTTTTATATTAATCATGAAACAAAATTAGGGTAAATTGTAGTCTTTCATACTAGTTCTTGAGAAGTGATCTACCTTATGAAAATTTACTTAAGTATCTTGTCTCAACCTTTTAATTAGTATTGATTTATGGTGTAGTGATCACCTAGTTGGGTCGAGTTATGGTTTGATGGTAAGACTCTTATGATGAACTATAAAGGAGACTTGGTAGGACTTGTAATACCTAGTCCTTAATTTAATTTGTAGTTAAATATTATTAAGTCATGATGACTGTGTTGGAGTATGCCTTATTTATGATTGATAGGGTGGTATGATGTTTAATACAAATGTCTTGATTATCTTTTGAGGTTGATTAAGATGCAAGTGTTATAAGGATGGTAATGTGTACCAATATGCCTTATCGTGAAGTGATATGTCATGTGTTAACCTCACTTATATGAATTGTGATGAAAGGATTTATACTCATACAATTCTTATTGAGCTATTAATGATGATGATTATACAAGGGGTAGACCATATGACCTAAACTAAATTATGCTTGATAATAAGGACTTAAAGACATTTCAATAAAGGGACTTAGCTTAGCACGGATTGAACTTGACAATTGCAGGTGATGACTTCCCAAAAAGAAAGGTTAACCCTATAGTTCTACATGAGATGTTGACTTCCCATAGCGGAATACTCATCCAATAGATTCTTATGAGAGAAGGCCCTATTTACCAAGTAATATGAAGAGGGAATATACTATCTCTTCGTTCCCGAACTATGTTTCCCCCATAGGAAGAATAGCTAGTGGATTCACCTAAAAATCTATATTTATGTTTGGTTTTACTTTGACCTGTAGACCACCTTCAATCGTTGTAAGGTTTTACAACACTGGATTCCACACTTAGATTTTATGGTCTACGTCGGTTAAGGAAAGTGTCCCTTCAACTAAAATGAAAAAAAATGAAATATAAACTAACTAGGATTACTTGAGAGGTTTAACTTAGCCTAGGTAGGGGTATGAGACTCTACTTATGCCTTGAACTAGTTGGCCTTGATGGAAGCTTTAGAAAGTTGATATTATGTATGTGTATGATGATGACAATATGTGGATGCTACAATATAAATGATATTATAGATGATGATTATCCTCTTGAACATGTAATTGGGGTGTATTATATATTAAAGTATGATGCTATGTATCCTTAAAGATTATATTATGTGTAGTTGGATATTGGCTATGGGTTTTTTTCGAGGCTACTTCATTGAGTATGGGGCTTTGGTTGGTCATTGCACTTGTTGATCTTGATGGGCATTCATGAGTAGTTGTCTTGCTTATTATGATATTGCTAACTCTATTCATGCTTGTGATGTTATTCCTTGATGATAGGGTTGTAGTAGATTATGGGTTCAAGTATGTTGGTATGCGTATTACTTGTTTAAGTTAGTAAGCATGTTTGGTTGATTGATATGACTTGCTTCATTATGCATGATACTTTTAAAAGGGTAAAATGACATTTTTATGGTAAATGTCCCTTTTTAGCATGATTTGCTCTGATATGTGTATTTGGTCTCATACTTAGTACAAGTGGCATACTAACCCCATTTTCCCCTTTTTTCCCAAAAATTTTACGTTCCGGTCGTTCAAGTCTCATTTAAGACTACTTGAAGAAGGCTTTGATATTCTCTATCATTCAAGTGGGTAGGTCCTCACTTAACTAGTGTCAGTCCCAAAGAATACTTTTTCGGTGCTAGCCTTTGTTCTCATAGAGTAATTCAATCTAAGGGCATATAAAGAGGTACCATATAGAAGTCACAACAAAATCATATACCACCTCTTATTATTATGCTGAATAATTTTTAAAATTTACAAAAAGAAATAAATAAAATGATAAAATCATACTGAATATATTTAAAGATATTTTTAAAAATACACAATTTAGTTAAATATAATCTAAATTTGATTGAATTGTGGCTGGTAAATTTTATGCATTTGTGTGTAATTATAAATAATCATATAATATATTGTGTCTACAAAAGTTAAATTTAAAAGAATTGAATTAGGTAAAAAATAAAACAAAAATGAACGACAAGAGCGAGTTGGTTTGATAGTAAGCACTATTCACTTCCAACCTTAAGGTTGTGAGTTTGATTACCCAAGGCAGCATATAGTGCGTGCTTCCTGGCCTAGGTTAAAAAATTTGAAAAAGAAGATATATACATTTTATAATGTATAAACCATTTTTATTATGACAAATTTTATCATCTATACATTTAAGAAAAAATAAATTTTTCTATATAAAAAATAGTCATTAGTGAAAAAATTTGATTTTTTTCAACTACGAAATACATATCACTTTAGAGACAATCTATTTGATCACTGATTGAATTAAAATATTATGTGACGATATAATTTTTCGGTAGTTATAACCTTTTTAGTGACAAAACATTCGATTTACTAACAAAATATGTTTTGTACAACGAATAACATTGTCACAAATATTTAAACATTCGGGGATGATTTTTCTTTTTGTATTTAATATAATACTTTCAGCGAAGAAGCACTAATCGTCTTTGTATACTTTTACAGACACACATTTAGTGATGACTTAGTGACAAATTATTTTTCCTTAGACAAAATCTTTAGTGACGAAATATGATTTATTAACAATGAAATTATGTGTCCTTGATAATCGAATTTTTTATAGGGTCAAGTAGCAAATAGGGTAACCTAAGTATACTCAAATTCACATTACACACTCCTATTGAATCATAAACATAACTAGTCATAATGTTCGTATAGTCAACTAGAAAGATTCTTACTTCAACATCAAGTATACATACACGAAGACACCATTGTATTGTATCATAAACCCTATCATAAACTTAGAAAAACACATGATTTGACTTCACATATACACATAAGGCATATAGACCTTCAAAATGATAAAATATCCAATCTATACAATGATAATATCATAATTGATAAAGCTATGCCGACAAGACCACATTCTTCAAAATACATTAAGTAATTCCCAGGAGGCCACATTCTTCACAGTTTTATCAAATGAGCACCCCCACCATAATTGTACCATATCATACATCACAATTTCAATACCTATACTATACAATATAAAAGAAGTTTAGGTCACCATACCACCCTTACATCACAACAACTCCAATCCATAGTAAATTCAACCAATTGAATCCATAAACGCTCTTATCAATAGCCATAATCACCTATTCTACGCAATAATCAAACTATACAATGATGCAAGATGATATAATGTGATATTCATCAAATTAGGACAGCATGTATACAATTCTAACATGTGTCTGACATAATTCAATAGCCCAACGTAAACTACACAAGAATTCAATACAATTGACAAAAAAATCAAATCATCCATAATATATAAAAAATAAGGAATTGATGATGTGCATGGGTTAATAGTAATTTTATTATAAAATTAATAAATTAACATGAATTCAATCATAAATCATTTATTCAAAAACTTCATGCAAGAACCCGTGGCTATAAGTTGAAATAAAAGATTTCATGTGTTTGATCATCTTTGAAAACCTTTTGAAATTGACTCCTTAAATGGAAGAGAATACAAGGATGAAACATCATACCTTATGTGAAGCAAATCCCACGAAATTGGGTGAAAAAAACATGGAAATTCAGTTTTTTCCTTTTAGATTCAAAGCTTCATCAATAGAGGCTCTTGAAGAGAAGGAATGGAGAGGTTTTGTTTTGAATTTAGGATTTAGTTTCGATTGGTGATTATAGGGGCTTACAAAGACTCAATAACTTTCAATAAATCATCCCCAAATTAACCAAAAGACTACTGTATTTAATGGACATTTAACCATCTAATTTAAGTTAAAATGATTCAACCAAATCGAGGAGGTCACTGTGAGTCGCTGGATGACCTCTGATTAATGGTTGTAGGAAATATTGACAAAGAATTGTTTGCCTTGTCCCAGCGTCATGGGGAAAACTTTTTTCCCTTAAAGTTTGGCAGGCGCGATGCACAGCCACTGCCAAATCTTGGCAGGCTTGACAGCTTTCTAGGCCGATGATTAGGTCCTCCTCAAGGACCCTTTTGGTACTTAAGGAGTCGTTCTTGTATGTTTTGAATATTTACATATCAGTATATGTGTAGAAATCATCAATATTCAAATTCACCCTCATACAATACCCCCCACTACAAAGCACTACGACACACTAGTTCAACTTAGACGATTTTGTGGACATCTTGGATGTTTCACTTCCAAACACTTCAAAAATCCTCAAACTATCTTGTAACACTATTATTAACCATTTAAGGACTTTATAACCTTAGGAAATACATGTTAGTCTCTAGATTCATCAAATTTATTTTACAGTGTTACAACTAAGTAGAGAAATCTAGATGAACTCACCATGTTCTCCAAGCTATGATCACCGTCGATCATTCCTCTAGAATTCATATTAAAATCACCTGGATAACAGTATTAATAGTCAATTCAATACAATCTAATCACAATTCACTTAACATAGAATCAAGATCACAAGACCCACATTAAAGACAAATTTTAGAATTCAAGAGAAAATCACACGTTCTTCATGAAATGGGATTGAAATTCATCAGCAAAAAGAGTATCTAATCATGATACATCATTAGGATAATTTTTAAATTATTTTTACAATGAACCCATGGCTCTATTGAAAGATAGGAATTTGAATCATGAAATTACATTGAAAAGCATTCAAGGAACTCCTTCGATAGAACATAAACTAAGAATGGAGGATTACCATATGTTACAACATGAAATTACCACAAAAACATGAAGAACAAAGATTGAGAATCCATCACCTAGGTTGTCCTTGAGATTCATCTCCGATTGAGATTTCTAGAACTTTGGAGAGGGAAAAGTCTGAGTTTAAGAATGAATTTGGAATGGAATTTTGATATTTTCAACAGAGTTAATTTATACAAAATTAAAATTAATCACCGCATACTCAATATGGAACGTGGGGTGAATTTCCCAATTCATCCCTTAAGTTGGCAGCGTGCATGAAAAAACTACTGAAGCAATCGACGGATGACAGCGACAGGCCGTTGGTACAACGATGACTATGTTTTGCACATCCATCGTTTGTGACTGATGGTAATAATTTGAGGGATGAGCTTCGACGTATAAGTGTGGAGAAATACCCCCAACCTATGGGTCGTCGTTTGGATAGGTTTTGTATGAACACTTCCAACGCAGTGCACTCTCTACTTTTGGTTCCTCCTCAAAGACCCTTTAGGTGGTCCTTGGGGAGTCGTGCCCAGACGTTTCAAACCTTAATACGCTCATATACAAGTGAAGATCCTACCCTACCATTTTAGACATCAAAAAATACATAAAACATGCAAAGGCACACCAGAACACACTAGCACACTTAAAGACTAACTTTTGAACGTGTAAGTCGTTCTTGGCCGTTTGACATCCGAACCACTTCAAATAAACTATATAACCTGTAAAACACTTTACTAAAAAGTTGTTAACTTTTTTAGGTACCGGTGAGGATCTAGAAAACTTAATTCATTTTGAGAGTTGTATAATATCCCCCCACTTAGGAACATTTGTCCTCGTATGACACTTCAAACACTTTAAACACTTTGATGGACTCAATGACCCATATAGTAGGTCACAACTTTCAGAACATAATCACATAATAGTTAATGCAACAAACATGCAAGGAACACAAACTCCATATCATCACACACTCAATGCACCACAAGAAGAAGAAACCTTTACAGGCTCTTCTCATGTTTATAGGAGAAACATCCTTCTCCTAATCATTTCATGTTCTTTACATTTCATTTAATTAAGAGATCAACATGCAATAATCTTTAAAATACATACATTCATGCTCAAAATAATCACTTAAGAGGCAAATAAGAAACTCATACAAATTGCACAAAGACCACAAGTAAGGTTGATCAAAAAAGATCCTTATGACATACACAAAATACTATTTAAGCCATGCATAAAATCATCATGTTTAGTTATGTTTAAGGAGGAATGTCCTTCTGCATCAACATACTAACATGTCATCATATAATTCATATAAAAGCAATGCACAAAGGTCAATTCATTTTAATGGGAATTTTCCCACTTCTAACTAAGGGATGCTTATTCTCCCTTCCTTATGAAGTCAAAATGGTAAATCACACCACACAAATCTAAAAAAATATGAAGTTATTTCCCACGATAAATTGAGTTTCTAGCACAACATTATATTTCAAAGGCATGAATGATTAAGGAAAATTGTTATTATTTATAGGCCCACACAAATGTCATTCGCTTGACATATAATTACTTCTTTAGAGTGAGCCTATATTAACACATCCAAGTCACAAAATATTATGTTTTCAAAAGGGACTCGTCATTTCTTATATATGGAATCTCAACTTATCATTGTGAGGACTTAAAAACCAAACATTATAAGTGGAATAAAGCACGCTGCTTACATCATATCATAAATTCAAATGCACATTCAACATATTTAGATGCACAACAACATTAGAAACATGCTATTTTATCAAAATCCATTTTCATGCTATAAGAATTCTTCAAATCATGCATAACATAGTGTGATTTAAGGAATGCATAACAGATGGACAATATGAAACTTATTCTTACATGCAATAATCAAACTATATAATGATGCAAGATGATATAATATGACATTCATCAAATTAGGACAACAGGTATAAAATTCTAACATGCTTCTCACATAATTCAATATCCCAAAGTAAACTACATAAGAATTCAATACAAATGAGACATGATCAAATCACCCATAATGTAGACAAAATAAGGAATTCATGATGTGCGTGGATTCATAGGAATTTTCTTATAAAATTATTAAATTAACATAAATTCAATCATAAATCATTGATTAAAAAAGTTTCATGCAAGTACCTGTGGGTATAAGATGATATAAAAGATTTCATGTGTTTGATCATCTGCGAAAAACTTTTAAAATTGACTCCTTGAATGGAAGAGAATACAAGTATGAAACATCATACCTTATGTGAAGCAAATCCCATGAAATTGGGTTAAAAAACATGGAAATTCAGTTTTTTTTCCTTTTAGATTCAAAGCTTAATCAATAGAAGTTCTTGAAAAGAAAGAATGGAGAGGTTTTGTTTTGAGTTGAGGGTTTTGTTTTGATTGGTGATTTTAGGGTCTTAAAAATCCTCAATAATCGTCAATATATCATCCCCAAATTAACCAAAAGACTTCTTCATTTAATGGACATCTTAAAAAATTCAAATTTGACGTAAAAATGATGCAACCAAATCTAAGAGGTCACTGCACGTCGCTGGGTGACCTCTGATTCTTTGTTCTAAAATGTTTTTAGACAAAACGGTTTGCCTTGTCCTCGTGTCATAGGGAAAACTTTTGGCCCTTTAACTGTAGCAGGCGCGACGCACAGCCACAGCCAAATCTTAGCCGACTTGACAGCTTGCTAGGCCGATGATTAGGTCCTCCTTAAGGACCCTTTAGCTCCTTGGGGAGTCATTCTTTCATGTTTTGAATCTTTACATATCAGTATATGTGTAGCAACCATCAATCTTTAAATTTACCCTCATACCTTACCCGAATACAAAGCACTATGACACGCTAGTTCAACTTGGACTTGTTTCTGGAAATCTTGGATGTTTCACTTCCAAACACTTCAAAAATCCTCAAACTAACTTGTAACACTATTGTTAATCATTTTAGGACTTATAACCTCCTGAAATACATGTTAGTCTCTAGATTCACCATATTTGTTTTAGAGGTGTTACAACTAAGTAGAGAAGTCTAGATGAACTCACCATATTTTCCAAGCTTTGATCACCTTCGATCGTTCCTCCAGATTTCATATTCAATTCACGTGGATAACATTATTAATAGGCAATTCAATACAATCTAATCATAATTCACTTAACATAGAATAAAGATAACAAGACCCACATTAAAGACAAATTTTAGAATTTAGGAGGATCACATGTTTTTCATGAAATGGGATTCAAATTCATCAGCAAAAAGAGTTTCTAATCATGATACATCATTAGGATAATTTTTAAATTATTTTGACAATGAACCCATGGCTATATTGAAAGATAGTAATTTGGATCATGAAAATACATTCAAAAGCTTTGAAGGAACTCCTTTTATAGAAGATTAACTATGAATGAAAGATAACCATATGTTACAACATGAAAATACAACAAAAACATGAAGAATAAATAATAAGAATCCATCACCTAGGTTGTCTTTGAGATTCATCTCAAATGGAAGTTTCTAGAAAGAGTTTCTTTTGAAAAGGAATAGTCTAATTTAAAAAATGAATTGGAAATGGGGTTTTGATATTTTCAACCAGCTTAATTTAGTGAAAATTAAAATAAATAACCGAATATACTCTATATGGAACGTGCGGTGAATTTCCCAATTCATCCATTAAGTTGGCAGCGTGCATGAAAAAACTGCAGACATGATCGACGGATGACAACGACAGACCGTTGGTAAAATGATGGCTTCGTCTTTCACATCATTCGTTTGTGACGGATGGTAATAATTTGAGGGCTGAGCTTCCACTTATAAGTGAGGAGATATACCCCCAACCTATGGGGTATCGTTTGTCTAGGTGTTGTTTGAACACTGCCAAGTCAGTGTGCTCTCTGCTTTTGGTTGCTCCTCAAAGACCCTTTAAGTTGTCCTTGGGGAGTCGTGCCTAGAAGTTTCAAACCTAAACACGCTCATATACAAGTAAAGATCCTACCCTACCGTTTAATACATAAAAAAATACATAAAACATGCAAAGGCACACTACAATACACTAGCACACTTAAAGACTAACTTTCGAACGTGTTAGTCGTTCTTGGCCGTTTAATCTCTGAACCACTTCAAATAAACTATATAACCTTTAAAACACTTTACTAACAAGTTATTAAACTTTTTAAGTACCTTTGAGGATGTAGACACCTTAATTTTGTTTTGAGGGTTTTTTAATATCCCGTACTTAGGATTATTTGTCCTTGAATGACACCTGAAACACTTTAAACACTTTGATGGACTCAATGACAGATATAGTAGGCCAAGACATTCAGAACATCATCACATAATAGTTAATGCACCAAACGTACAAGGAATATCAACTCCATATCATCACGCACTCAATGCGACACAAGCAAGTAAAAACCTTCATAGGCTCTTCTCATGTTAATAAGAGAAATGTCCTTCTCCTAATCAAGTTATGTTCTTTACATTTCATTTCATTAAGAGCCCAACATGCAATAATCTTTAAAATACATACAGTCATTCTCAACATTATCACTTAAGAGCAAAAAAATAAAGTCATACAAATTGAAAAAAGACCACAAGTAAGGTTTATCAACAAAGATCCTTATCACATACACAAAATAGCATTTAAGCCATGCATAACATCTTCATGTTTAGTTATGTTCAAGGAGGAATGTCCTTCTCCATCAACATAATAACATGTCATCATATAATTCATATAAAAGAAATGCACAAAGGTCAATTCATTTTAAAGGGAATTTTCCCACTTCTAACCAACACATGCTTATACTCCCTTCCTTATGAAGTCAAAATAACAAATCATACCACACAAATCTAAAATAATATGAAGTCATTTCTCATGATAAATTGAGTTTCTAGCACAAAATTTTATTTCAAAGGCATGAATGATTAGGGAAAATTGTTATAATTTATAGGCACACACAAAAGACATTCACTAGACATATAATTACTTCTCTAGAGTGCACCTACATTGACACTTCCAAGTCACAAAATCATATATTTTCAAAAGGGACTCATCATTTCTTATATATGGAAACTCAACTTACCATTGAGAGGCCCTAAAAACAATATATTATATGTGGAATAAAGAACGCTCCTTACATCATATCATAAAGTCAAATGCACATTCAACATATTTAGATGCACAATAACATTAAAAACATGCAATTTTATCAAAATCCATTTTATTTCTATAACAATTCTTCAAAACATGCATATTATAGTGTGATTTAACGAATTCATAACAGATGGACAATATGCAACTTATTCTTATATGCAAGACTCCCATCATGAACAAGATGCTAGGAACTCTTTGGTTTCAAGCTTGAGTAAGAATAGAAGGAAAGGATCAGAGTATCTACCACCTTATTACTCACTTTAGCATCCCCACTTAGGTTAAACACATTCAAGAGTAGATCATCTAAAACTTAAGAGAACCTTACCTTACCAACCATAAAAACTAGGCACATCATCCCTCTCTTGGGAACTAAGCTTATGCAGAACTATCATTAACATCACCTCAATGTGATTTCCGCTCATTGAAAAGTTCAAGGGAACTAAAATAGGACAACTAAGGGAACTCCACATCTTCCCATCTAGGCGCATTATCCCCCATATGGGGTAAGCCTTATCACATCATGCCCTTTAATACCAATGTCAAGGAAAGTCAAGACCAAACCTATTAACTCCTCACATAAGAAGTTTTTACATCATTTAGGGTTCCACTCCTAATAAGATATCAAGGTGATTTTTAACCCAATAATTAGGAGGTACTCCTCAAACATCTCTGCTCTTCTATGTTTCTCACCTAAAGGAGCTCATAACAATTAAGTTAGGACATGCAAGCGAACAACATGAAAACTTAACTATACCATGCACACCAAGTGTAATTTCCTATTTCATCAGACTCTACCACCAATTGTTAAAAAGGAAAGTATCTTATGCATGCAAGCTGACAAAGGTCATCGCCTTTGGTGAAACCTTCCAACCAACCATGCCTAGATACAACCTAAGCACTGGCCTTACTTTCAATCCACCATAAAAGACAACTAACCATTTGTAGTTTGTCAAAATAAATTTTTTCTTCTCTTTATAGACAAAGGCGTACATACTACCCTCTAAGTCAATCTAAGGGAAAAGCATAATCCCACCGTATGGAATAAACCATTTCTTCCCTTTTCCCCAACTCTTAGAATAGGTTCATAAGGGAACTAACCAACTAGTTATAAGTGTTCTCCCATTAACTAGTATACTTCACGATTACCATAAAAGGTTCAACAAACTATCTCCCTTTTTTAGGATCATACCAACACAAGGGACTCCAATCCACTTAAGGTAAACCGTGAGCATTACTCATATGACAAGGCATCATCCATCTTTCACTATTTACCACCTTTATCCAAAGCATTTCAAGCTATTTCATAGCATTACACTATCATTATGTATATCCATAAAACAACCGATCATCCCAAAAGGGAACTCCATTTAACTATCACCACTCTTAAAAAACTATTACCTTATCATAACTTAATTACTCAATATATAACCTCAATTCTCATAAATCACATATGGTCATAAATGTCATCAAATCAAAACATACCAATTCCACCTTCATAGGTACTCTTTAAAGCACAAAACTAAAGTAAGCCTTAAAACTCACCTTTTCTCCCTCAAGCGTTGAGACATCATTCCTTCCAACCAAGAGAATTTAGTAGACCACCAGAGAAGGAAAAATAAGAGAGAAATCATATAGAGTTAATTTCTATGGCACGACACAAGAGTAGTGCAGAAAATGACTTTGTATCGTGCTATACCCTCTTGCTCATTGATGTGTCTCGACTCACCATCGATGAACAAGAATCCACTAGATGTGGTAGTATGAGAATTTTGATCCTAAGCAACTTTTTATAACCTCATGCTCTGATACCACGCGTGTCATTACCGAGAAGAACCCCATAGAAGTAACTTGATGTACTTCACCTCTTGGAGGTCTTGTACAAACCCGTAGACATCGTTTATCGTATTGTCATACAAAGTTTAGTGTAAACTTTACAAATATTCATAGCACATCATATGATAGAATATCACTTCAAATATATGAAAAAATAATAATTACATAGCAAGACAATAAGTATTGTTTCACAACTTAAGATACAACTCAATAGAATAGAATAGAGACACGGCCCTTAACAACATAAAATAATATATAAGCTATTAAAATACTTTGAATAAGAACTTGACATAGGGAATCCTTGAATAATAAAGATCCCTTTCTTTGAACATTAGAGATATATCAAAGATCTTCACTTAGGAGACATCCTCTATTCATCACCACCTACACTTCTTGTAAAAAGATAAATAAGAATGGTATTAGTACAAGAAAACACTACGAATGTTAACCATCCAAAAACATGCATTTAAAGAGGACATTGAATTAGAAATCATGCAATATGCCTTTTTAAAGAAATCTTGATAAACATTCGCACAATTACACAATATATTTTACACACTTCATATAGACATGTAAAATAGAAATAACATCATACAAAACTAGATATCACATTTAAGGCACATTACTCATGTTCATAAAATTTCCTTTCTTTAACCTTATCTCCCTTACCCCAAAGTAACCCTCAAGTAATACTTAGTGCAATTCATGAATAGTGTCCCATTACACCATCAATACTCAGGTATAACCTTAAGGTCATCAAGGTGAACATTCATACAACCTTCATTTATTAAACCATAGGCATATTTGTAACACTCTGGAAGTCCTATAAACTAAACTATAGCCTCACCTAATAGATAATGTGTAAATTGATGTTTCCTTTCCTAAACTAATATAATAAAGTTTATTTAGAAGTATTAGAGACTAAGTGTCAAAGAAAGACCTTGACGTCCAAAAACTAGCAAAATTGAACTAGTACGCATCCTTATGTTTTGTGAAGGATTAGGAAGGTCGTATGAAGTCATAAACTACTAAGAATACTTCAAATATGTACAATAATGTCTGTAGGGTCAGAACATCTCGTTAAAACTCCCCAAGGATAACTCGACGGGTCCTTTAGAAGGAACCAACCATAAGCAAGGAGGCTGCCAAAGTAGCCTGCGAACAGAAAAGATATGAGGGAAGTCAACCGTTTGCAGCAAGAACGTGGTAGGAAAAAGGTGCCCCGCCACGCAGGTACTTCACAAGGCTCACTGCATCGTGATGAATTTCAGAAAAAAGATTTTGAAGTGCCCCCGCAAAACATAGAGACTTCCTAGATTCTATCGCATTGTTTTTAAGTCAATTTGACTTCACAAAAAGGCCATGTTTAGTGAGGTGTGTTTTTTGTTATTTTTTGTGGGTGTTATAAATTGATTTAGGGTCAGTTATAAGTCAATTTTATTCACCCAAATCATTTCCCCAAATCACTCTCACTTGTCTCTAAATTCACTCTCTAGTCACTCTCCATTGAAGAGCTTTGGAAGCTTGAAGAAGAACACCAAGTTTTCAATTTTTCTTCTCAAATTCGTGGATAAAGTCTTAATCAAGGTAAGTATTCTTCAATCGTGGGATTCCTTTCCCTAGGATGTCCATTCACGTTGATTTTTAAATATCCCATTAAGAAAGGGTTTTCGCTAGACATTTGTTTCTTTCTAAACTTGAAATTTGTGATCAATTAGGATGAATTAGAATTACTTAGTATTTTTTATGAGTATAATAATGGTTAAATTATATTATTTAGTTGATTTATAATTGGATTCATGTTCTTCCCTAAATTCTCTAAATTGTGGATCTTTTTTGGTAAATTGCTAGAATATGATGCGGTTATGAAAGGATATATTGGCGTTGAAGGTATTTTTCTTCATGGAATGCCATGTATCATGTTTTTACTGAATATTTTGTCTAGTTTTTGAAGACCCCATGAATGACAACTTTTCCATAGCCCTAGCTATGAATTACACTTGTAGATGATTATTTATGTTGAAGTTGAATTTGTTATTGTTTAATTAACTATTATATGATGATGATGAGTAAATCTACGGATAAATATTGTGGAATTGAGGGTATGATATTTAAGAAGGTTTTTGAAGCTATTTGTAAGACTTTCTATGACTATGAGCTCTCTACTTCAATAAGGATGATTTATTCATTATAATTATCCTCAATTGAAGTATTATTAAGTGAATATAAAAGGAAGATGATGATATCATGAATATTATGGCATAATATGAATATATTGAATTGTGATATCTTGATAGGGGTATGATCATGCAAGTTGAATGTTACTCTTTTGTGTGCCTTATTATGAGATGACTATGATGTGATGATCTCACTAATGGATGGTTTTAATTAAAGGAAGTTCTTCTTCAATAACTAAAGATCTAATGACATGATTATACAAGGGGTTAGTATCATATTACCTACATTAAGATATGATGCTTAAGGAAGGATTAAAGACATTTCAAAAAGAGAATTTAACTTTAATTTATCACCGAACGAACTAGATATGAGAGGTTTTCTTTCCCAATGAGGGAAGGTAGGTTCACAATGATTCTAATGAGACGAGGACTCCAATTCTAATGGTAATTAATAGGATTCAATGCATATCTCCTAGTTCAATAACTATGTTACGACCATAGGAAAACTATCTAGCTGATCCACCTCGAATGCTATGTTCTTTTTTTGGTTCTACCGTGGCAAGTAGAGATCCTTCTTGTGCAGTAGGGTTTCATGATTTAGTATTCCATGTTTATCTCACATGGTCTATTTTCAATTAAGGAGATTGTTCCCATAAATAAATTGAATTAATGTAAGTTAAAAAGAGAACATTAAGTACAATGACTTAACGGGTTTTACTTTTAGTGTAGGTAAGGGTATGGGACTTTACCTATGCATTGCTCCAGTTGACCTTGAAAGGAGTCCTAGGAGGATATTTTTATGTAATGATGTTATACATGAAATACATAATGTTGACTTTAAATTATGAGGATTTATATGATATCGGTTTCATTGACGTACATGATGCTGGTTTAACGTCTATGTAATATGATGATCATACATGACATGATCTTATATAATGTAAAGGCATTTACTTTGGTCTCTTTTCTATTTTACTTGACTATGTGGGGTTATAGAGTTTCACATGAGCATTTCACTTGTAGGTTTAGGATGAAAATGTGAGTAAGGGTCTTGTATGTTTTGATGTTATGAACACCAAGATATGAAATGTTGATACGGATTTATGATGATATTGATGTTGTGTTGGATATGAATATGTCTTAATGTTATGGTGATTATTCACTTGTATATGCTCTTGTATATGCATACAGGTTTTCAAGTGACTTAGTATGGTTTTGAAAAAAAATCCCCTTTTGAGACTACAGGGTGAAGACTAATCAACCTCAAACCACAAAACAAGAGACCTATATTGCATACTATAGAGTGATTCAAAATGTTCTATGGAAATCCTGGAATGCTAATATTATAGGGGAACTGAATCAGTGGCCGTGGATTTTTCCAATTTCATTTAAAATCTATCATAAAAGCTCTTAAAATATCATGTAGGATTTGAATGGTGCACTCCACTTGACCATCAGCTTGAGGATGAAAAACGCGGCTAAGCTTCAGTTGAGAACCCAACCATTTCTGAAAAGACCTCCAAAAACGATAAGTGAATTGAGAAACTCTATTTGATATGATGGACAAAGAGACCCTATGTATTCTCACATTCTCATTAATGTATAATCTTGCAAAATACTCCACCGAATATGTAGACTTGACGTAGATAAGTGACTCGATTTTGTCAATCTATCCGCAATAACCAAAATTGAGTCATTTTGCCTCCGGGTTGGAGGCAACCCAACAACAAAGACCACATTAATTTCATCCTACATACAAGTAGGAACATCCATTACTTGGAATAGACCACCTGATCTTTGATATTTGACTTTAACTTGATGGAAATATTAACACTTAGCTACAAACTCCACTATGCCCCTTCTCAAACCCTTCCACCAATATACTTTTAAAGACGACGACACATTCTGGTGGCACCCGAATGAATAGAACATCGGGAACCATGAGCTTCTTCCAAAATTTGCCCCCTCAAATTATAAAAATCTGGAACACACAATATACCTTGGTACCTTAGCACATCATCACCCCCTTGGGAGAATGACTCACTAAGATTCATCAATAGAAGATCAAGAAGTTTCTTACACTTCACGTCAACTATTAAAGAATACACGGAGTTATGATGGACGATAAAACCAACTTTCGGAGAATCATCTAACACAACACCCAACCGAGCCAATCAATGCACATATTTCACTAGGTTTTTCTTACATTCTTCCACATGAGACACACCGTCACATCCGTGTTTACCCCTTATATGTAACCAACATCGTTATCCTTTTTAAGGATTAAGACTATCCTCTTAATTTCATGTCATTACATTTATAGGTTGAAAAATGCCGAAAAATGTAAAACTTTTATTTTCTCTACTTGGAGGTTTACATAGACATCTACATACGCATAATATATATTCATATCGAGTGTACACAGACCCTTCATATATGAAGGTACATAGCCTCCTACTTTTACTGCACACACACACACACACACACACACACAGATATATATATATAATATATATATATATATAGATATATATATATATATATATAACAATAGTCTCAATTATTTTTTTGTCTAATACCATCTAAATGATATCACAATATGGGAATATCCCTTACATTAATACAACAAGACCATGTATAGGTCACACGAAAGTACAATCTTCAAATAACAAGGAAAGAAATGATATAGTCAATAACCTCATATATAATTCCAAATCTATAAGATAGCATTGCCCTCGAAAGTTGAGGACCTACCCTACTTGGATGAAAGGAAGAATCCAAGCCTTCAACAATATTGCCTTCCAAACTCATACCTACACTAAGCTAGACCCTTAGGTTATCCAAGTTAGAGTTCAAGTCCTTTAATTATTTTTACCTTTACGGGAACATTTTTTCCTAACCGACATAGACCACATGAGCTAGTGTGAAATTCGGTATCATAAAACCCTTTACCGAAAGAAGGAAGACTACTTGGCAAGGTAGTAACAAAACATAAAATATAGAAACTACGTGGATCCATTAGCTAGTATTCCTATTGGGAGAACATAGTTCAAGAACTAGGAGATTTAGTTAGGACCCTCTTTATGCACCATGCATTATTGTCTCCAATCTCAACAATAATGTAGTGCTCCTACTTTCCCTATCTGGGAAGGGACACTTCTCTATCTAGTGCACTTGGTGCTAAGCAAGAGTCCCTTTTTGAAATATCTTTAAGCTTTTAATTATCAATCTTAACTTAATTTAGGCCATAGGGTCTACCCCTTATATAATCATCATCATCAATAGTTCAATAAGAATTGTATGAGTATAAATCTTTTCATCACAATTAATATAAGTGAGGTTAACATTTTAGCGTTTCAGAACATATTAAGAAACATTGATAGTTTTAACCATCCTTATAGCACATACAACTCAATCTACCTCACAACATAGTCAAGACATTTCAATTCAACATCATACCACCCTCTAATCCTAATATAAGGCATAATCCAATGTAATATCATGGCTAACAACAATTAATCAATTGGAAGTAAAGATAGAGATTCTAAGACTTTCCAAGTCTTTCTCATAGCCTATAATCAAGGTCTTACCATAAACCCATAATTCAACCAAACTTGGTGATTAACATCATAGCACAACGATAACCAATACAATAATAAGGCCAATTACACCTCTATAACACAAATCATTTTTCGATAACAACTTGAGATAAAGTACATAGGAAAACTTCACATTATAAATAATAAGCTAAATTACATATTATGAACTAGCATTATAGGACTATTATTAATCCTAATTTAACCGTAATAGCACCATAGGATAGCATCTAATCAACAACCAACTCAATTAAATGATCACCATACAACATAAGTCAAGATCACTACCTAGGGTTAGGGATAGAGGATCATATTCTTCATTTCGACCAAACCACAAACGATTATCATAAACAAGTTGAATTACATGTAAATCTACTCATAATAATCCTAATAATTAATTAACAACTCAATCCATGACTTCAATTTCGTAATTGACTGAAACCCATAAGAAAACTCAACTTTTCGAAATATATTTTAAAGGAACCCTTCGAGGATAGGATCTCAAAGGTAAATAGAACCCATACTTTATGAGCTAGTTATCTAGCATCCTTTTCTAAGATGGAACATAAACAAATTTTGCAGGCTTGGGGAGAGGAGACACGCTTCAAGGGCATAGATTACCCATCTTAGATCCTAGTACCTTATACTCCTCTTGCACCTCAAGATCAGGCAGTGCAACAAGCTCCTCCACTTTGATCACTTAACATATTAAAGGCCGAGACATTGAGGTAGATAGTTGTGGAGAAGTCTTTATATATTGATGGTATTGTAGAGCGATACCAAATGGCGTGGAACAACATAATGTTTCACAAGATCGAGCTCTTTAGAAAAACCTGAGGCCCTTACACTCAAACTAATGTCGGGAAGTTCTATTTGGCATAAGGGGAACTAGTTCCAAAGGAAAATAGAGAATCCATAACATTCAAGTCGGTGGTACTATGTGATAGTTTCGGGGAAAGAAGATGAAATTTATTGGCACGGATAATTTTTCCGTTCTAGTGTGAAAGAAAAAGACATTCCATAACTTGGTTGAATTGATACAAAAATTACTATGATATTAATTTAAGATTTTGTTAGCACCATTTGTATCAAATATAACACTGTGGTAGATTGAGGTAGAGATCCAATAGAGGAATGTTCTAAAATATAGATGCCAGATATATGTTCTAATTCAGTAGCAACACTTTGGTTCCCTTACAAAATGATTTTAATCTTTCTATGATCATCGAGAAGGATATGGCCATGAGTTAAAAAAAGAGTGAAACCTCTCTCTGATTTCCAATGTTTATTAGTGAAATATGCAGGCAGGCCCTAATGCTCTAATTTAAAAAAAGGATGTGGACGTGACTACTACTTCCTTTCCTAACATACGACAGATAGAAATAGAGTATATGAGGGATGAGACAGAACGAGGGAGAGTTGCACCGATTGATACGTATGGTAATATACAGTGATGTTGTCGATAGATGCAATACTTCTCTATGAGGCCAGTGACCCTATATCTATATTTGGTTCCTCTACGTCTACCCATCCATGATCGTCTACTGTACCACAAACTACTTGTGTTTCTACTTCTTCCCGACCATTTATCATCCAGTTCATGCTATACAAGATGGGTTGTTTGGCCTAATCTGCTGATGTGTGTGCCTCCAAGGTAGAAGTAATTGTGCTTGGGTTGATTGAGTAAGCAATTGTTGCTTCTTTGGCCCCGACTAGGGCTGACTTGAGATATCATAGGTAGTTGATTGATGTCCACATATTTGAACTTGATACCCTTAGTGTGAGAGTAGAGGCTTGTGAGCAAGGCCAGGGTGTCTTTGATAATATGACGGCCTTGAAGGCCGATATTGTTAGGCTGGGGAGTGGTGTGGAAAAGGTGACATCCACCAACATATCTTTGGTATTCATGCAGTAGAGATTCCTGAGGTGTCGAGTACAATGTTCCTTACCAGATCATAGGTTCCTTCTGGTACTTTTACTTGAGATATTTCTATAGATGAGGTTCATATAGAGTTTGAGGGAGGAATAAATGTAAAGTAATGAAGTTATTGTGACGCGTCATTTATCATTACTTGGAGGTCCTTGACGGTGCAATGGTACTATTAGTTGTAGAGTCTTTGTTGAGTTATACCTAGATGGGGGATCCAGTAGAGCAAAGAATGCTTATGAACCGAGCACTAATAACCAGATAGATGAAGTTACCTACATTTATAATTAACCCCAGTCTTAAGCTGGAAGGATAATTCTATTAACTCTATTTCTAATTTTTTAAAATGACTTTATTGTTTTTGCTCATCTGAGGACAATTCTAGATTATTTTGGTGTTTCAGATTTTTCTATACCCACCTATTTTTTTATGGTTTTCTATTTTTAAATGCAACATGTTGGAATATTGGTTTTGAACCTACTTTTTTTTAAAAAATACCACCTCTTTATGTGTTTGAATGTGGTTGTTCTCTTAAAATTCTATGTGCCAGTTGTGATAAATACAAATGATCTCTTGATAGAACTATATTAGTGTACGACTCTAATGAGTCAAGTTGAGTTACATAAGTAATATTTGAAATCCTAGCATCTCTTTGTGACTAGCTGGTAGTTGAGTGGATCTTTTATGATGATGATCACACTCTATCTTAAAAGTGTAGAGTATTGTTTATTGATTTTGTTGAATTTCATGTGCATTGAGGTTTTCTTGATACATGAGTTTGGTAATACATAGAAGTTGCCCTATTAGTCCAAATTATTGATATAAGCAAGCGATTGAAATGATATTAGGCATGACTTATTAATGGTTAACAAATAATTATCTTAAACCTCTTTCTGACCACCGTGTGAAAGTATGAACCTAACTTGGACCCATTTGATTCTATCCTTTTATTTGCCCTTGAACCATGAGATTAACATGCATCATCATACTTACAATTTTGCAAACAACACACAACATATTGCACTTATCATATCACATAGTTCATATCATTGTTTCATATGCCATGAGACCATGGGATCATGGACTTCACTTTAGGAATTCCAAAAAGAGGGCTCAACATATGGGACCTCACGTAGGGATCCTTCTTTGGCAAACACAGAGTCTGCTTCATTCATTCATACGTACTTCATTTCATTCATTTATATACTAGTGTTACTACTAATCATACCTAGGATGTAGTTTAAGGCTCTCATCGGGTTTGCTCTGCAATGATCAAGAAATAACCTAGTGTTATTACTTGAGTCTAGATCACCTCTTGATTATTATATCCTAACACCTTTGGTATCGTTCATTTTATTATGTGCATCAAATGAGGCTGACCTCATTCATTCATTTAGGAACTTTAACTTTAACCGACATAGATCATGTGAGCATCATGAAATCCTGTGTCTTCCTCACACCGAAAATAGGTGGAATCACCAGCCAAAGTGACCCAAAACATGCTAGCGTACATAGGGAATTGAATCGTGCAAGATCCCCATAATGGTAGTATAGGTTCAAAGACTAGGAGATATAAAGAGACTCATATTCATCAATCCGGATAGTATCATCTCATGAGAGTTACGTGAACCTCTCCCCTTCCCGAAAGAAGGCATCACCACTCATATCTAGCCTATCACTGATCAGTATAAAGTTCCATTACATTCAACTCATACGTCATGGAAGTTGGCTTCTTGTATGAGGGCATCATAGATCAATAGATTATTTCTCATATCATCATTAGTATTAAGTATAAATTAATTTCAATACTTTCGTGAGAGTGTTCATAGAGACTGGTCTCTTCTTTAGCTTTGCACTCTCATAGGTGAGTAAGTTTTGGTAGCATTTACTTAGGTTCATTTGAGATTGCTCTCATATTTCACATTAGCCTCTTATCATGTTGTCACCACATTCATTATCTTTAGCATATTTGCTCTTCATAAATACTCATCTCTTCTTACGTGAATGTTCAGTTCATCATATGTCAATGCACTTGGACATTTAGTGCGTTTCAAACTTTAACTTGACCCTTCTAGGGTTTCATCATTTCGTCATATACATCTTAGGTTCACTTACATTACACGTATGCTAGACTTATGGGTCTATACATAAAAACCATGAGGCTTCAATCATAGTTCATTTAAGTGATTCATATCTTCCTAAGATTATTTTCTACAAGACTTATGCATCTTGTAAGTATGCCAACATCTCGATTTCTGTCTATGTAGGCAACATTATTTCCAAACATTTATTCACGTATGAATTATGTATCAATACGAAATTGGGGAAAGGGAAACCGATTTCGAATCCTTTGGACAACACATACATTTTTATTTATTTTGGTTTGATCCACACGGCTTGAGGACCCAAGATCGAGTCCCAACGCCTTCATTTAATTTTCCCCTTAATTTCACTCTTTATTTTTTGCTCATTGGGAATGAGTGGATGTGGGACCGA
The DNA here is from genome assembly GCA_027704765.1 of Solanum habrochaites. Classification (NCBI taxonomy): domain Eukaryota; kingdom Viridiplantae; phylum Streptophyta; class Magnoliopsida; order Solanales; family Solanaceae; genus Solanum; species Solanum habrochaites. Next base: position 4,986,088 of record JAKWJA010002490.1, on the reverse strand, counting down.
ACCCCCACAACCTCATTTCTTTTCTTTTTTTGTTTTAATTCTCTCAATCCTTGCCGAGAGGGTGTGCGTTCGAACCCCCACAGCCACACTTCAATTTTCTCCATAAATTCCCTTTTATTTTTCCTAGAGGTTGTCGGTTCGATACCCACACGCCTCAACCTTTTATTTTTCTTTTAATTCCATAAATATGACTTAGAGGTAGTGGGTTCGAACCCCACTTCTCTCATTTCTTTATTTTTTATTTTTAACTTAGAGAAAATCGGCCAATGGCACTCGGGTTCGAATCCCGTGTGCCTCAGTCATTTTAAAATTTTAATTAATTATAATAAGACTTAGTGAAATTCACTGACTTTTCAGTCAAGGGTACCCAGGTTTGATCCCCCCTTAACCCCATCTCATTATTTTCATTTTTGGAGCTTTTCACATGTAAGGTCTGGGGTTCAATCCCCAGTGACCTCACCTATTTTTCATTCATTTAAAATGTCATGTTTTTATCCTTGTTTTGGAAGAAACTAAGCTAACACAATGCTGGAAATTTTGGTCACATTTTTGCAGCCTATTTTCTCACCTCTTTCACGTTAAATGTGCATACGTTTGGAGTGGTTTTTGGTGAGTTATTTAACTGCATTTTAAAGATCACATTCGATAAAGATTTTGCACTCAAATCAGAATTTTTACATCGCTTATGAACGTCAAGATTTAAAACAAGTTTGTTCACGTGAAATACAACCATAAATTTGCAATTTTCATTTTTCAATTTTTGGAAAACATAGGTTATCAGTCATTCGATTCCAAACACACATTCATGAAAATATTCACCACGTAAAAACATTACATGCGTAATATCTACCAACAGACATACAGACCTACAATAATCGATAGGAGCTAGTCAATCTAGGACTCTTTCAAACCTTTAAAAAAATCTGATTTTTTCCTTTTTCTTAAATAAACTAATAAATATTAATTAATTAAATTAATATACAAATTTAATTAAAACAATTTAAATCATTGCTTCAACCTAGGTTCGAACCCAGGTGGTGCAAGACTTCACTCAAAGGCTAATTTTCGTCCCTCTCTCAACAAAATGCCCCTCCACCTTATTAATAAAATAATTAATTACATATTTAGGGTAATTACGATACTACTCTTAGCCTGGAAAATGACCATTTTACCCCTAGATCCTCCAAACATAAGATTTTCCCTCTTTAAGTCCGATAAAGACTTATCTGGATAAATCTTTGTATTCGTATGCCCTACATGGCTGGACCCAACCTTTCCTAGCTTGACTAACTCCACAAGTTAGTTTTCCTTGATGTTGCAAAGGTTCAGAGGTCTGGTTCTACACTCATAAGTCTGTGTGAACCCGATCCAATCGTAGGCATGCTAGACACATTAAGCATTACATAACATATCCATTTTTAGATTTGTTACATTTTCCCCCCTTAAGAACATTTGTCCTCGAATGACACTTTTCATAATCTAGAACAATACTTGTAGTATCATAACCACTATCAAGAGTCAAGAAGTAGCACCAAAAAGTAGAGAGATAAGGATACTTAGATTTACGAGTAGGAAGCCTAACCTCAAAAGCTGAAAAGATAAGGGTAGAGAGATCACATATCGGCCTCGGTCACCCACGTAGCACTCTCAACAAGATTATTACTCCACAATAACTTCCCTATGTAAATCTCCTTGTTTCTTAGCAGCTTGACCTGTCTGTATAAGATCTCAATAGTTACATACTCATAGGACAAGTTTTCATTGAACCCCAAACCTTCAACAGCTGGAATCGATGCTGGATCACCTAGGCACTTCTTTAACATAGAGACATGAAAAACTAGATGAACAGAAGCTAGCTTTGCAGGTAATGAAACTCATAGGCCACCTCACCCACACGTTGTATGCCCAAACATACCTCGGACTCAACTTCCCCTTCCTGTGAAACCTCATCACCCCCTTCATAGGTGATATCTTCAAATATACCTGGTCACAAACATCAAACACTAAGGGCCATTTTCATTTGTCTGCATAAGTCTTCTGATGACTGTAAGTAGTAGCCAAGCTGTCCCTAATCTCTCTGACCTTCTCCAAGTCCTGGTGAATGATCTATGGATCAAACATAGATGACTCTCAAACCTCTAACAACCCACTTGAGACCTTTACCTTCTAACATACATTGCTTCAAATGGTGCTATCCCAATGCTTGAGTGATAGGTATTATTATACAAGAACTCAATCAAAGGCAGATGGTCCTCCCAGCTACCCTTAAAGTTAATCACACATGCCCTGAACATATTCTCCAATGTCTAAATGGTGTTCTCTGCCTGCCCATCAGTCTTAGGATGAAAGGAATTACTAAGATTCACTTGTGTGCCTAAGCTATTATTGAAAGATCTCCAGAAATGTGATGTGAACTGAGCTCCTCTATTTGAAATGATAGACAAAGGAATCTCATGCCATATCACAATCTCATCAATGTAGAGTCTCACATAATCCTCGGCTCTATAAGTAGACTTCAAAGGGATAAATTTGGCAGACTCAGACATCCCATCAACAATAACCCATATAGAGTAATGATGTCTCCTAGTCTTCGGAAGACCAACCACGAATCCATATTAATGGCCTCCCATTTCAAAGTCGGAACCTCAATAAACTAAGTAAGATCACCAGACTTAAGATGTTTTGCCTAAACTTGTTGCAATTAGGACACTTTGCCACATATTCTACAATGTCCTTCTTCATTCCATCCCACCAATAAATCTTCTTAAGATCATGCTACATCTTGGTAAAACTTGTATGTATAGAATATCTGGAATCATGGGCCTCTAAAATTATCCTGGTCCGTAAATAATCCACATATGGTACACACAGCCTATCCTGGTACCTATGTATTCCGTCATCTCCTATATAAAAAGAGTCATTCAACTTAACCAACAATGAGTCCTTTAGCTCCATCAACACAAGATCAAGATGTTGACCCTCCCTGACTTCAATTACTAAGGATGATTCAGAACTAGGATGAACTTAAACGCCCCCACTAGTAGAGTAAAATAACCGCACACCCAATATGGCCAGTCTTTTGATATATTTCACCAAATCCTTCTTCTCATCGTCAACGTGGGTTGTACTCCCATGCTCATCCTACTGAAAGCATAATCTATAATATTAGCATTAGCTAGATGGTAGTGGACATTCATGTCATTGTCCTTCAATATCTCCAACCACCTCTGCTGACATTGATTAATCTCCCTTTGTAGGAACACATACTGGAGTATTTTGTGGTATGTGAAGACATCCACATGCACTCCATACAAGTAGTGCCTCCATAATTTCATTGCAAACACCATAGCTGCCAACTCCAGTTCATGAGTGGAATAATTCTTTTCATGAACCTTGAGATGTATGGACGCATAATTTGTCACCTTACAACCCTACATAAGAACACAAACCTAATCAACCCTATATGCATCACAATAAACAAAGTAATTCTCACCACCATTAGGCAAAGTAAGCGCCGGGGCTGAAGTTAGTCTGTCCTTGAGCTCCTGAAAACTCTTTTCACAAGTCTCCGTAATTTTAAACTTGGCCTTCTTCTTAGTGAAAGATGTCAGTGAGGAAGCAATGGAAGAAAAACCCTCCACGAACCTTTGATAAAATCAGCCAATCCAAACAAGATATGAATATCTGTAGGAGTAAGAGGTTTCGACCATTTCTTAACAGCCTCTGTCTTCTTAGGATCTACCTACACACCTTTGTCAGATACAACATGACCCAGGCAGGTCACTGATCTAAGACAAAATTCACACTTTCTAAATTTTGCATGCAACTGATGTTGTCTAAGTACCTGCAAGGTTAGTCTCAATTGTTGTTCATGCTCTTCCTTGATCTTAGAGTACATGAGAATGTCATCAATGAGTACTATTGAAAAAGAGTCAAGGTATTCATGGAAGACCCTGTTTATGAGATCCATAAATGCAGCAGGTGCATTGGTGAGACCAAATGACATAACTAGGAACTCATAGTGACATAACGGATACGAAAGGATGTCCTTCGGATATCTCCATCCCTAACCCTTAGTTGATTGTACCATGAACGAAGATCAATCTTTGAGAAGAAACTAGACCCTTGGAGTTGGTTCAACAAGACATCTATTCTTCGAAGTGGATACTTATTATTGATAGTAACTTTGTTGAGCTGCCGATAATCGATACACATTCTAAGGGTTACATCTTTCTTTTTCACAAACAACACTGGAGTGCCCCAAGGAGATATACTCAGCTGAATGAAACCCTTATTAGTGAGATATTTTAACTGAAATTCAACTCTTTGAGTTAAGCTGGATCCATTCTGTAAGAAGCAATTTAAATTGGTTAAGTGTAGGGTTCTAAATCGATATCAAAATAAATCTCAAGAGGGGGAGAAACTCCAGCCAAATCATCAGGAAATACATCTTTGAACTCATTCAATACAGGAACTGAGTCTATGCAAGGAATGTAATGATCTAAATCATTAACACTCACAAGATGATATAATAACCCCTTGGACACCATTTTATCAGCCTTAAGTTTCGAAATCAAGGTATAAGGACGACTTGAGTTGTACCCCTCCCAGAAAAGCTCTTCTTCATTAGGGAAACAAAATCTCACAACCCTACTACAACAATCAATACAACCATAACACCTATGAAGCCAAAACATGCCAAGAATAACATCAAAATCATGCATTGGTAACTCAACCAAGTCTGCACACATAGACATACCACTTAAAACTATTGGACAATCCTTGTATACTTTATCATTTCTTACATTTTCACCTAAAGGTGTACTAACAACAATAAGGTCATGCAGTATTTCAGGCAAAATCTAAAAAGTGAGAGCAAGCAAAGGAGTTACAAAGGAAAACGTAAACCCTGGATCAAATAAAGCATAAACAGATGTTGAGAATTCTTGCATCATACCTGTGACCACATCAGCGGACTTCTCATGCTCCTCCCTCCGCTTGAGAGAGTAGAACCTGTTTCTCTTAAGAGGCTCACCTGCTGCTGTACCCTGTGGATTTGGCCTGCGCTGAGCATTACCTCCAGCCTGACCCATGTTCTATGGGTAGTCCTTAACCATGTGCTTGCTCTTGCCGCAGTCAAAACATGCATTTGTGCCCTGTCTGCACTCTATATTGTGAGCACGACCACACTTAGCACAGTTCTTTCTAGGACGCTGCATATCACCTCCTCTAGGTGTTGTACTCCCCTGAAATTTAGAGTTCCGTGAACTTTGTTGCCCCTTTTTTAATAAGGGCTACTCATATATGCAAAAATTATTTGTGTTGCCTCCATTGATAGGACATGACTGATCTAAGGTAAAGGACTCCTAGTATCACGAATGCCCTTTTTCTTCCGACTGTCCTTCACCTGTTGGGCATGCACCATAAACCTTGAGAGGTCGATGTTATCGTGTAGCATTGCAGCCTTAGAATCCTCCTCCAGATCTCCACTGATTCCTATGAGGGACCTACTGATCGCTTCCCTGTTATTACATACATGGAAAGTAGCATAGCTTGATAGTTTAACAAAGTTAAGGGAATACTCCATGACTGTCATTGATCCCTGCTTAAGGTTGATAAACTCCTCAACCTTGGCCTCCCAGATCTCCCTGGGGAAGAATCTCTCCTGGAAGGCTATCTTAAACAGCTCCCTAGTGACCAGAACTACGCCCAATGCTTAGTAATCCTACCACATATTAAACCAAGTATGTCCAACATCCTTACGCTGATAGGAATCCAACTCAGCTTTCTCTGTATTCGTGGCCTCCATGGCCACCAAAATCTTATGTACCTCGTCCACAAACTCTTGGGGATCTTATGAATTATTGGACCTTGTGAAAATAGGAGGATTCATTCTCATCAAGTCCCGTAGCATATCAGCCATGCAACGAACTGGTGGATCTTCTCTTTTAACATTCTGTCGGTTGACCTGGTCATTCATGGCCTAGGCCTTCATATTGATGGTCTATTCCATCTGGTCCAGAGAAGCCTGCAGATATGAATCAGTCAACCTAATAGGGTTAACTGGCGTAGACACTCCTACTTGAGTCTGGAGTGGAACATAATTGTCCCCAGCAGCTGCTCCTCATCTCCTCTAAACAATGGTTCTCCTAGTATTCATTCTATGGAAACAACAAGGATTGACGTTAGACACGCTCATAACATCGAGAAATCAGACATTAGGAAAAAGCATGATGAGATCAGAAGAAGGGGAATTTTCCTATGCATCATGAAGTCTCTAACTCATGATAGTGGTGCACTTCACTACCATGACTTACAATCTACTCGATGTATTTGATGTGAACTTAATATCCTCAGAATTAAACCTAACTCTCTGATACCAACTTTGTCAAAACCGAAAACTAGATCCTAGACAAGATCGGCGTCTTTTACCTCTCATAGGTCGCAGACAAGACTACATACGTTATCCTTACATCATTTAGGGTAATATTACTGAAACATGTGAACTTTTTATTTCATAACATTTATGTAATTCATTCTACTTAAATTCATATACCTTCACCATCAACCATCTAACATAAATAATATCAAATGAAAGAAATAGTTCAATACTATATTGAGTGTATACTTGCCAACATAAGACCAATACAATATCTTAAGTAAAACGGGAAAGAAATGCTAGTCGAGCATACTCTACTATATCAATCCTATAACTAAGATAAAATATAATGGGCAAGCTTCCTTGAAATCATAGGGCCTACTACGTCCGAATGAATGCTCCACATTCGGATAGGTTCAGCGTTAATCTGTAAGCTCTAACGTCCACCTATGCCTGCACCAAAAAATATAGTGTTCTATGGGATTAGTACACACTTTTACTAAGTATGAGTATATGCAAGCACACACCAAGGACATCCATTAGTAAGAATAGCTCTTCCCTAACAACATGATTAATGGAAAATCAAGTCAGTAAAATTGCCAAATTGGGATTAGCAAAGTCAGGGGACTTGCCAAAATTGAATTATAAAAGTCAGTGGACTTGCAAAATTTTAATTAAGGAAGTCCGTGGACTTGCCAAATTTTGTTTAGGAAAGTCATGCCATGAGAGTAACATGCATCATTATACGTATCATTTCTCAAATATAACATAACATATTGCACAAATCATATCACATAGTTCATATCATTCTTTCATATGCCCTGAGACCTTGGGGTCATGGACTTGACATTAGGACTTCCCAAACTGAGGGCTCAAGATATGAGACCTCAACTAGAGAGCCTTCTTTATCAAACACAGAGTCTTTTTCATTCATTCATATGTACTTCATTTAATTCATTCATATACTAATATAACTACTTTTCATGCGTAGGATGTAGTTTAAAACTCTCATCGGTTTTTCTGTGCAATGATCAAGAATAGCCTTGTGCTATTACTTAAGTCTATCTCACCTCTTGATTATCCTGTCCTAACAACTTTGGTATCATTCATTTCTTTACGTGCATCATTTGAGGTTGGCCTCATTCATTCATTTGGGAACTTTAACTTTAACCGACATAGATCATGTGAGCATCATGAAATACAATATCTATCCCACACTGAAAAGAGGTGTCATAACCGTCCAAAGTGACCCAAAACATGCTGGCGTACATAGGGAATCGAAACGTGCTAGATCCCTTTATTCACAGTATATGATAAAAGACTAGGAGATATAAGGATACCCATACCCAGCATGTCGGACAGTCTCATCTCATGAGAGTTACGTGAACCTCCGTCCTTCCCAAAAGAAGTCATCACCGCTCATAGCTAGCCTATCGGTGCTCAGTATAAAGTTCTATTACATTCAACTTATAAGTCACAGAAGCTGACTTCTAGTACGAGGACATCATAGCTTAATGGATGATTTCTCATCTCATCATTAGTTTAGTATACATTAATCTCAATACTTTCATTAGTGTGTTTATAGAGACTGGTCTTTTCTTTAGCTTTACACTCTCAAAGGTGACTACGTTTTGGTAACATTTACTTAGGCTCATTTGAGATTGCTCTCATCTTTCATATTAGCCTCTTATCATGTTTTCACCACATTAATTAGATTTAGCATATTTTCTCTTCATAATTACTCACCCCTTCTTTCCTGACCAATGTCTTGGCCATTTATTGTGTTTCACACTCTTACTTGACCCTTCTAGGGTCTCATCATTTCATCACATATATCTTAGGTTCACTTACTTTACACGTATGCTAGACTCATGGGTCTATACATATATGCCATGAGGCTTCAATCATAGTTCGTTTAAGTGATTCATATTTTCCTAAGGCTATGTGGTACAAGACTTATGAATATTGTAAGTATGCCAAGATCTGGCGATCTATGTAGGAAACATTACTTTTTAATGGTTTCCCTTGATTTGTCTCATTAGTTTTTGTTCATTGGGACTGAGAGGATGTGGGATCCAACCCCCCACAACCTCATTTTTTTTTCTTTCTTCTAATTCTCTCCTCTTGGCCAAGAGGGTGTGGGTTGGAACCCCCACATCCCCACTATATCTTTCTCCTTAAATTCTCTTTTATTCTGCCTGGAGGTTGTGAGTTCGATTCCCACATGCCTCAACTTTTTATTTTTATTTTAATTCTTTAAATCTGACTGAGAGGTAGTGGGTTCAAACCCCACTTCTCTCATTTCTTTATTTGGGTTTTTAACTTAGGGTAAATCGGCAAAGGGAACTCGGGTTCAAATCTCGTGTGCCTCACTCATTTTTAAATTTTAATTAATTATAATAAACTTTGGTGAAATTCACCAACTTTTCAATAAAGGGTACCCATGTTCGATCCCCCCTTAACCCCATTTCTTTATTTTCATTTTTGGAGCTTTTCACGTGTGAGGTATCGGGTTCAATCACTAATGACCTCACCTATTTTTCAATCATTTAAAATCACATGTTTTTATCCTTGTTTTGGACGAAACTAAGCTACCACAATGCTGGAAATTTTGATCACATTTTTGTAGCTTATTTTCTCACCTCTTTCACGTTAAATATGTATACATTTGGAGTATATTTGGTGAGTTTTTTAGGTGCATTTTGAAGATCACATTCAATAAAGAGTTTACACTCAAATCAGCATTTTTACATCAATTATGAACATCACGATTTAAACAATTTTTTTCACCTGAAATACAACCATTAACATGTCATTTTCATACTATCCGTGCCCAAAAGTAACGACTATACATCGCACACACTTAAACACATATTTTCGGAAAAAATAGGTTATCAGTCATACGATTCCAAACACATATTCGTGAACATATTCAACATGAAAACACATTACATGCCTAATATCTACGAGCAGACATATTAACCTACAACCATCGATTTGAGCTAGTGACAGGGACATGCAACATGGAAACAATCCTAGTTTTCTAATTAGAATCAACTTAATCCTAGGGGTCTCTTGGAAAAGGGACTAAGAGTAAGAAAACTCATACATTCTTTTGACGTTCAAACCTTCAACTTGATGCCCAAATATCTCCTCCAACATATGTCCAAATTCAAGCTTCAACACAAACTTCGACGGAAAAACCCTCTCTTTGCCTAACGTTTTTTGATATGTTTTGATTATATTTTTAATGTGAATGTTCTTCAAGTGTGAAGAAATTTTAGTTGCTAGTCATATCTTGTATTTTTCCAGAGAGAACGTGAAAAGAGAGAGAGATTTTTGACGTGGGAGAGAGAGTTAAACGCGAAAGATTATTTAGGCTTAGGTAAAGATTTAGTCAAGCTAGGACTCTTTCAAACCATTAAAAAAATCTGATTTTTGTTTTTTCTATATCAGCTAATAAATATCAATTAATTAAGTTAATATACCAATTTAAATATCACTCAAAGGCCAATTTTCGGCCCTCTCTCTCAAAAATGCCCATCCACCTTATTAATTAAATAATTAAATACATAATTAGGGTAATTATGATACTACCCTTAGCAAGGAAAAAGACCATTTTACCCCAATACCGTCAAAACTTAAGACTCAATCGGATAAATATTAGTATTCGGGTGCCCTACATGGCTGGAACCAACATTTCCTAGCTCAACTAACTCCCCACGTTAGTTTTCCTCTATGTCGAATAGGTTAAGAGGTACGGTTCTGCGCGAATAAATCCATGTGAACCCGGTCTAATCGTAGGCATGCTAGACACATTAAGCATTACTTAGCATATCCAATTTTGGGTTGTTACTTTATCCCCACCTTATGAACATTCGTCCACGAATGACACTTCTTATAATCTAGAACAACGCCAGTCATATGATAACCACTATAACAGTCAAGTAGTACCAACAAAGAATGGAGAGATAAGGAAACATAGACTTAAGAGTATGAAGTCTAGCCTCAAGAGCTGAAAAGATGAGGGTAAAAGGATGTCATATTGTCCTCGTCCTCCCACGTAGAACCCTCAACAAGATGGTTTCTCCACAATACCTTCACTTTGGAAATCTCCTTGTTCCTTAGCTTCTTGACATGTCTGTCTAAAATCTCAATAGGTACCTCCTCATAGGAAAAGTCTTCATCGACCCCCAAACCTTTAAAAGGTAGAATCGTTGTTGGATAATTCAAGCACTTCTTTAGCATAGAGACATGAAAAACAAGATAAATAGAAGGTAGCTCCGCAGGCAATGCCAACTCATAGGTCACCTCACCCACAAATTGTAGGATCTCATATGGCCCAACATATCTCGGACTCTACTTCCCCTTCCTGCAAAACCTCATCATCCCTTCATAGGTGATATCTTCAAATATACCTGGTCACCAACATCAAACTCTAAGGGTTGTTTTATGTTGTCTACATAAGACTTCTGCTGATTGTAAGCAGTAGCAAACCTATCCCTAATAACTCTTACCTTCACTAAGGCCTCATGGATGATCTCTGGACCCAAAATGGATGACTCTCAAACCTCGAACTACCCAACTGGAGACCTACACCTTTTACCATGCATCGCCATAACCTATTCATAATTAGGACACTTGGATACATATTCTGCAGTGTCCTTCTTCATGCCATCCCACCAATAGATCTTCTTAAGATCATGATAATCTTTGTGGAACCTGAATGTATGGAATATCAGGAACCATGGGCCTCTAAACTTATCCTGGTCCGCAAATCATCCAAATTTGGTATACGCAGCATGTCATGATACCCAAGTATCTCGTCATCTTCCAAAGCAAAATAATCATTCATCTTAACAAACACTGAGTGCTTCAGCTCCGTCAACACAGGATCAAGATGCTGACCCTCTTTGACTTCAACTACGAAGGATGATTCAGAACTTGGATGAACTGAAACACCCCCACTAGTACAGTCAACTAACCGCACACACACTCTAGCCAATCTTTGTTCAATTTTTCACTAACTCCTTCTTCTCATCCTCAACGTCGTTTGTATTTCTATGCTCATCCTACTCAAAGAATCAGCTACAACATTAGCCTTACCTAAATGGTAATGGACATTCATGTCATACTCCTTCAACAGCTCCAACCACCTCCACAGACGTAGACTCAACTCTCTCTATGTGAACAAATACTGGAGAATTTTGTGATCAATGAATACATCCAGGTACACTCAATACAAGAAGTGACTCCACAATTTCAGTGCACACACCACATCTTCCAACTCCAGGTTATGTGTGGGATAATTCTTTTCATGAATTTTGAGTTGTCTAGATGCATAGGATTTCACCTTACCACCCTGCATAAGAACACAACCCTAACAAACCCTAGATGCATCACAATAAATAGTGTAATTCTCACCACACTTAGGCAATGTAAGCACCGGGCGAGAAGTGAGTCTGTCTTTGAGCTCCTGGAAACTCTTTTCACAAGTCTTCATCCATTCAAACATGGAATTTTTTTCTTAGTCAGAGTTGTCAGTGAGGCAGCAATGGAAAAAAAAGCCTCCAGGAACCTGCGATAATAACCAGCCAATCCCTACAAGATACAAATATCTATGGGAGTCATAGGTTTTGTCCAATTCTTTACAGCCTAAATCTTCCTGGTATCTACCTCCACTCCTTTATCGGACACAACATGACTCAGGAAGGTCACTAATCTAAGCTAGAATTCACACTTGCTGAATTTGCATAAAACTTATGTTTTATAAGTACCTGCAAGGTTAGTTTCAGATGTTGTTCATGCTCTTCTTTGGTCTTAGAGTAGATGAGAATATTATCAATGAATAATATGACGAAAGAGTCAAGGTATTCAGGGAAGACCCTGTTCGTAAGATCCATGAATGCAGTAGGTCCGTTCGTGATATAAATGACATAACTAGGAACTTATATTGACCATAACGAGTACGAAAGGCTGACTTTGGGATATCTCCATCTGTGACCCTGAGCTGATTGTACCATGAACAAAGATCAATCTTTGAGAAGAAACTAGACACTTGGAGTTGTTCGAACAATTTATCTATTCTGGGAGGTGGATACTTATTATTGATAGTGACTTTCTTGAGGATTCGATAATCGATACACATTCTAAGATTTCCATCTTTCTTTTTCACAAACCACACTGGAGCGCCCCAAGGGGATATACTCGGCTGAATGAAACCCTTATCAATGAGATTTTTAAACATCAGCTTCCACTCTTTGAGTTCAGCTGGAGCCATATTGTAAGCAATAATTTAAATTGGTTTAGTATCGGGTACTATGTTGATACCAAAGTCAATCTCTCAAGGGGGAGGAACTCTAGGAAAATCATAAGGAAATACATCTTGGAACTTATTCACTATAGACACTGAATCTATGGAAAGAATGTCATGATCAAATCATTAACACTCACAAGATTATATAATAACCCCTTGGACATCATTTTATTGGCCTTAAGGTTCAAAATCAAGGGATTATGACGACTCGAGTTTTACCCCTCCCAGAATAGCTCTTTTTCATTAGGGAAACAAAATCTCACAACCCTACTATAACAATCCATATAAGCATAACAACTACGAAGCCAGTCCATGCCAAGAATAATATCACAATCATGCAATGGTAACTCAACCAAGTCTGCACACATAGTCTTACCACTCACAATTATTGGGAAATCCTTGTATACTCTATCAGTTCTAAAATTTTATCCTGAATGTGTACTAACCACTATAGGATCATGCAGAACTTTAGGCAATATCTCAAAAAAGAAAGAAAAGAAGGAGTTACAAAGGAAAGCGTACACCTTGAATCAAGTAAAGCATAAACATAAGTTGAGAATACTTCCAGCATACCTTTGACCACATCAGCGGACTTCTCCTTCTCCTCCCTACCCTTAATGGCGTAAAACTTGTTCCTCTTAGGTAGCTCGGAAGCTGCTGCAACATGTGGATTAGGCTTTGACTGAGCATTGTCTTCAGCCTGACTCCCGTTCTATGGGAAGTCTTTAACCATGTTCCTTCTCTTATCGCAATCAAAATAGGCATTAGTGGCCTATCTGCACTCTCCACTGTGAGCACGGCCACACTTAGCACAGTTTTTTCTTGGACTCTCCATATTACCTTCATTGCCCTTCTTGCGCTCGGGTCTGCCTCCTCTAGGTGTTGTACTCCTATAAAAATTTAGAGTTATTTGAACTCTGTTGCCCCTTTTTGAATCTAGGTTTCCCATAGACACCAAAATTGGTTATGTTTCCTCAATTGCTATGACCTTCCTGATCATGAGGCTTAGTCCTCGTAGAATCACGAACGCCCCTCTTCTTCTGGCCACTCCTCCACCTGCTAGCCATGAACCATCAACCTGGAGAGGTCCATCATATCATGTAGCACGCACCCCAACACTCCTCCTCCAGATCTCTGGTGATTGCTGTGAGCAACCTACTCATCTCATCCCTGCTGTTATATAGAAAGGAAGTAGTATACATGGATAATTTAACAAACTTCAGGGAATACTCACTGATTGTCATTCATCCCTTCTTAAGGTTGATAAATCCTAAATCTTGGCCTCCCTCGTCTCCCTGGGTAGAATCTCTCTAAAAAGGATGTTTTAAACAGCTCACAAGTTACAAGAACTTTGCCAAATGCTCGACTATCCTACCAAGTCTTGCACCAAGTATGTTCAACATCCTTAACCTGATAGGAAGCCAACTCAGCTTTCTCTGTATCTGTTGACCCCACAGCCACCAAAATATTACGTACCTTATCCAAAAACTCATGGGGATCTTCTGAAGTCTTTGACCCTTTGTAAATAGGAGGATTAATCCTCATGAAGTCCCATAGCCTACCATCCATGCTATAAACAGGTGGGACTTCCCTTTGAACTTTCTACCGGTTCAACTGGTCACTCATGGACTGGTCATGCATAGTGATGTCCTGTTCCATTTGGTCAAGAGATGCTCGCACCTCCGCATCAGTCAACCCATCAAGGTTAACCGGCATAGCCACTCCTTAAACTGGAGCTGCGGTGGAACCTGATTGTCCCCAGCAACTTATCCTTCTCTTCTCTGACCAATTGTTCTCCTAGTATTCATTCTTTAAAAACAACAATGATTGATGTTAGACACACTCATAACATCAAGAAATTAGATATTAGGAAAAGGCACAATGACATTAGAAGTAGGGGAATTTTTCTACATAATGCAGTCTCTAATTAAGGATAGTGGTGCACTTCACTACAATGACTTAGAAACTACTCTATGTTGTTTATGTGGACTTATAATCCGCGGAATTTAACCTGACACTCTGATACAAACTTTTTCAAGCCTAGAATCTAGACCACAGACGAGATCGGCGTCATTGACCTCTAAGAGGTCGCAAACAAGCTTACATATGTTATCCTTACTTCATCTAGGTTTATTTTAGTAGAAAAAATTGATCTTTTTGTTTTGTAACATGCATGGAACTCATTCTAATTAAATTTATGTACGTTCACCATCCACAATCTATCATTAACAACATCAAGTGAAAGAAATAGTTCTATACTACATTCAATGTATACTTGCAAAAATAGAACCAATAGAATGACTGAAGTAAAACGGGAAAGAAACTCTAGTGGAACTTACTAAACTAGCTCGATCCTATAACTAAGCTAGAACGTAATGGGCAAGTGTCCTCGAATACATGAGGGCCTACCATGTTTAGATGAATGCTCCACGTACGGACAGCTTAAGCATCGATCTGTAAGCTCTAACTTCCACATGTGCCTGCTCCTAAAAATGTAGAGTTTAATGGGATTAGTACACACTTGTAATAAGTATGGATATATGAAAGCACACAGCAAGGACATGCATGAGTAAGAATATCTTTTCCCTAACAACATGATTTACGGAAAGTCAAGTCAGTGGATTTTCCAAATTAGGATTAGGAAAGTAAGTGGACTTGCCAACTTTGAATTGGGAAAGTCAAGGGACGTTCCAAATTTGTATTAGGAAAGTCAGTGGACTTGTAAAATTTTGTTTAGTAAAGTCATGCAATGAAATTAACATGCATCATCATACTTATCATTTCGCAAACAACACATATCATATTGAACATATCATATCACATAGTTAATATCATTATTTCATATGCCATGAGACCTTGGGGTCATTGACATTGCATTAGGACTTCCCAAAATGAGGGTTCAACATATGGGACCTCAACTAGAGATCCTTCTTTAGCAAACACAGGGCCTGCTTCATTCATTCATATGTACTTCATTTCTTTCTTTCATATACTAGTGTAACTATTAGTCATACCTAAATTGTAGTTCAAGACTCTCATCGGGTTTTCAGTTCAATGATCAATAATAATGTAGTGTAATTACTTGAGTCTGTCTTACCTCTTGATTATCCTACCCTAACACCTTTGGTATAGTTCATTTCATTATGTGCATCATTTAAGGATAGCCTCATTCATTCATTTTGGAACTTTAACATTAACCGACATAGATCATGTGAGCATCATGAAATCCAATGTATTCCCCACACCAAAAAGAGGTGGAATCCCCGGGCAAAGTGACCCAAAACATGCTAGATTACATAGGGAATTGACCCCTACTTAGATCCTTATATTTAGAATATAGGTTAAAAGACTAGGAGATATAACGAGACCCATAACAAGCATGCCGGACACTCTCATCTAATGAGAGTTATGTGAACCTCATACCTTCCCGAAAAAAGGCATCAACGCTCATAGGTAGCCTATCAGTGCTCAGTATAAAGTTTTATTACATTCAACTCATACGTCATGGAAGTTGGCTTCTAGTACGAGGACATCATAGATCAATAGTTAATTTATCATCTTATCATTAGTATTAAGTATACATTAATCTCAATACTTTCGTTAGAGTGTTCATACAGACTGGTCTCTTTTTTACCTTTAAACTCTCAAAGGTTAGTACGTTTTGGTAACATTTACTTAGGCTCATTTGAGATTGCTATCATATTTCACATTAGCCTCTTATCATGTTTTCACTACATTAATTAGCTTTAGCATATTTGCTCTTCATAATTACTCACCCCTTCTTCCATGACCAATGCACTTGGCCATTTAGTGTGTTTCACACTCTTACTTGACCCTTCTTGGGTCTCATAATTTCATCACATACATCTTAGGTTCACTTACTTTACACGTATGCTGGAATCATGGGTCTATACATACAAGCCATGAGGCTTAAACCATAGGTCTTTGAAGTGATTCATATCTTCTTAAGATTATGTTGTACAAGACTTATGAATCTTGTAAGTATGCCAAGATGTCGCTATCTACGTAGGCAACATTATTTTTTAACATTTATTCACGCATGACTTATGTATCAATCAAAAATTTGAGCAAGGGAACCCGATTTCAAATCCGTTGCACAACACTTACATTTTTATCTATTTTGGTTTGATCCACACGGCTTGGGGACCAAAGATCGAGATCCAACGCCTTCATTTCATTTTCCCATTGATATCCCTCTTTATTTTTCTTTCATTGGGACTGAGAGGATGTGGGATCCAACCCCCAGAACCTCATTTTCTTTTTTCTTTTATTTTAATAGTCTCCTTCCTGGCCAAGAGGATGTGGGTTTGAACCCCCATAGACCCACTTTAAGTTTCTCCTTCAATTCCCTTTTATTCTGCTTAGAGGTTGTGGGTTCTATTCCCACACGCCTCAACGTTCAATTTTTTTAATTCCTTATATTTGACAGAGAGGTAGTGGGTTCAAACCCCACTTCTCTCATTTCTTTATTTCTATTTTTAAATTAGGGAAAATCGACAAAAGGCACTCGGGTTCGAATCCCGTGTGCCACAGTCATTTTAAAGTTTTAATTAATTATTATAATGGTTAGTGATATTCACCAAATTTTCAATCAAGGGTTCCCAGGTTCGATCCCCCCCTTAACCCCATATATTTACTTTTGTTTTTGGAGCTTTCACGTGGGAGGTCTCTGGTTTAATCCCTTATGACCTCACCTATTTTTTATTAATTTAAAATCTCATGTTGTTATACTTGTGTTGGCCGAAACTATGCTAACACAATGTTGGAAATTTTGATCACATTTTTGCAGCTTATTTTCTCAACTCTTTCACGTTCAATGTGTATACGTTTGGAGTAGTGTTTAGTCATTTCTTTAGGTGCATTTTCAAGATCAAATTCGATAAAGAGTTTGCTCCCAGATCAGCATTTTTCCATCACTTATGAACATCACGATTTAAACAAGTTTGTTCATGTGAAATAAAACCATAAACATGTCATTTTCATGCTCCAATCCTTGTACAAATGTCACGACTATACATTGCACACACATAAACACATTTTTTTGAAAAAAATAGGTTATCAGTCATACGCTTCATAAAGCACATTCATGAACATATTCATCACAAAAACACATTACATGATTAATATCTACCAACAGATATACCTATCTACAAACATCTATAGGAGCTATGACAGGGACATGCAACAGGGAAACAATCCTAGTTTTCGGATTAGAATCGGCTGAATCCTAGGGGTCTCTTGCGAAAGGGACCAAGAGTAAGAAAACCCATACCTTTTTTGACGTTCAAACCTTGAACTTGCTGCCCAAAGTCTCCTCCAACTCACGTCCAAATCTGAGCTTCAACACCAAACTTTGACGGAAAAACCCTTCCTTTGACTTACGTTTTTGGGTATGTTTTAATTATATTTTTAACTTGAATGTTCTTCGAGTGTAAGGAAATTTTAGTTGCTGGTACGTTTTTGTATTTTGGCATAGAGAACGTGAAAAGAAAGAGATATTTTTGACGTGAGAGAGAGAGTTAAACGTGAAAGGTTGTTTAGGATTCGGTAAAGACTTATTCAAAGTAGGACTCTTTCAAACCTTTAAAAAAATCTGATTCTTCCTTTTTATTAAATCAGTTAATATATATTAATTAATAAAATTAATTTACCAATTTGATTAAAACAATTTAAATCATTGCATTTACCTAGGTTCAAACCCCGGTTGGAGAAAGACTTCACTCAAAGGCCAATTTTCTTCCCTCTCTCCCAAAAATTCCCCTCCACCTTATTACCCTTAGACCCTCCAAACTTAAGATTTCCCCTTTTTAAGTCTGGTAAACACTCATTCGGATAAATCTTCGTATTAGGGTTCCCTACATTGCTAGACCCAACCTTTCCTAGCTCAAATAACTCTCTAAGTTAGTTGGCCTAGATGTCGCAAGGTTTCATAGCTCTGGTTCTACGCGCATCAATCCATGTGAACCAGGTCTAATCGTTGGCATTCTAGAGACTGTAAGTATTACTTAGAATATCCATGTTTAGGGTTGTTACAATACGTCACCATCCTTATAACATTAACACCTTAATCAACTTAACAACATAATCAAAAAATTTCAATTCAAAATCATACCAATATATCAAACCTAAGGCATACTCCAACACAATAATCATGACTTAATTACAATTAACCACAAATTAAAGTAACAAATAGGGATGACAAGACTTACCAACTCCCCATCCTAATTCATCATAAGGGTCTTAACATCAACCCATAATTCAACCCAAATAGGTCATCACATCAACATAGTTCAATAATCATCATGATAATAAGGTTAGAAAAATCACTACACCATAATTTATTACTAACTCAAAGCTTAAGACAAGATACTTTTAAGCCTTACTTACGTCATCCAGTAAGCGGAGGACCATTTCAGACCAATCTAGGTTAAGCTCTGGGGAAAGGATTACCTCCTTATCTTCTAAAGAATAGGAAGAAATTTAATATGCTATCAACTTTTCGCATCACTTGAATGCTACTGCAGGTACATGCGATGAAATGTGCGGGTGTGAAAGGATTTTATGGTCTCGGTCATTCTTCTATGAAATATCGATTCTATCAATCATTCCATTTCAGAATCAAGTCCCCCCTAAATAAGTAAATTAAGGGATCTTCAATCTTTACTCTTTATCCCTATCTTCGCCAAGGCTTAGGTCAATTCTCATAACTTAGATCACTTCTCAAGAATTAGGATTAAATACCCCCTAATTTTTTCATTATTAATGTAATAACATCATCTCATAGAGATTTAACCAATAGTCAAGTCAATTGAATGAATCTCAACCTAATTCACATCAAGATCAAACATAGGGTTAAGGGTTAAGGATCATATTATTCAATTTGAACCAGACCATCACAATTGATCATAATAAAGTTAAAATACATGTTAATCTATCCATTATATCCTAAAGAAGCTATAAAAAACTCACTTCACAACATCAACTTCGCAATTGAATGAAACCCACTAGAAAACTCAACTTTCTAAAATACTTTGAAGGAGCCCTTTGAGGAAATCATTCTCAAAGGTGAATTTGATCCCATACCTCAATGTTTGATGAAGATTTCACGGTAATTTTTTCCTTTTAAAGCCCCCAGATCCCTTCCCTAGCTAGTCTTCAACGGTGTCTTCCAATAGAGAGAGAAAGAAGAGACAAAGAAGAGAGATTATTTTGTTAGTTGTGTTTAAACTAATTGGGATTGGGGTCTTTATATTGGGGGTTAATTAAATCTATTTAGATCCCTTATTTACCTAAATAACCCCCTAACCCCATAACAAATTAAATGAACTAAATTAAAAACATGTTGAAAATTGCAGAGTCGAAGAGACCACGATCGACGTATCGTTGGTCTATTGACGGGCAGGTATTCCTCTGTACTACACAACCGTAATCTCAATAAGAGACTGGTTGTGGAAGGAAATTTCTCCATTATTCTAAGTGTTGGTCGACAGTTGGCAACGATTCCCCGTCGATCTATACACGGATCGTCACCTACATCTCATCGATGCACACTGCCTAGACATCGTTAACATCAACTTGCAAGGGTCCTCCTAAAGGATCCTTGGTTGATCCTTGGGGATTCTTACCGGGATGTTTCCACCAATAATCATCTTAAACACTTTTTATACACCCTTTCACCTAATTTTGTGAATTTTTGACTTCTTAAGCTAGTCAAATAGGCTAAGGCATGCTATTATCCATTAGAACTAGTTTCCAAACGTCATGGACATTCTTGGATGTTTTGGTTCCTATACTTTCTAACTGACCTATATTCAATAAAAAATAGGTTTTAAAACAGTATTTTTACCCCATGGTACCTATGTTATGCTTTAAGTCTCCTATTTGATCTTTGAAGTGTTAAAAAACTGTGAAATAAAATTTTCCAAACTAGTTTGGTGAGTTAGTTAGACAAGTCGGGCTCGCCGAATGTTAAAGAGTAAATTGTCAAAAATCAAGACTTTAAAATGATGTCCTAGGCCTTTCTCCAAAACGCTGACACTATTCTGCGAAGTAAAAGTAGCTCGCTAAATGTTAGATATTAGTTTAAAATATAAAAGTGCAGAAAGGTGATCAAAAGGCCACTCGATTTACCAACGGCCAATCAATGGTGATCCATTGACGGTGGCCTGCAACACGATCTTGCAAATGTTTTATTTAAGGGGTGAATGGTAAATTCACCCCACTTCCTAATATTACTATCATTGATTAATTTATCTATATTTGGGTGTATATAAGGAACCAAACACGTGAACAACCCATTCCCAATCCCTTCTACACTTCATAAACTTTTCCCTCAAAAAATCTTCTCCCTAGAAACCTCCATTGTTGTTGAAGATTTAGAACAGCTTGGAGCATGGATTTCTATGGTTTACTAACAATTTTTTAGAGGTATTAATGTATATAAAGATATGGTGATCCTTCATCTCTATGTAACCTTTCACTTGGAGAGTTCTTCTCAATGTTTTCAAAGAAAGTTTCATGATCAAAGTTCTTCTTCTTCAATCTAGCCATGGGTTTCTTTAAAAAACGTTTTAAATGGGTAAATCATGATGAATTTATGTAAATTTATTGGTTTTAATGTTATTTTAATCCAATTGGATGATGAACCATTGTTCCCTTTCTAAATCGATTTAGCCCGTGCATGGGCATTGTATTAATGGCTTGTTATCGGTTGAATTGTGGTTCTATTACATTGAAGTTGTTATATCTACTGTTATTTACGTGAATTTATGTTTAATTTACTATGAAGGATTCACGATGATCAATGTATGAAGATTTGAGTATGAACAACCTATGTTTCTGTGTGTTACACTGATTGTTTTTCATAACAATAGTGTAAGATTTCAATTAGGCATATCATAAATGTAACTACTTCCTTAAGTTGATATTATGGATGAATTGAGGGTATAAATCCTTGATGATCAAAATAAATACGAATAGCATTAATCGATCTAGTTTCTTCTAGGCTATCATGTAGTAACTTGTGATCTTGATGGTTGAATGGTTTCTATATGACTCGATTATGATTTATTGTACTTAGCTACTGCCTGTAAGTATAATGTGATGATAATTAGGTATAATTGATCAAATATGAATAGATAACCATGGAATGGTAAATATTGATTTGGACTCTTTTAGCCTACAAAGTGGATATCATAATGCATATGACATTATCTAAAGGGTAGATAAAGCATGATTTTGTTTGATTAATGATCTCTTTAGTTACTTCCCTATATATGAATTATTGATAAACAAAGTTTATTTACCAATGATGATCAAAGGGTGAGAAATTGGTAAAAATTCTTATCTCCTCTACTTTTCTATATTAATGAAGTTTATGAAGCTTTGTATGGCATGGTGTTGTATGGTCATCTTATGGTGGCGATGTTTACTTTATTGTCATTATATATATGTTTACCATGGACTTGAAAGCAAAGTGATGATTATATGAAACAGTGGTTATGATGATCACGTTAGTTGTAACTTGTGCCTACTCTTCTTCTCTAGTTGTGAATCTAGCTGATGTTACTATTTTTACGGATATGACTTATATGCTATGTTGTTAAGTATATGATTTGATGAAGTATGAATGCACATAGTGTCTTGGAGTGATGATATGAAAGGATTGTTCCTATAGATACACATATATATGTATTGAACATGTGTGATGTTATGTGTTATGTGAAAGGTTTTCTCACATATAAATACACACTCGTGAATGTTGATCTAGATAATACAGGGTCCATGAATGGTGTGCCCAAGATTACTCTAAAACTAGATAGGTGCTTGAACATGCTATAAGCACATGAGTAATGAATACCCTAAAATTATGTTTTATGAAAAATGTAATAAAGGAATTTCAATGAAGGGAACTTAGCTTAACACCGAATGAACTTGACATTGAGAGGTGTTGACTTCCCTTGGAGGAACATTCAACATTCGTTTTTTATAGAGTGTTGATTTGCATAAGAGGAATACTCACCTATGGATCCACATGAGGTGATTACTACCATTTGAGGAAGGTTCAACCATGTTTTATCATGAAAGGAGGCCCCAATTTAAAAGTGGCATGTAGAGGGATCATACTTATCTCTTAGTTCCATAAATTATGTTTGCCACATATGAACTAGCAAACTTAAATACTTAGGATGCTAGGATGTACGTTAATGTTCTACCTTGGCTAGGTAGGAACACCTTCCATTTGTGTAAGTCTCTAGAACATCAAATTCCATGTTTATACCTCATGGTCTTAGTCTCTTTTAAGGCTATAGTTTCCCTAAAGTAAAAGGGTCTCCGAAGTAAATGAATAGGATCGTTACTATGAGGACTTAAGGGAGGTTACTTATGATAGGTGGAAGTGATGAACCCATCTAGACATTGCACAAGTAGCTCCGTAGGAAGTCCTAGGAAGGTGACCTAATGTGTATGTTTATGATTATGTTTTTATGCATGACATGGTAGTATTGGTCTGTTTGTGATGAAGATATGTCTGGTATTAGTCTATCTGATGTTGCTTATTCTTATATGCACTATGTGAGTCTTAATGACTATATGTTGAAGATATTGATATTAACGGAGTTGTCCTTATGTTTTAAGTTGAAGTATGAATTGAATGCCAAGGTTTGTGGTCTCATGAAGGGTTTGCTAAGAATGTATGCGGTTATGGTAATTCATATGTTTATTGTACTAGTAGAGTATGATTGGGGTCATGAACAAGATCTTATAGTGTTGTATATGAAAAAGAGTAGAAATATGTTAAAATGGAAGTAGCTTACAATAAAGCCATAGGAATCTTGACTTAAATGTGTCTTTCATATATTATGTTTATGTGATTATATGTGTTGGCTTATATAGGTTTTATGTATGATTTCTTTGTTACCTTAAGGTGGTGCATTTCACCAAGTATCACTAGAGGGTTACTTGGAAGGTTACTGAACAAAAGAGAAGATAGTTCACTGTTATGGGAAAATTTGATCACTCTGTCTGACTCGAAAATGTCATAAATTCTATATGTGATCTTATATGATGTTTATCCTTTGAATATATCTATATGAAGTATGTAAATAATATAAATTCTATTTTATAAAGGTTTTATGAATATTTACTCAAAAATTCATAGAGTAAGATTTCATGAAAACGTCCCTTTTAAATGCATGTTTTTTCACGATTGCCATACTTAGTACATTCTTGTACTAATCCCGTTCTTCTATATTTTTACACAAAATGTAGTTTATGGATTCTTAAACGATGTCTATGATTGAGGAACTTGATATATGATTCCCAAGATCCAGGAAAGGGGTCCTTAAGTTCCAAGGATTCCCTACTCATGTCTTAATGTAAAGTTTATTAAATGTGGTATAGTAATGTCCTATGTTTTAAGGGTTCTGTCCCTAATGTATTGTTAGGTTGTTGAGTCTAATAAGAAATAGGGACTTAAGGTCTAAATATGTATTATGACTTTTGTTTTAAATATATATGAGAAGTAATGTTTCTAGCATATGATGTGATATGAAAATTTTTACATTTTCCACTAAATTTACTATGAAAACGCGATGAATGATAACTATGGGCTTGTATAACACCTCTGAGAGGTCAAGTACACCATGTTACTTCTACGGGGTGCTCCCCGGATATGACACCAAACATAATTAATATTATCATAAGGTGTAATTCAATGTAACTTCATCACTAAACCCAAGTAATCATAATTGAAGTAAAAGATTGACATCACAAGACTTATCCCAATCTCCTTCACAAACCATCATCCAAGGTTTTACCATAAACCATCAAATTAAACCAGATAATTAGAGTAATATCATCACACAATAGTAATTACCCTAATAATGAAGTTAATTCAATCAATACACATCAATTCGTCACTTATTCATAACCTAGGGTTAGGGATTTTTGTCAATTTCATGATCTACTTAACAAAACTAGGTTAACTCATGAAGAACTAGCATAATTTAAACATAATAATCCAAACAAACCAAAGACAATACAATTCAAAAGATCAAATTTGAAATAGAAGAAAACCCACTTGAAACTGATCTTTTTGATATGAATTTTGGAAGAACACTTTCGGGAAAGGAATCCCAAAGCTGAAACGATCCCATACCTTGTTAATTATTGTAGTTTTATGGAGAAAATCACCCTTATAGCTGCCTGAGACCTCTACCTAGACCTTCAATGGAGTTCTTCTAGTTGGGAGGGAGAAAGAAGAGAGAAAGAAGGAATAATAATCATGTTTTGGGGAAATATGGGAGTTGGGTTAATTTAATTAGATTTAGGTCTTCATATAAGCCATTAACTATCTTAATTAGACTTCAATTAACCCTACATTATTAATTACCAAACTAAATAATTAAATGTATTAACTTAAATATTACCAATGGAATTGTTGGCCTGACCTACAACACCACGACCTACGGTCCATCGGTCAGTTGACAGACTCTGGGACCAACCGTCCTCCAGGTCTGCCATTTTGATCAGAGAGTTTGCAAAATTAAATTTTAGCAAAATAGCTAATTGACCATCGACAAAGGCAATAGATGCTTCGCGATTAGACCACGCCCCGTTGTCTGCTTTCGTTGGTAGACACTATCTCAAGAGAACTTTTGGCCAAATTAGAAGGATCTCCCTCAAGGACACTTAGGGTGGTCCTTGGAAGTCATAACTGGTCGTTTTGACCCTAAAGCTACTCTAATATATTTTAGACAACTTACAACGAAATCTCACAAAATTTCGAGTCCTAAAACCCTGTAAAAGAGGCTAAGACACACTGGCACCTTTTGCACTAGTCAAGAGACATTGTGAACGTTCCTTGATGCTTTGACTTTAAAACATCCTAAATGACTTTTATAAAATTTTATCAACTCTAAAACATTTTTATAACCCTTGGACACTCATGTGAGGCTCCAGATTAGGCTTTGAACTTTCGGAGTGTTACAATTTCCCCCCCCCCCCCCTTTAGGAACATTGTCCCTGAAAAGGATACAGTTAATACTAGAAGTGCAACCAACAACATGCAAAATCAATATGAGTTACAACTCAAATCATAACAGTATGACATTTACACAAAGCAATTCAAAATACCAATTACAACATATAAGAGCTTCAAAATCAAAACATGATGAATTTCCTTCTCACTACAACATGAGTTCATCATATCATTAAACAGTCAATTATGAAAAAACTCAACCTATCAACATGCAAATTTATTGTTTCATAATGCAACAATACAAAAGGTACATAATAAGTACAAATAAAAATAAAGAGCATTTTTCACATAAGTTTCATTCATATGCATTGCTTATTCACTATAAAAATGCATATAGCTTCATATTTTATCAAAATTAATTGAACTTCAAATAAACTCATTATCTTCACTATTAATAGGAACAACTAACCTTAGTTATCAAATAGGTTAGGGTAATGGGACTTCATGTTAGCCTCAACTTCCCATGTTACACCCTAAAATAGGTGGTTCTTCCACAACACCTTTACGAAAGTCACCCAACTCCTCTACTTTTCAAACAAGGATCGCAACCTGAACCTCCTAATAGGATAGGTTCTATTCCAAACCAAGACCCTCAATAGGAAGAATGGACTTCTCATCACCGATATACTTCTTATGCATGGAGACATGGAACACGGGATAAATCAAAGCCAATTCACTAGGTAATCTCAACTCTATGATCAACCTTACCAGCTATTTGCGAAATTTCATAAGGATACAAATAACAGGACTCAACTACCTTTATTGCCAAATCTCACCTACCATTTCATAGGTGAAATTTTTAGATACACCTTATAGTCTTATTCAAATTTTAAGTCTCTCCTCCTATGGTCGTCATAAGACTTTTGCTGGCTATAGTCTGTTTTTAATCGGTTCCTTATCATATGTACTATCTCCAAAGTCCTATAAATCAATTCAGGACCCAAGAGTGAAGACTCGTCCACTTCAAACAGCCAATTGGAGATCTACATCTCCTACCATACAAGTCCTCAAAAGAGGCCATAAATATAGTTGAATGGTAACTATTGTTATAAGAGAACTCAACCAAAGGCAAATGTTTATCCCAATTTCCCTTGATATAAATAATACAAGCTCTAAGCATATCCTCAAAGGTTTGAATAGTATGCTCCGCTTGACCTTTTGTTTGGGGTTGAAAAGTGGTGTTTAGATTCACCTTGGTACCCAACCCTCTTTGAAATGACCTCCAGAACCTAGATGTGAATTGTGCACACCTATCCAATATGATGGACAATGGAATACCATGTCTACAAACAATCTCATCTATGAAGATCCTTGTATAATCCTCGCCGAGTATGTGGACTTGATCGAAATAAAATGAGAATATATGGTCAACTTATCTACAACCACTCATATGGAGTCATGTTACTTTTGAAAACAAGGAAAACTTTCCAAAAAGTCCATATTAATATATTCACACTTGTAAGTGGGAACTTATATTTCTTGAAGTAAACCACTTGACTTTTGGTGCTCGTCTTTCACTTGTTGGCAATTTGGACATTTTGCAACAAATTCCTCTATGTCCCTTTTTAATACTTCCCACCAAAAAACTTCTCTAACATTATGATACATTTTTGTAGAACTTGGTTGAATTGAATAATGGGAACAAGAATCCAATTTCTAAAATCATCAACATTGGGCACACACAACAGTTCTTGATACATCAAGACACTATCCCCGTAACATTTTGAAAGACGAAGACATATTATAGATATTATCATAGATGTAAAAAGGTGTATACATTTTTTAAGGTAAATTTTAATGTATATACCTCATTTAGGATGTTTAGAAATCAAAACGTCATGGAACGTCCATGACGTCCGGAAATTAATATAATGAGGTGGTAGTGTGCCCTAGCCTATTTGACTAAATTTGAGAAGTCATAAAATGATGATAATTTGCGGACGGTTGTCTACACTTATTAGTGTTGATTCATATTTGAAACGTTTGAGCATGACTCTCCAAAGAGAAAGTAAGAGACATTTAGAACGACCCTTACATTTTGGGGTCTAAGGCTGCCTAGGCTGTGTCCACAAACGAATGCAACCAATGAACCATTGTCCAATAGACTGGTCGTGGCCTGCTTATGTCGATGGACACACAACAAAATTCATGGGAGGCCTAATTTTATAAGTCTCTGAAACTTAATGCCAGATCTATAGGACGGTTGGTCCTATAGTTCATCGATTGACACATGAGGCGTCGATAGGGTCTCGTTGGTGAGTGAACTATTTTTGCTACTCTTTTTAAGTTAGTTGGAGTTAATTAAATTGGTGGTTAATTAACTATATATAGGGATTTATTGAAGCCTAATTAATTTAATTAACAACCTATATAAATACCCTAATCTATTTAAACAAACGTAAACTCTCATAATTCACAAACCCAAACTCTTTTTCTTCTCTCTTCATTCTCTGGCTCAAGTTAAAGACACCATTGAAGACAAGGAGAACGTGGGCTTTAGGTCTGAAATATCAAAGTTTTCTCCATCAAAATCCATCAAACATTAAGATATGAGATTCCTTTCACCTTTGGGACTTCTTTCCCTGAAGGGTTCCATCAAATTTATTTTAAAATTATGAAATTCAAATGGGTATTTTTCAATCTCGACATTGATATTGTGAAATGATTTCTTATGATTTATTTTGTATATTATAAATACATTAACATTTATTATAACTTAATTATGTTATTTCTTCATAGATTGGTCTTGTTTGTAGAAGATGGCATATCCCCCTTCCACCTAGGTTGTGATCTTGATATGAATTACGTAATGTTGGTTCAATTGAATTAGTTTTTTGTTGAATTACTACTACATGATGTTATATTATCAATTATGAATAGATAAGGATGAATTATAGTCCAATAATGTTAGTTCTTGAGTAATAGATCTAGATGACGACTTTGACCTAAGTGTCTTATTTTACGCTATGAACTAGTGATGGATTATGATGTAGTGATTCAATTGTATTTGATGTCATATTGGTTATTGAAGTGTGATGATATTACACACTTATTGGTTTATGGTAAGACCTTGATGATGCATTATGAAGGAGACTTGGTAAGTCTTGTGATCTCAACTCTTCACTTCAATTGTGTTACTTGAAATTAAGTGATGATGTTGCATTGATGTATATCTTGCATTAGGATTGATAGGGTTGGTATGATGTTTAATTAAAATGTATTTACTATGGGTTTTGATGTATTTGTTATGATGTAAATGATATAAGGATGGTGATAACTTATCAATGTCCCTTATCATGATGTGAATGTGTAAATGTTCTAACCTCACTTATATGAATTATAATGAAAGGACTATACTCATGGAATTCTAATTGAGCTATGATGATGATGATTATACAAGGGATAGACATTATAACCTACTTTAATCTATGATGGTTAATAAGGACATTAAAGACATTTCAAAAGGGACTCTAGTTTAGCACTAAATGAACTAGAGCGAGGAGTGTCCCTCCCAAATAGGGAAGGTAGTATCACTAATGTACTCTTTAGATTGCCGACTATAATGCATGAAGAATAAAATGGGTCCCAACAATATCTCCAAGCTCTTGAACTATGTTGCCCACATAGGAATACTAGCTAGTGGATCCACGTAGTTGTTATGTCCATGTTTTCGTACTACATTGGCAAATAGTCCGCCTTCCTTTGGTGTAGTGTTCCATTACACCGGATTCCACATTAGCTCATGTGGTCTATGCTGATTAGGGCAAGATGTTCCCAAAAGGTAAAATGAACTAAAGAAATCAAATATAAAACCTAACGGGTTTAGCTTAGTCGAGTAAAGGGTATGAGACTCTACCTAAACATTGAACTAGTATTCCTTAAGGGAAGACTTTTGTGGATGTTCTTACATATGAATATGCGTATAATTGTATTTGTTATGTATATGATGATCTTACATATTGATGATACTACATAATGATTGCTTTCAGTTATGAACATGTGTTGGTCTCTCTTTCTAAAGTATGATGGTATGTACTCCTAAATGATATGGTATGAGAAGTTGGATTTGAGTCATGGTTCCTATTGTATTTACTTGATTGAGTAAGGTTATAGGGATTTGCTGGGTCATTGCACTTGTTGAATTAATAAGGGTCCATGTGTAATGGTCTTTCTTTGTTTATGTTGTAATGCGCTCTTGTTCATGCTTTTTGCTATTATAACTTGATGATAGAGTTTCTGTGATTATGTGTTCAATTATATGATATGTATGTTGACATGAATTAACTTAACATTGTTGTTCTTGTGATGTGCCTGATTATTACTTAATAAATATGTCGTAATGATTGGTATGGTCTTCATAAATGTGCATAAGACTTTACAAAGTAAATTGCATACTTTAATGACTTATCCCTTTTTAGCATGATTTCATGATATGTATGCACATGGTCTCACACTTAGTACAAGTTGTGTGCTAACCCCATTTTCTGCCTTTTCCCCATCATATTAGGTTCCGATCGTTGAAGGGCTTTGAGACGACTTTGAATTCTTAATCATCCAAGTTGGGTTGGTCCTCACTTTTTGTGGGCAATGACAATATCAAACTTATGATGTTTTTCCAATTTTAAGCCTCTTATGTTCATTCCTTTTCATTTGATTACTAGACATTAATTAGACTATATGTGGATTTTTTTTATTGATGTATAGTCTAGGCCCAAATTGTTATAGTCTTGTTAGATTGTTATTAGATGAGACATCAATTTTAGACTATGTTATCTTTTATACATCTATGTGTGCTAAAAGTTAAAGACTATGTAATCTTCCAATACGAAGGGTCTATGTATACTCGATATAAATATGATGTGTATGTAGAGGTCTATGTGAACCTCAATGTAGAAGTAATGAAAAGTGTTTAATTTTATTCTATTTTGACTAATAGATGTAATGATGTGAGCTAAGAGGCTAGTATTAGTCCTCAAACATGACGAAGACGCTGGTTATGTCTATGGGGTATTTCCCAAATGTGACAATCCCCCCTAAGGACAATGACTTATTAATTTTACAAATAACCAATTTCTTCAACTCCATCAATGGTTGATCAATGTATACCCTAAACTGAAATAAGGTGAGCTAGAGTTTTGTGAATGATTCATTAGTTAGTTTTGTGTTAAAATGATTTACAATTATGTTCTTAGGAAGTGTGTGAAGTTTGATAACGTTTGAAGGTCAAACGCCAAAGATTGACATTGACATTCAGAAGGTGTGACTTAGAAAGTACTTGCGTACCTACATATGTTTTAGCGAGTTTCACGTGTTCGTTTTTATTACAATTAATGTGATATGTTACTGAGATCAAGATGTATTACTATGAGGGTTTAACATCCAAGGTATGACCCCAACTAGGACCCACAAGGGGTCCTAGCAGAAGACCAATACTTGGAAACCAAGATGCCAAAACTGGGCAATCGTCCCCTAGCAGTCTATTGGTCGTAGTCAAAAAGACGCCTCGGCGTCTATGGATGTAGGTTGATACTTAACCTAGGATATCAACCCTATACTTTCTAGCTGCAAACCAAAACAAAGTGATGTAGCACGGGCCGGCGTTCAGTCGACGCCCCGTTGCTTGGGTCTGTCGATGCGTCCTTACAAAAGCTTTTACATTTCACTTCCTTGGTTTGGGGTATTTTTTAAATCATCCCATAGTCATTTATGAATCTAGTATGCTACTTTTAGTTTTGTTAAGGTATATTGAATTACTTTTAAGTGCTATACCTAGGCAAGACCCCTCATTTCAAATATTCAAACTCTCTCACTAAAGAAAGACTCTCCCAAAACCACATAGAAACTTAGACTCAAGGTACGGCTTGGAGGGCTGGTGGTGATAGTGTTATTCATCAAAATTAGTGGGTTTCCTTCTCTTTGAGGTATCAGAGCATCCTTGAACCCTATTCCATTCAAGGGGTCATTTATAAAAGATTTAAAAAAAAGATTTTCAAACTCTATCTTCTTATATCTTTGACTCTAAGCATAGTCTTCATATAAAATGTTTTCATGGTTAAAATGTTTTGTTAATTAGTTTTAGTTGGTGATTTTAACATCAAAATACTAATGATTTATGCTTATGCATATTTCTAACTTCTAGCTTGATAAATGGGTTAAATGAATATGATTGTGTAGTGTTTGAGCTTTGGTTTGTTCATGTTGATATTTTGGTTTAGCTACTGCCCTAATGGACATTATATGATGAAGTATCGAGTAAATTGTGAGTACGTTTTGAAATATTGGATAAAAGGTTAGTTGGTCTTATTGTTAAACTCTTATTTTGAAATGCTCTAGTGGTATGGTCCACCTTTGGTGGCGTTGATTACTTTAATATATGAATGTGAATCTACATTTGTATTGTGAATAAGGACATGAAGGCATATTATGTGAAGTATGACCATATTTATGTTGTTCTTATTAATATGCTTTATGAAGCCTGTTATGTTAAGTATCCTAGAGGTAATGTCTAAAGGAACTACATGATTTTGTGAAGCATGTTCAAGTGTGAAATATGTTGAATGAAGGTTTAAGCATGTTTATAATTCAATGTGTACAAATGTTTATTAGGTGAAAGGTGTGCTCGCATGTACACTTGCACATTTACATTTAATTAATGAATAAAATCAATAAATGTTATTAAGGGAAGTTTTGGGGTGGACACTCTTCGTGAGTTGAGATGAAGTGTTTCGTAGAAACCTCACTATCTTCCAAGAGTACATTAAGATAGGTATTAGGATGGATTACCTTCATGAGTTTAGATGTGGTGTCCAATAGTTATCCTTAACCTAAAGAATAAAATGTCGAGAATATGTGGGGAGTGATGCCTAGCACCCAGAGGATATGAAGAAGGGGTGGTTATATTTCATGAGTTGAGATGTTTTATTCAAATATAAATGTTGAGATGAGTAATCCTCGTTCGTATAGACTGAGTTAATTAGTAGCAATCTCCTTATCCCTTAACTATGCGCCCGCATAGGTGTCTTTATTGGAAAACCCATATAAAAGCTAAGACAATGACCCTACCTAAGGAAAGTGGGGATCCCTCATCCGATAGGGGTAGTATCGGGATTTCATGTCTATCAGTCGTGGTCTATGTCGGTTAAGGTAGACCCCACAAAAGAATGAAGGAACTATGACTCCTAAAAGAATGTACTACTTAGGTTAGGTGGTGCTATGGGGAGCTATCTATCCATTGCACTGGGTAGACCATCCGAAAGGGTATTCTTGGTGTGTTTTATATGAAGTTTATGAATGAGTTATCATATGTAGATAATGAACATAGATGACTCAAGGTCTAATTCTAATTAAGCATGTTAAAGTTAAGTTTTATAATGAAGTTATGAATGACTAATGTAGTGTGCTTAATGCAAGGGAATCCTCAAAGAGCACTAAGTGGGAGTTGTAGTATGGGATGCTACTCTGACATTGCAATTAGTGTATCTTACGATTCTTATTTGAGAAGGACACTTACATGAAGTCCTTAATGTATGAATGTCCTTCAGATGTCTAGTCTAGAGTGCACACTTGTTTCCCGTGCTCGATAAGCCCAGGATTGGTAGTCTTAAGGATCACATTGGTAATATATTAAAGGGGGTTTAAGGGTGGTTCCTTCATGTCTTACCTTAGTGAGTCTTACGATAAATTTGTTAGGTAAGCCTCAAAGGAAATGAGTTCATTATGTTATGTATGAGTTCACTATAAGGTCATTCTGTTCACTGTAATGTGTTTGGTTTACTGTAAAGTTACATTTTGGTTCTAAAATTAGGAAAGTTTTGTCTTATGTGATTAATGATTATATTTATACTATTTTAACTCTAAACTCATGAAGGTCTTACTTATTTTACATGAAAGCTTATTTTACTAAAATGTCCCTTTTTACATGTTTTTTCATTTGTCATGTTTAGCACATTGTTTTGTACCAGCTCCTAATTGTCTATACTATATAAGTATAGGTTGGAGGCAAGAAGAAGTCTAGAATGCAAAGCTTGGGAATCTACCTTCTCAAGAATAAGTATGTCCTCATATATCGAGGGCATACTTCTACTTCTTTAGTTTCTATCAGTAAGACTTATTAAATATTTGCATTATATGTAATGGGTTTTGAACCTATGACATTTATGTCGTATCTTTAAGTTAGCTTGTGAAGATGAGATCACTCTTTTGTATTTATTAGAGATATTTTATTATTATTCATAAATTTCATGAAATTTTTTAATTCCGCACTACTTTTCATGTTTTATGCACTGAATGACAGAAAATGGATAGTACAACACCTCCGAAAAGTCAAGTACGCAATTGTCCGATCTAAGGGTCGCCCTAAATGCCAGGGGGTACTTTCGGTTCATGACAAAATTGGTATTAGAGCATAAGTTTAAGGGAAATATTTTAGGGTCTAAACTCTCGTTAGCCATGTCAAGTAGAGTCTTGTTCATCGGTATGAGTCGTGTCACATTCATAGATGATAGGATATAAGATTATAGAAGATTCACTTTCTTCATTACTCTAATGTCGTGACTTAGATTTGGGTTCTATAAGATGTCTTTTCTCAACTACTTCTCTTTGTGTTTATAGGAAACGAATATGAGGAGCTTAATCCCTAGGAGGTAGGAGGAAGGTGTAGATAACGAGAGGATCCCTCTTCGTGTTGACCAAGTCCCTATAGTGGGCCTACAGAATGGGATAACTTCTATTACTGTTATTTTCTATATAATAATGTGCAAAAAAGTTGAAGGCTATTTAACCTTCCTATACGAAAAGTTTATGTATACTCGATACAACTATATTATGTGTATGTAAAAGTCTATGTAAACCTCCAAGTAGATGTAATGTAAAGTTTTGATTTTTTCCACAATTTCAACCTATGAATGTAATAACATGAGACTAAGAGGCCAGTCTTAATCCTTAAAGAGGACGATGATGTTGGTTACAACTAGGGAGTAAACTCGGATGTGACAACGGAGTTGAGGGATGCCCTAATGAATTTGACCCTACTCATGACCGCTCAAGATCAAGTAATCACTAATCATTTGGTTTCCCAAGTTAACAAATGATATAGACCTCAACCTAATGTGAGTACTCTTTCTTCTAGAATTCTAGATTTCATGAGGATGAAGCCTCCTACTTTTCATGGCACTAAGGTGGATGAAGATCTACAACGTTTCATAGATGAAATATTGAAGATGTTATGGGTGTGACTCCTAGGAAGAGAGCGAAGCTGGTCGCTTACAAACTTGAGGATGTGCCTCAAGTGTGGATTGAGTAATGGAGGGTTGAGAGACCCTTAAAGGATGGTACGGTAGATTCGCAAGTGTTCAAATAGGAGTTTTTAGATGGGTTATTTTACATAGAGTGTAGGGAGAAGAAGATGGTCAAATTCATGAATCTTCATCAAGTTGGAATGAGTTTTTAAAAGTGTACCCTCTCAAATTCACTTAACTCTCATAGTATTCCTCGGCCATGGTAGCCAATCCTAGGTCTAGGTTGAAAAAATTTGTATGGGAGTCTCTTACTTGGTAGAAAAGGAGCGTCGTACGACAATGCTCCTTAATGACATGGATAACTCTAGACACAAAGTGTATGCAGAACAAATTGAGGATTCCAAAATTAGGGAGATAAAACAATAGGGGAAGAGGCCTAGGTTTGACGAATCTAGTCAACAAAGACCTAAAAACAGGTTATATCACCAAGAGTATTCCGTGGGGAAAAAAGATAGAGTTTCCAACAAAAATTCCCAAGGATGTGCCCATACTTTGAAGAGGCCTAGGTGTGCTACTTGTGGGAAACAACATTTGTGTATGTGTCTTGCCGGAACGGATGGTTGTTTTTCATGTTCTAGTAATAATCACATTATTAGGGACTGCCCTAACATGAAGGGAAAAGGAAATAAGGTCAATCAACCTCCTCTAGATCCAAATGTTCCAAAGAGGAACCCTTCTTATAGAATGGGGACTAGGAGGGAGAACTAATATGGATTTCATAGTCCCGGTAAGCCATAACCCTTTATGGTTGTATTTTTTTGAGTTATAAGATTTTTTATATGGTTTTGTATATCTTATGATCATGCTTTCTTGATAACTTGCTTTAAGGAGAAACTATTTAAATTCATGCGTGTTTCACTGTGTGAGAGTGATGCTCACTGTGAAAATCTCAATGTTTGAAGAAATTTGCATTTTCATAAATAATGGTTTCAATGTGTTTAAAATTATGTTAATGAGAATTTTTAATGTTGGGGAAGGTAGTTCCTCCATAAATGAACAATGATAATGTGTTTTGAAGTGTGGAAGTTACTTCCAAAAAGTTGTCTGGATTGTCTAGCAAAATACTTTGCAATGCGTAGTTGGTGTTCCTTGTATGTGTGGTGTATTGACGATGAATTTTTTTTATAATTATGTGATATTTTATATTCTGCTAATTGACTCCTTAATGTTCTTACAAGAGTTTACTGTCATTCAAGGACAAATGTTATTTTAATTGGGGGAGAATGTAATACCATATAAAGAAAAAAGGTGAACTACAGCTTTGTGAATGTCTCATGAGTTAATTTTGTATTAAAATGATTTAAAATTACGTTCTTAGGCAATTGTGAATTTTGGTAACGTTTGGAAGTCAAACCTCTAAGAACGTTTATGACGTTCCGAAAGTGTGCCTTAGAAAGTGTTTGCGTGTGTACACGTGTTATAGCGAGTTTACATGTTTGTTATGATAAAAATTAATATAGGATGTTACTAAGACCTATATGACATAGTATTGTACTTTGAAGCCCGGTACGACCCCACCTAGGAACAACAAGGGGTCCTAGAAGAGGACCCAAGATTTGGCAACCAAGCTGCAAAGATTGGGCATTCGACACCCTAGCAGTGTACTGCCCGTAGTGAAAATGATGCCCCGTCGTCTAGGGGTGTAGGTTAACACTTAAACTGGGATCTTAACCCTCCACTTGCCATATTCACACCCAAAAGACGCCCAGGCAGCACGCGCCGTAAGTCAGTCGACGCCCCCTTTCCTTTGGTCCGTCGATGGGTGCCTGCAAAAGCTGTCACGTATCACTACCTTGGCTTGGGGTGTTTTGTAAATTTACCCCATGTATTTTATGAAGTGAGGATGATATTTTTTTGTTTTTTAAGTTATATTAAATTAATTTTAGGTCCTACACCTATACAAGACCCCTCATTTGAAATATTTAAACTCTTTCTCTAAAGAAAGAATCTCCCAAAACTACATAGAAGCTTTGAGTCAAAAAAAGGCTTGGAGGGCTGGTTGAGGTCGTGTTCTCAATAAAACTCAGTGGGGTTCATTCTCTTTGTGGTATGGTAGTAATACTTTAACCCTCTTCCATTGAAGGAATCATTTATAAAATATTTTAAAATGGGTTTTTAAACTCTATCTTCACGTATCTTTGACTCTATGCCTAATCATCATATAAAAAATGTTTTAATGATTAAAATGTGTAGTTTATGAGTTTTAGTTGTTTATTTTAGAATCAAAACACTAAGGAAGCCATACTTATGTATAATTCAAACTTCTTTCTTGAGAAAACAGTTAAATGAATATTTGTCACATTCGAATTTACCCCCCAGACATAACCGGCGTCGTCTTCCTTTTTAAGGACTATTACTAGCCTCTTAGTATCATGTCATTACATTCATAGGTTGAAAGTGCGGAATTTTTTTTAAATATTTTCATTGCATCTACTTGGATGTTTACATAGAGGTCTACATACACATAATATAGTTGTATCGAGTATATATACACCCTTCGTATGGGAAAGTTACAAAGCATTCTACTTTTATTGACCATTATTATATAGAAAACACCATAGTGATACAAGTTGTCTTATCTCGTACAATCTATTCGGAATGTATCAAAGTTTGGCATAGTCTTTACATCAATCCAACAATACCACATATAGGTCTTACAAAAGTATAGTACTTAATTGAAAAAGAAAGAAATGAAAGAGTCTTTAAGCTCAAAACATGTCTGTAAGCAAGATAGTGGCATTGCCCTCAGAAGTTGAGGACCTACCCTTCTTGGATTGAATGAAGAATTCAAGCCTTCAACAATGTGGCCTTCAGAACTCTTCAACGACCGGAACCAAAAATGTTTGGGAAAAAGGAAGAAAATTGGGTTAGTACTCCAGATGTACTAAGTATGAGACTCTATGCACATAAAATATCAAAACATGCTAAAAACGGACATATATTCAAAACATGCCATTCTACAAGTTTAAATGTCTCATGCATAACTAAGCAAGTCATACCAACCAATCAAACATTCTTACTACTCATACAAGGAATATGTATCCCAACATACATGAACCTATTATTACTACAACCCTTCCATCAAGGAACGACATCACCAATAAGGCTAATATTTAATCACATAATATTAAGCAAACATTTACTCATGAATCCTTATCAAGTTAACAAGTGCAATGACCAAGAAAAATCCCATAACTTTATTCAATCAAGTGACCTTAACAATAAACCATATCAATGCTAAACTTCACATAATATGACATTAATATATACATTTCATCTTATCTTAAAAATATAACCCAATGGTACTCATAGGTGTAACTAATCAACATATAGTATAAACAATGTGCAAGTTCATCATGTACACATAATATATCATTATAAAATAAACATATATAAGAAAATCATCCTATGACTCCCCTCAAGTCTAACTAGTGCAATGCTTAGGTAGAGTCCCATAACCCTACCTAGACTATGCGAGACCCCTTCGGTTATCCAAGTTAGAGTTAAAGTCCTTTATTTTATTTTACCTTTGGGTAACATCTTTCCCTAACTGACATAGACCACATGATCTATTGTGGAATACGGTGTCATAAGACCCTACACAAAAAGATGGTGGACTACTTACCAAGGTAGTACCAAAACATGAAATATAGCAACTACGTGGATCTACTAACTAGTATTCCTATGGGGCAACATAGTTCAATAACTAGGAGATATAGTTGGGACCCTCTTCATTCACCATGCATTGTAGTCTCCAATCTCAACAGTAATTTAGTGTTCCTACCTTCCCTATGTGGAAAAGGACACTCGTCAGTCTAGTTCACCCTATGCTAAGATAGAGTCCCTCTTTGAAATGTCTTTAAAACTTTTAATATCAATAATAACATAGTTTAGGTCATATGGTCTACCCCCTTGTATAATCATCATCATAAATAGCTCAATAAGAATTGTATGAGTGTAAGTTTCCTTTCATATCGATTCAGAAAGGTGAGGTTAACACATTGCATAGCATTTCATGGTAAGGCAGATTGATATATATCACCACCCTTATAACCTTTAAACACTAGATTATCGCTTAATATTAGATATATAGGCCAATTTCACAATATACTCCATAGCCTAACACAACTCAAGAACTAGAATGATAGGACTATAATTCATCTTAATTTATTAATAATAACACCATAAAATAGTAATCTAATCAATAACCAAGTCAATTGAATGATCAAAATACAATATAGGTCAACATCACAACCTAAGGTTAGGGGTTGAGGATCATGTTCTACAATTTTATACTAAACAATAAACAATTATAACAATAAAGTTAAAATACATCTTACTATACTAAATATAACATAAAAAAATGATTAACAATTCAATTTATATCTTCAATTTCGTAATTGGATGAAACCCATCGAAAACTCAACTTTTGTAATCCATTTTGAAGGAACCCTTTCACGAAAGAGTCTCAGACGTTAATTAGATCTCATACCTTAACGTTTGATGAAGAATTTATGGTGAATTCTTCACTTTATAGACACCAAACCCTTATCCTTGCTAGTCTTCAATGGTGAGTTCAAGTATAGAGAGAAATAAGAGAGAAGGAAGAGAGTTTATATTGGGGGTTGTAATTAAATTAATTGGAGTTGGGTCCTTTATATGGGAGTTTAAGTTAGTTAATTAGTATAACAATAATCCCCAACTAACCCCTAAATATATTAATTAATTAAATGACTTAACACTTAAATGTGCAGGAAAATCACCCCCTCATAGACAGAATCCTGCCGAAGGGCCGTCTTTTAGTATACGGACCTACCCCCTTTTTCCTGCACTCTGTCGGTGAGTTCTGAGACTGTGCATGCAAGGAGATTCCTCAACTTGGATAAGTATGGGAAAACGGTGGCATCAACGCCCCGCTGTTCCACACACGGGCTGTTGACTGCCTCATCGATGCATACTGCTTTAGGCAGTGTTGCCTCAACCTGTAAGGGTCTTCCTCAAGGGCCCTTGGTTGGTCCTATGAGATTCGTACCCGGACATTTCAACCATGAAACAACTCAAACACATATTATATACATTTTTACCTATTTTCATAAATTTTTGACTCCTAAAACTTAGTCAAATAGGCTAAGGCACGCTAGTACATCTTTTAACCAACTTCAAATCGTCATGGAAATTCTTGTACGTTTTGATTATAAAACTTCCTAAATGACCTAAATTCATTAAATTGGACTTAAAAGAGTACATATACCTCATCACACATATTTTAGGATTTGCGACAGAACTTGGATTTTTCAAAGTGTTACAGTATTGTTGTGTAGTGTTTGAGCTTTGGTTTCTTCATGTTGGTATTAAGGTTTTTCTACTGCCCTAATGGCTATTATATTATGGAGTATTGAGTATATGGTGAGTAGGTATTGAAATATCATATGAAGGTAAGTGTCACGACGAGATTGTAGACCCCAGACAAGACCAGCGACATTGACCTCTCAGAGGTCGTAGACAACCCTACTTACGTCATTCTTATTTTGTCTAGGTTAATTTTAGCGGAAAATTTGAAACTATTTTTTCATAACATACATACTAATCATTCTATTAAATTTATAATTTTTAAATGTCAACCATCTAACATTAAGATCATCAAATGAAAGAAATAGTTTAATATAAAATTAAATGTATACTTGCCAAAATGGCACCAATACAATGTTTGAACAAAAGCGGAAATAAACGCTAGTGGGTCATAATTAACTAGCTCAATCTTATAACTAAGATAGAATATAATGGGCAAGCAGCCTTGAAAGCATGAGGGCCAACCAAGTCCGGATGAATGATCCATGTCCGGATAGTTTCAGTGTCAACCTGTAGCTCTACCGTCCACCTATACTTGCACCTAAAATTGTAGAGTTGTATGGTATTAGTGCACACCTGCATTGAGTATGAATATATGAAAGCACACACCAAGGACATGCATGATTAATAACAGCTCTTTCCTAACAACATGATTATGGAAAGTGAAGTCAGTGTACTTGCCAAATCGGGATTAGGAAACTTAGTAAGCTTTCAAAATTTGGATTAGGAAAGTGAGTGAACTATCCTAATTTGGATTAGCAAAGTCATGCCATGAGAGTAACATGCATGATCATACTTATTATATTGCACACAACACGTAACATCTTGCACATAGCACATAACATATTGAATATAGTACATAACATTTTTCAGATCAATCGTTCATATTCCATGAGACCTTGGAATCATGGACTTGACATCAAGACTTCCCAAAAATGAGGACTCAACATATGGGACCTCAAATAGGGAGCCATCTTTAGCAAACACATAGTTGTCTTCATTCATTCATATGTACTTCATCTCATTTCATTCATAGGCTAGTGTAAACACCAGCTATACCTAGGATGTAGTTTAAGACTTCCATTGGGTTCGCTGTGCAATGATCAAGAATGACCTAGTGTCATTACTAAAGTCTAGCTCACCTCTTGATTATCCATCCTAACACCTTTGGTATCATTCATTTTATTATGTGCATTATTTGAGGCTGGACTCATTCATTCATGGGGAACTTTAACTTTAAATGACATAGATCATGTGAACATCATGAAATCCTCATGAAACCCCACACCTAAATGAGGTGGAATCACCGGCCAAAATGACCCAAAACATAATAGCGTACATGGGAATAGAACCCCACTAGATCCATATATTGGCAGTATAGGTTCGAAGACTATGACGCACAGTCTCATCTCATGAGAGTTACGTGAACCTCCGCCCTTCCTGAAAGAATGTATCACCGATCATAGCTTGTCTATCAGTGCGCAATATAAAGTTCCATTACATTCAAATCATAAATCATGGAAGTTGTCTTCTAGTATGAAGACATTATTGCTCAATATATGATTTCTCATCTCATCATTAGTATTAAGTGTGTTAATCTTTATACTTTCATTAGAGTGTCCATAGAGACTGGTCACATCAATAACTTTACACTCTTATAGGTGAGTATATTTTGGTAACATTTACTTAGGCTCATTTGAGGTTGCTCTCATATTTTACATTATCCTAATATCATGTTGTCACCACATTCATTAACATTAGCACATTTGTTCTTCATAATTACTCACCCCATTTTACGTGAATGTTCATTTCATCGTATGCCAATGCACTTGGCCATTTAGTGTGTTTCACGCTCATACTTAACCATTCTAGTGTTTTATCATTTCATTGTTCATTTCATCATTTCTCTTTGTTCATTTCATCATTTCCTTGTTCGTTTCATCATACGCCAATGCACTTGGCCATTTAGTGTGTTTCACACTCTTACCTAACCATTTTAGGGTTACATTATTTCATCACATACATCATAGGTTCACTTACATTTAAACGTATACTAGACTTATGATTCTATACATGCAAGGCATGGGAATTCATTCATAGTTTATCTAAGTGATTCATATTTACCCAAGATTATGTGGTACAAGACTTATGCATCTTGTAGATATGCCAAGATATTGATTTCGATCTTTAGAGGGAGCATTCATTAAATATTTACTTACGTATGACTTATGTGTCAATACGAAATTAGGCAAGGGAACCCAATTTCAAATCCCATGGACAACACTTAATATTATTTTAAACTGATAATTGCATTTTTCATATTTTGGTGACCCTAGTTCGATCCCCATCAACCCGATAATATTTCCTCTCTTTTTGTCCTCTCCTTTTCCGTTTACGTCGAGGAGGTTGTGGGTTCAACCCCTATAAGCTCATTAATTTTCTTTTAATTTATCTATTAACTTTCCCACGTATCCAAGAGATTGTGGGTTCAATCCCCACTCTCCACATCTCTTTTTTCCTTTATTTTTCTCCTAACTCTCTCATCCATTCAAGAGGTTGTAGGTTAAATCCCCACTCACCACATCTATTTTTCCTTGCAATTTTCTCACAAAATTTTTATGAAATTTTAATTTAGTGATATCATGGGTTCAATCTCCAATGACCTCATATTTTAAAGAAATTTTAACGAAGCTCTTTTTTTTTTAAAGTTGGCCGAGACTACAATTTGCAGCAGGCTGGAAATTTAGTCTCTTCCAATCCATTTTTGTCTTAATCTTTTGTGGATTTTTTTTGTAGCTTTCATTTAATGATGTCTTGGGTTAAATCCTTAGTGATATCACTTATTTTACATTCATTTTCATTTCATTTTGTACCATTTTGTTTGGACGAACCCAACCTACCAAAAGTTGGAAATTTTTTCACTATTTTTAGCTTCTTTTTATCATCATTCATACGTTAATTCTTAAGGAATTCGTGGATCATTTGGTGCATCTTTAATTGTAATATTTTTATGATTATATACAGAGAAGAATTAACATTTCATTCAGCAACATAAAACAACTTTTACACCTCATTATTTACACAAACATTCGCACATAAAATTCAACCATAAAAACATATCATTTTTCACATACTTTCGGTTGACATAACTTAACATGCCTAAAATGTCAAACACATTATCACGATAATAAAAATTCATGCTTAAACTACAAGAGAACATACCAACAACATGATCTCTAACCTATTTCACATTGAGATCAAAGGGAAAATAAGGACAAGGAGTTCGACAAGAATGGGAAAAACCCTAGTTTTCGAGTAGATTCATCTGAGCCTTAAGGGTCTCTTGGGAAAGGTACCAAGAGTAAGAAAACACATACCTTTTATTATGGTCAAACCTCTTAATTATGCCGAAAATCTTCTCCAAAAATCATGTCCAAATCCCCTCAAAGTCAACACAAACTCGACAGACAAACTTCTCTTTGCCTACGTGATTGATTTCGTTTGTTTTCTTATATTTTCGTTGTGAGTTCTTCAAGTATGAAGAACATTGATTCGCCTTCTATTTTTTGAAGTTATTTGGCAGAAAGAATCGTGAGTTAGAGTGATAGATACGTGAGAGAGAGATTAGCATGGGAGAGAAGAGTTCTCTTAGGATTAGTAGTCTAGTTTAGGATTTAGTCAAATAAGGTTTCTGTATAATTCTTAAAACTCTGATTTACTTTTAGTTTAAATCATATTATAAATAATAAATATAAATTAGTTACATCCATTTACCAACTTAAATTAAAAACAATTTAATTCATTGCTTCCACATAGGTTCGACGGGTTGAGCAAGACCTCACTTGAAGATCACAATTTCGTCCCTCTCTCCCAAAAATTCCTCTACACCTTATTAATTAAATAATTAATTTATTATTTTTAGGTTAATACGATACTACCTTTATCCTGGAAAAAGACCATTTTACCCCCAGACCCTCCAAACCGAAGATTTTCCCTTTTTAAGTCATGTAAAGTCTCCTTCATGTAAATCTTGGTTTTCTAGAGCCCTACATGGTTGGAACCAACCTTTACTATCTCGAGTAACTCCCAAAGTTAGTTGGCTTGGATGTAGCAAGGGTTCCGAGGTCTGGTTCTATGCGCATTAAACTGTGTGAACCCGGTCTAAGCGTAGG
Organism: Solanum habrochaites; assembly: GCA_027704765.1. NCBI lineage: Eukaryota > Viridiplantae > Streptophyta > Magnoliopsida > Solanales > Solanaceae > Solanum > Solanum habrochaites. The sequence continues at coordinate 4,941,516 of JAKWJA010002490.1, read as the reverse complement.
CATTCTAGACACATTAAGCATTACATAACATATCCATGTTGAGGGTTGTTACACTAAGTTGGTCTCATTGTTAAACTCTAATTATGAAATGCTCTTGAATGGTATGGTCCACCGTTGGTGGTGGCGTTTACTTCAATATATGAATGTGAATCTTCCTATGTATTGTGAATAAGGCCATGAAGACATTTTATGTGAATGATGATCATATCGAGGTTGTTCTTGTTGATATACTTTATGAAGCTTGTACTGTGAAGTATGATAGAGATAATGTATGAAGGAACTATATGATTGTGTGAAGCGTGTTTAAATAAGAAATATGATAAATGAAGGTCTAAGCATGTTTAGAATTCAATGTTGATGAAATGGTGATTAGGTGAAAGGTGTGCTCACATGTACACTCACACTTGAATGAATGAATGAAGTTAGTAAATGTGATTAAGGGGCTTTTTGGGGTGGACACTCTTCTTGAGTTGAGATGAAGTGTTTAGTAGAAACCTCACTATATTCCAAGAGCATTATAAGATAGGTACAAGTATGGATACCATTCGTTAGAATGGATGTTTTGTTTAATAGTTATACTTAACCTATATCATAAAATGTCGAGAATTCGTAGGGAGTTATGCCTATTACGGGGAGGATATGAAGAAGGGGTGGTTACACTTCGTGAGTTGAGATGTTGTATTCCAATGTATTTCTTGAGATGAGTACTCCTCGTTAGTAGATAATAAGTTACTTAGCAGCAATCTCCTTATCCCTTAAATATTCTCCCGTAGAGGTGTAGCTATTGGAAAAGCTATGCAAAAGCTAAGAGAATGACCCTGCCCTAGGCATGCTGGGATCCCTCATCAGATAGGTCTAGTAACGGGATTTTATGTCTAGCTCACATGTTCTATGTAGGTTAAGCTAGCCCCCAAAAAAGAATGAATGAAATAAGTCTACTAAAAGAATGTACTACTTAAGGTAGGCGATTGTATGTGATGCTATATATCCATTGCACTAAGTAAACCTTGCGAAAGGGTAGTCTTGGTGTGTTTTATATGAAGTGTATGAATGAGTTATAATGTATGTATAATGAAGTTACATGAACTAAAATATAATGTTAATGAAGCAAGTAAAAGTTAAGTTTTATGTAATGAAGTTCTGAATTACTAATGTAGTGTGCTTAATCCAAGTGAATCCTGAAGGAGGACTAAGTAGGAGTTGTAGTATAGGATGCTACTCTCACATTGAAATTTGTTTAACTGACAAGTCTTATTAGAGAAGGGAACTTACATGAAGTCACTAATGTATGAATGTCCTTCAAATGTCTAGTCTATAGTGTGGAATTGTTTCTCGTAGGGGGTAAACCTATGGTTGGTAGTCTTAAGGATAAATTTGGTGTGTATTTGAGGGGGTGCATGGGAGGTTTATTTCATTTATTACCTTAATGAGTCTTAATATATCTTAGTAAGGAAACCTTAAATGAAATGAGTTCATTATGTTTGGTATGAGTTCATTGTAAGGTTATTGTATTCACTGTAATGTGTTTGGTTTACTATAAAGTTACATTTTGGTTCTAAAATTATGAGAGTTATATTTTATGTGATTAAAGATGATTCTAATACTATTTTAAGTCTAAAATCATGATGGTCTTACTTATTTATTATGAAATCTTATTTAACTAAAATGTTCCTTTTTGCATGTTTTTAGATATGTCATACTTAGTACGTTGTTTTGTACTGACCCCTGACTTTTCTATACTCTATAATTATAGGTTTGAGTCAAGAATAAATCTAGACGGAAAATCTTGGGAATCTACGCTCTCAAGAATAGGTATGTCGTCATATATCCGAGGGCATAATTCTATTTCTTTAGAATTCTATCTGAGGGTCATGTCTCTATGATATTTATGTCGTGTCTTTAAGTTGGTTTGTGAAGACGAGATCACTCTTTAGTATTTATATAAGATATTTTATTTTTATTAAATATAGTGAAATTTTTAATTATGCACTACTTTTAATATTTTATGCAATGAATGATAGCAAATGGCAAGTACCAAACTTCCGAAAGGTGAAGTACGGAATTATCCGACCTAAGGGTTTCCCTAAATGTTGAGGGGGTACTTTCGGGTCGTGAAAGTCAAGGTAATTCTTATACTTTACCTTAACCACCAAAGATGACTAGGAATTATGATGGTCCATAAAACAACCATTTGAAGAATCTTCCAATCTAACACCCAAACGAGCCAAACTATGAACATCTTTTACTAGGTCCTTCTCGACTTCTTCAACATGAGACACACTACCCATGGTCATACGACTTAGAGCATCCGCAACCACATTGGTCTTACCGGTGTTGTAGAGCACACTCATGTCGTAATCCCTCAATTTCTCCAACCACATTCTTTGCCGAGATTTTTCTATTTTTGAGTAAACACATACTTATGACCCTTGTGCTCGGTATTCAAATAAAAATGGAAACCATATAAAGAATTCCTCCATATTTTCAAGGAAACTACCACAGCCAATAACTCAAGATCATGAGTTGGATAATTCTTCTCATGTACCTTCAGTTGTCTAGAAGCATAAGCCACTACTTTCCCATGTTGTATCAGCACACACCCCAAGCCCATGTCAGATGCATTCCAATATACCACAAATCCCTTGGTACCCTCTGTTAAAGTCAACATCAAAGCGGACGTAAGCCTATCTTTCAAAATATCGAAGCTTCTTTCACATGGCTCCGACCACTCAAATTTCATACTCTTTTGGTTCAAGATAATTAAGGGAGACAAAATAGACGCAAAACCATAAACAAACCTCCTATAATATCCCGCTAGACCCAAAAAACTTCTAATATTGGTCGGAGTCAATGGTCTTAAACAATTCTTAACAGCCTTGGTTTCTTTTAATCAACTTTAACTTTCTCAGAAGAGATGATATGACCAAGAAATGCCACTAACGTCAATCAAAAGTCACATTTTCTATACTTGGGAAATAGTTGTTTTTCTTTAAGCACTCGCAACACCAATATTAAATGGTCCATGTGTTCAACCTGATTATTCAAATATATCAGGATGTTGTCATTGAAGACAATGATAAATGAATCTAGATAAATTCAAAACACCCTATTCATGAGATCCATAAACGCCGCCAAGAAATTAATGAGACCAAAGGACATTACAAAGAACTCATAGTGAACATATCTAGTTTGGAATGTCATTTTTGGTATATCCTCACCTCTCACCCTTAGTTGGTGATATCCCGATCTCAAGTCAATCTTTGAAAACTATTTTTCCCCTTTGAGTTGATCAAACAAGTCTTCCATCCGAGGGAGAGGATACTTGTTCTTAAGAGTGACTTTATTAATATTTTGATAATCAATACACATTATAAGGGAACCATACTTCTTTTTCACAAACAATACTGATACACCCCATGGAGAAATGCTAGGTCTAATGAAGCCCTTGTCGAGTAGGTCCTTTGAGTTGAGCCTTTAACTCTTTCAATTCAGCTGGAGTCATCCGATACGGAGGAATTTAAATGGGATTGATATCCGGTAGCAAGTCAATACAATGTTCAATTTCCCGTTCAGGAGGGATTTCGGGAAGATCACTAGGAAGGACCTATGAAAATTCCTACGAGGACTAACTCAATGGGAGAATTTTTGGAGTGTAAATCTTTGAATCTTACAATATGTTATAAACAAATTTTTGAGATCATTTTACAAGCCTTAAGACTGTATATAATACGACCTCTAGGAATATAATTTCCTCCTTCCACTCTAAGGCAAGTTCATTTGGAAAATTGAACTTGAACATTCTTGTTCTACAATCATTGAAAGCAACACAATCATGCAACCAATCCATCCCCAATATAACATCAAAGTCGATCATATCAAGTTCTACTTATTCAACATGATTAACTCTATTGGGAAACATATTAGGAAAATTTCTATATACCCTCTTTGCATCTACTCACCTACCGGGGAAGTTTCCATGAAAGGTTGATTTAGAATATCAGGAAAAATATCAAATTTCCTAGCGATCAAGGGAGTAATAAAAGATAATTAAGCACCTGGATAAAGTAAAGCATACACATTAATGGAGAATATTTTTAACAGACCGGTCACCATATCGGGAGAACTCCTTTTTTTACCCCTAGAGCGAAGTGCATAAAAGGGATTCTTCTTTGGAGAATCAAAATTAGAACTACTAGAATCAGCTTTCCCACTTCCTTTGTCTTGCCCCTACAATTTAGGGCAATCCCTAACTAGTGTCCACTCTTTCCATACCCAAATCAAATGTCCGTCCCAACAAGGCGATAATCATAATGATTCTTGCTACACTTTCCACTAGTTGGCTTCTTTCATGGGAACTAGTACCTCTTCCCTTTTGATACAAAGGGTTAGACTCATAATCATCCTTGGGAAATTTAGAAGGAACTTGATTAGGAAAACCTCTTCTTGAACATAGGCTTGTCGTTGAAGTCAAGCCTACCCTTAGAAGACCCACCTTCATAAGACCTTGCATTCTTGGCCTTCCTATTCTTCCTCCTTAACCTAGTTTCTTCCATTTGTTGAGAACGAACCATGAAATGAGGGATATACATATTATCATGAAGTATAGCCGAATGACATTCTTCAATAAAGTCTTCGGACACCCCTTAAGAAAAATACTCATCTCATCCCTTTGGTTTGACACGAAGGATGGAGCATACTTGGACAATTTAGCGAATTTAAAGGAATAGTAAAGTACACACATACCTCCTTGACGAACATTGATCCATTCTTCCACCTTAGATTCCTTTAAATCTCTAGGAAATAGACTATCAATGAAAGACCTTTTGAAGATCTCCCAAGTTACCATACCACTCCTTAGTGACCTAGTATCCCTCCATTCCATGTACCAAGTTTGGGCCAAATCTTTGAGTTTATAAGTTGCCAATTAGGCCTTCTCAATTGAGGTCACCTCCATAGTATAGAGAATAATATAGACCTCATCGATGAAATCTTGAGGGTCCTCATCCATCATCCAACCAAAAAACATACGTGGATTCATTCTAGTAAAATCTCTCAAATGAGAGGCCATAGTGTTAGCTTGTTGAGGCACTCAAGGTCCAACCTCTCTATTTACCTGGACCGTCATGGCTTGGACTAGAGAAGTGATGACATTATCTTGAGAGGTCATTACTAGTGAAAAATTGTGAAAATCTACCCTTATCTCTCCATCGGTGATTTGTGGAGAAACAACCAAAACTTGATCACCCATAGCAACTTATTCAAGTGAAGGCACTTGGTTGTCTTGTGGAGTCACTTGGTTGTCATGAGTCCCAAGACATTATGCAATATTTTACCTTCAAAAATCAATTCAAACAAATAATGGGTGTAGTATCATTACACAATAGTAATTACAACAATAATGAAGTCAATTGAATTACTACACATAAATTTAAAACCATTTCATAACCTAGGGTCAGAGACGTGTTAATTTTATGATCTACTTCACAAAACTAGGTTAATTCAACAACAAGTATGATAACTTAGTCATAATACATCATAATATAAAAAATAATTAGAAAAACCATAGAAAATATAATTTGGAAGATCAGATTTGTATAGAAGAAAATCCACTTGAAACTCATCTTTTTGAAATAAATTTTGGATGAACCCTTTGCGGAAAGAATCCCAAAGGTGAAAGGATACCATACCTTTTTAATTGTTGAAGGTTTATAGAGAAAAACACCCTTATTTTTTCCTTGAGACCTTGACCTATCTCTTCAATGGAGTTATTCAACTTTGGAGATAGAAAGAAGAGAGAAGAAAGAGCAGTTGTGTTTTTGGGAAATATGTGAGTTGGATTAGTTTAATTAGGTTTAGGTAATTATGTAAGTCATTAAATAAATTAATTAAAAATCTCTTAACCCCTAACTAATTAAATAAACAACTGATAATTAAATGGATTAACTTAAACCTCACCAATGAAATAACAGGCCTTACCTACGAGACCACGACATACGGTCCACAGGTTAGTCGATGGGCCTTGGGATCAACCATCCTGCAGGTCCGTCATTTTGGTTTGAGAGTTTGCAAAAAAAAATATTTTGGAAAAATGGCTATGTGACCATAGACGGAGGCAATCGACGCCCCGTCAATTGGACCATGCCACGTCGTCTGCCTTTGTTGGTCGACATTGTCTCAAGATAGTTTTTTGCTAAATTGGAAGGGTCCTCCTCAAGGAACCTCAAGGTGGTCCTTGGGAATTCGTACCCAGATTTTATTACCATAAACAAACATTATACATGTTAGACACCTTATCACCATACCTCATCAAATTTTGAATCCTTAAATCCCTGATGTCATGGACTTTCCTTGACGATTTGACTCTAACACTTTATAAATGACTTTAATACATTATTATTAATCTTAAAATAGTGTTACAACCCTTAGATACTCATGTGAGGCTCTAGATTAGGCTTTGAATTTTTGTAGTGTTACAAAAATTATATGTGTGGGTATCAGTGCCCGGGGTAGCTTCGGGAAGAATAACATTGTTCAATCCACAAGCACCCAATGTGGATTTCGCATCCGTTGGTGTCTGGATCGCTTGCTACTCTGCATTTTCCACCACGCTCGATAGGTTGCTGAAAAAGCTCCTTATCGGTCTTTTCAATTGGAGTTCTATCTACCATATCTTCATTTGTATATCCCTAGTGGTATTTGGAGGAATCTTTGAAGTCTTAGGGGCACCTCTATTCTCATCCTTTCTTATCTAATCGTTGAAGTCGATAGACTTCATCTAATCTACGTCCTGCCGCAAGCCTGTTATATCGGCTTAATAGGATGTATCTTGGATGTCTCCCATTTCTACACTCGCAAGTTGTAACTCTAAAGGTCAATGAGTCGATGTCAAGACTGGGGAGCACCCCTATACATAACCGGCATCATCTTCCTCTAAAAGTTTTAAGACTAAAATCTGAGCATTCATCATTAAATTTCATAGGCTAAAAGTGCGGAAAGTTTTAACTTCTCGTATATAGCAATATATGTAGGTTACATAGATCTATCACATACTAGATGCGGAGTTTACTTAGACTTCTCGCATATGAAGCATACATAGACTTCTTATTTACAAATCACAAAATACATAGGAATTAGTCTATTACTTTATCTCATATTTAACCATTTAAACGAGTAAAAAGTCAACATGCCAATATAAGCTTACATCAATTTCCAAATAATAAAGAAAAGAAAAACGTCTTAATGACAATAAAACATCAAAAATAGAATATAGAAATAGGTAACCTCCCCGAATATGAGGATCGACCAAAACATAGAGAAAAGAGTCCAAGTCTTCTTCAATTGACCTTCTAGGAACTCAATGGCCTAAATTTACATATTTGTAGAAAACATATAGATAAGGGTCAGTACACAACTTGTAATTAGTATTGAAATATATGGATACAAAACATTACAATCATGTTTAAAGGGACATTTCTTAAAAATATGCTAATTTACTTTGAAAAGCCTTTATGCACATTCATGAACACATATGAACCAATAGACACATATTCATTAAACAAGACCATGTACAATACAAGACTAACATTCTGAACCAAATTTAAGTCAATATGTGTAGTCTCATATTAGAGCACAAAACCAAAACAACTCCAACATAATGTCAAAAAAACAAATCATGTCTAAGAGTTCATATCATTACAACATATGCAAGACAGTACTGATAACAGCATACCAAGCTTACAAGTGCATTGATCAAGCGAAGTATCAAAACCCCCACTCAACCAATTAGACCAAAGAAAGGATTACAAGTAATGTCTAACTTCATATAACATAGCATCGTAAGTAACAATCATCATATATAGTATCATAGGCCAATAACATATTCATAAGTGAAATTAACATCATATAAGTCGTCAACGTGTCAAGCTAACATATGCATATTATTTACTTCATAAGAACACAACAACAACCTCCTAGGACTTTCCTCAAGGCCAAATAGTGCAATGTATAGGTAGAGTCCCATATCCCTACCTAGACTAAGTCAAACCCTTTAAGTTACCCTAGTTAGTTTTCACTTTATTACTTCATTTTACTTTCTGGAACAATTTTCTTAACCCAATATACACATAAGCTAAAAATGGAATTGGGTGACATGAAACCCTAAACAAAAAGAAAGTGTACTAATTGCCAAGGTAGTACCAAAACATGAACATAGCATTCTAGGTGAATTCACTAGGTAGTATTTCTATGGAGGGCAATATAGTTCAAGTACTAGGAGACATGCTTGATACCCTATTTATGCACAATTGCATTGTAATATCTCTCTCTTAAGAACCATTGTGAACCTAACTTCCCACATCAGGAAGGGACACTCTCTCATAAATAGTTCGCTCGGTGCTATGGTAAAGTCCCTTTTTGAAATGACTTTAACACTCTATTAATCATCATAACTTAGTATCGGTCATAGAGGATTAAACCCTTGTATATCATAATAATTAGCTCATTATAAATGTCATAAGAGCTTACTTTCATAGGAATCCTCATATGTGAGATTAACACATTACAATCATCATGTCATAGTAAGCCACATAAATGATCCATAATTAACCTTATATCATTGCACCTCAATAATTATCTCACAGTCCAAATAAGAAAGACAATTCAATTACATTCATCATACCAGAACTTATATTATCTGATCATTTTCAACACTTCAATTGAATACCAACATCAAGTATAAGTCATCACAATTGAAGTAATGATTAAAGATCATAGGTCTTACAAATTCACCTTCACAAGACTTCATCTATGGTGTTAAAATAATTCAACAATATTCATCCAATAATAGATTTAATAACATCATGTAACAATAATTAACACAAGAACTAAGTCAGTTGCATCATACCTATTCATTTCAAAATCAATTCATAACATAGGGTTAGGGAAACAGGGTTAATTCTTGATCTCTTCAATAGAACTAGGTCTAACATGAATAAGTACCCCAAGTGTTCAACAACATAGCCAAAGACGGAGTTTCTTCCGATCGAAGGCACGGTGATTGACTCGTCGATAGAAAATGCCTAAATTGACAGTTATGGTCAACTTGGAAGGGTCCTCCTTAACGAACCTTAGGGTTGTTATTGGGGAATCATACACGGATGTTTTGACATCAATCATTTTTTAATATATGTATAACACCTTCCTAATATATTTCATTAAATTCTGACTCTTAAAACCCCATGAAATATGCAATGGCACACTTACCTCTACTTCACAATTCACCGGGCATCATGGACCTTTCTTAACGTTTGACTCTAAAACTTCCTAAATGATTCAAATGCATTATTTTAGGTCTTAAAACAGTTTACAACCCTTATTTCAATATGTGAGGCTTCATATTAGGTCTTAGACTTCTGGAGTGTTACATTATCCTCCCCTTAGGAACATTCATCCGAGAATGACACTAAAATCTTTTCTAGGGAAAATAGACTCAATAATAGCATCACAACTAAAAACAACATATAATAACATGTAAAAAATAAAATAAACATAACAATATTAAATTTACACATAGTAACTCAAATCACAATTTACCCCATACAACAGCACAACATCACAACATGAGGAATTTCCTTCTTAATATCAACATGAGCTCAACATGATCATCAAGTGACGTATGCCAAAACTTATTACAACCCATCAACGTGGTCATTAGTATTTCATAAAGCAAAAATACACCAAATACACAAAATTTTCCAATGAAATTCATTTTAATAAGACCCCTCTTTTATCATACATATGCATTTTTAGCAAAAGAAGTAGAATTCAAATTTATTCATTACTCTTAATAACTAACCTTAATTAGGAAAACAATGACGATAACGGGACTTCATGATCGCCTCGGCCTCCCATGTTTCTCCATGAACTAGATTGTTTCTCCATAGGACTTTTACAAAGACCACCTCCTTGTTCCTCAACTCCTTAACTTCTCGATGAAAGATCTCAACCAGAACCTCTTTATAGGAAAGACTCTCATCCACACCTAACCCTTGAATAGGAAGAATTGATATGGGATCACCAATACACTAATTTCACATGTAAAGATGAAACATCGGATGAACCGAAGCTAGTTCACTAGGTAGTCTCAATTCATAGGAAATCATTCCCACCCTTTGCAAAACCTCATAGGGACCCACATACTAGGACTTAACTTTCGTTTTTTGTTGAATCTCATCACACCTTTCATAGGTGAAATCTTCAAATATACAATATTACCTACTTTGAAATCAATATCCCTTCTCCTATTGTCGGCATAAGACTTTTGCAGACTGTAGGATATTTTCAATCGATCCCTTATCATACGAACCTTCTTCAAAGCTTCATAGATAATCTCGGGACCAAGGAGTGAATACTCACCAACCTCACTCCACTCGACCAGAGACCTACATACCCTACGATAAAGGGCATCAAATGGAGCTATTAAAATTATCAAATAGTAACTATTATCATAGGAGAACTCAATCAATGACAAGTTATTATCCCAATTCCATTTTAAATCAATCACACATGATCTAAGTGTATCTTCTACTATTTGAATAGTAAGCTCCTGTTGACCATCCGTTTGTGGATGAAAAGTTGTGCTAAGCTTTACTTTAGTACCCAACTATTCTCGGAAAGATCTCCGAAAAATAAGATGTGAATTGAGCACCTCTATTTGTTATGATGGACAAAGGGATCCCATGAAGACTCACAATCTCATCAATTTATATCCTTGCACAATCCTCTGTGGTCTAAGTAGACTTAATGGGAATAAAATGAGGGGATTTTGTCAATCTATACACTATCACCCAAATTGAGTCATTTTTTTGCTAGGTTCGAGGCAACCCAACAACAAAGTCCATATTAATTTATCCCCACTTCCAAGTAGGTGCACCCATTTTATTAATTAGACCACTAGGCTTTATATGATCAACTTTCACTTGTTTGCAATTTGGATACTTTGATACAAGCTCCACTATGTCCCTTTTTAATCCATACTACCAGTAAACCTCTCTAAGATGTCGATACATCTTGGTGGAACATGGATGGATAGAATATCGGGAACCATGAGCTTCTTCTAACACCCTTCCCCTCAAACTATCAACATCCGGTGCATATAATCTATTTTGGTACCTTAGAACACCATCCACCCTCTGGGAGAATGACTAATTCAAGTTGTTGAGTACTAATTTCTTCAACTCCATCAATAGTAGATCAAGATGTTGTTTAGACTCCGCCTCAACCACTGAGGATGACTTGGAGTTGTTATGAACCACAAAACAAAAGTTGGGAAATCTTCCAATCGAACAACCAATCTAGCCAACCTATGATCATCTATTACTAAGTCTTTCTTTATTTCTTCTACATGAGACATACTACCCATGTTCATACGACTCTAAAAATCCGCAACTACATTGGTTATGTAGGGGTGATAGAGAACACTCCTGTCATAATAATTTAACAATTCCAACAATCATCTTTAAATGTATATTTAACTCCTTTTTAGTAAAAGAATACAAAAGACTCTTATGGTTGGTATACACATCAACATGAACACCATAAAAGTAATGCCTCCATATTTTCAAAGCAAACACTACGACCGATAATTCAAAATCATGAGTCGGATTATTCTTCTCATGCACCTTGAGTTGTCTAGAGGAATAGACTACTACCTTCACATGCTTCATAAGAACACACCCCAAAAAACTAGTGATGCATCACAATATACAAATAAACCTTTGGTACCCTCCGATAGAGTCAATATTGTAGAGGAGGTAAGCCCATCTTTAAAAATTGGGAAGCTTCTTTCATATGTTTCCGACCACTAAAGTTTCACACTCTATTGGGTCAAGGTAGTCAAAGGAGAAGCAATGGACGTAAATCCATCATAAACCTCCTATAGTAACCTGATAAAAAAATCCTAATGTAAGTTGGAGTAAATGGTCTAGGCCAATCTCTAACCGCCTTGGAAAATAGTTGGTGTTCCTTAAAGACTAGTGACACAACTCTTAAATAACACATATGTTCACCCTCATTTTTCGGATATACCAAGATACCGTCAATGAAGACAATCACAAATTAATCTAGGTACTTTTGAAACACCCTATTCATTAGGTCCATATAATTCGCCGGGGCATTCGTGAGACTAAATGACATTACTAGGAATTCATATTGACAATACCTAGATTCAAATGCCTTTTTTGTTCATCCTCACCTTTCATCCTAAGTTGGTCATACCTTGACCTCAAGTTAATCTTAGAGAAGTCGCTAGCCCCTTGGAGTTGATCAAACAAGTCATCAATCCGAGGGAGAGGATAGTTGTTCTTAATGGTTACTTTATTGAGCTGGCAGTAGTCAATGCACTTCCTAACGAAACCATCATTCTTCTACAAAAAACAATACTGGAGCACCCAATGGTGAGACACTAGGTTGAATGAACCCCTTATCAGACAAGTGTTTGAGTTGAAGATTTTAGTCGTTCAATTCCGCTGGATCCATTCCTTAATGAGGGATTAAAATGACATTTTTATCCGGTAATAAGTAAATTACAAAGTCTATTTCACGCTCGGGAGGAATTTCAAGAAAGTCATCGGTAAAGACTTCCAAAAAGTCCTTCACCGTTGGGATTGACTGAATCAGAGGCAGGTCGGACTCAATAGCTTCAACTATTATCATATGGTAAAGACACCCTTTAGAGATCTTTTTAAACAAGAGATGGTATGACCTCCAGGAATTGAATTACCCCCTTCCACTCTAGTATGAGTTCATTAGGAAATTGAACTTAACCACTCATATTCGACAATCATTGGAAGAAAAACAAGAATGCAAACAATACATCCCGAATATAACATCAAAATCAATAATATCAAGTTCTACCAAATCCACACACGTAACTCTATTGGGCTTAAATATAGGAAAACTCCGAAAGAGTGTTCTAGCTAAAAAAGAGTCACCAACCCGGGTTGTGACCAAAAATTGTTCAATTAAAATATTAGGTAGAACATCTAAATCTCTAGATATTAGAGGGTTACAAAATGATAATGCAGCACCACGACCAAATAGAGTATAAACATCAATAGAGAAGACTTGTAACATACTGGTGACCACATCAGGGGACTCTTCTTGTTCACCCCTAGAGTGGAGAGCATAAATGAAATTCTTGTTAGGAGATACAGAGATAAGACCACTTGATTGATCTCGACCACTCCCCTTCTCTTGACTACACACATTAGTAAAATCCTTAAATATATGGCCTTCTTTCACAACAAATATAATTTCCCATCGAAACTATACGCTCACCCAAATGCTTTCTACCACACTTGAAACAAGTTGGTTTATCACATTGTGAATTTCATCTTCTCCCCTAATGGGACATAGGGTTAGACACCCAAGCAATGGTTACCTTAGGGAGAGTGAAAGGAACATGGTTGGAAACTCACTTCTTGAACCTAGTCTTGTCTTGAATCTCTAGCTTTCCATTAGAAGTACCTACCTCATAAGACTTTTCCCTCATGAACTCCCTATTTTTTATTTTAAATCGAGTCTCCTCAACTTATAGAGCATGAACCATAAACCAAGAAATATCCAGATTGTAATGGAGCATCGCCAAATGACACTCCTCAACCAAATCAACAAACTCTCCCATAACAAAGCACTCATTTCGTTCCTTGGGTTAGACACCAAGAAAGGAGTGTACTTGGACAATTCGGTGAACTTTAAGGATTACTCTTGCACACTCATACTGCTCCATTTTCTTCCTAGGAAAGAAACTATCAAGTAAATCCTTCTAAACCCCTCCCAAGTGATAGAACCTGCTCTCAAGTCCCTATTCTCTCTCCATTGGGTGTACCGTGTTTGAGATACATCGTTGAGTTTATAGGAAGACAGCTCGAACTTTTCATTTGGAGTCAACCCAATAGCATACTTGAACATTTGCCCCGAGTGACACTAAAATCTTTTTGATGGAAGGGATAGACTAAAGACTAGCAGCCCAACCAACAAAATATATATAATGAGTCATAGCTCATAGGAGTACTTCACAACTCCATTCAACACATATCCAGAACATTTCACATAGCAACTCAAGTAACCACACATTAAAAGTCATCATTTCATTATATGTTATGAGGAACTACCTTATCAACATCAATATGAGCTGAACAATGACATTAAGAAGTTACCATTCTTTATTCTCAAGAAAACATTTAAAGACTCAAACTCTCAAGAATATAAAACATATGTTTCACATAAGTGTAATTCAAGCTGAAGAATATTTTTCCATGATGGTTCATTTTAGCACAACCCTTTTATCAAAATATTCATAACATGAAAAACATGTAGCATTCAAATTAACTCAGTGTTTTCATTATTAATAGGAACAACTAACCTTAATTAGAAAAGAGATGAGGATAATGGGACTTCATGTCGGCCTCGGCCTCCCATGTTTCTCCCTCAACTAGGTGGTTCCTCCATAACACTTTAACAGAGGCCACCTTTTTGTTCCTCAACCTCTTTACTTGACAATCAACGATTTGAATTGAAACCTCTTCATAGGAGAGCTTCTCTTTAACTTCAAGACCTTCAATAGTAAGAATTTACTCGGGGTCACCAATGCAATTCTTAAGCATGTATACATGGGAAACTGAATGAATCGAAGATAGTTCACTAGGTAACCTCAACTCGTATTTAACCTTGACAACCCTTTATAAAATTTCATAAGGATCTACATTACGAGGACTTAACTTCCGCTTCATTCCAAATTTAACCACTCTTTTCATGGGAGAAATCTTCAAATATAAATTATCACCTTCTTAAAATTTTAAGTCCCTTCTCCTATGATCGGCATCAGACTTTTGCTGACTATAGGTTGTTTGCAAGCGATTCCTTATGATATGAAACTTATCCAAAGTCTTATAAATCAAATAGGGAGCAAGAAGCAAAGACTCTCCATCCTTAAACCATCAAATAGGATATTTACAGCTCCTACCATACAAAGATTCAAAAGGAGACAAAGATATTGAGGAATGATAACTATAGTAATAAGAGAACTCAACCAAAGGCAAGTGCTCATACCAACTACCCTTGAAGTAAATGATACAAGCCCTATGAATATCTTTAAGAGTTTTAATATTACGCTCTGCTTGACCATTCATTTTAGGATGAAAAATGGTGCTCAACTTATATTGACTACCCAACCCTTTTTTAAATTATCTCCAAAACGTAGATGTTAATTGTGTGCCCCTATCTGATATGATGGATAAAAAAATACCATGAAGACTCAAAATCACATCTATATAGATCTTTACATAATCTTTCGTCGAGAAAATGTACCTAACGAAAATAAAATGGGTGGACTTAGTCAATCTATCCATCACCACCCATATATAGTAATTTTCTCATCTAATCCAAGGAAAACCCACTATAAAGTCCATATTGATTTCTTCCCACTTCCAAGCGGGAAGTTGAATTTCTTGAAGTAAAACACCTTGCATTTTGTAGTCAGCTTTCACTTATTGGCAATTCGGACACTTTGCAACAAATTCCACTATTTCCTTTTTTCGAGACATCCCACAAAAAAATTGTAAGATCATGGTACATCTTATGAATAGAGTAAAGGGCTCTATGAGCTTCCTCAAGGATCCTATTTCTCAAATTACCCACATTGGCCTCACATAATCTCCCTTGGTAACAAAGAATATCATCCCCCTATGGGAGAATGACTCATTAATATTAAGAAGGACCTATTACTTCAACTCCATTAATGATAGATCAGAGTGTTGGTTAGACTTCACCTCAACCACCAAAAATGATTTGGAGTTGTGATTGTAAGACTGCAAAATGAGTTAGGGTTTCTGGAGCCTAAAATTTTGGTGTTAAGGTTATAAGGTACTAAAATGACTTATAATGTGGTTTATAGGAAGTGTGTAAAGTATGAAGTTATTTGTCAGTTGAACATCAAAGGATGACCAAAACGTTCGACGAATAGTCGCTTATGTGCCTCATGTATCCATGTGTGTTTATATACTGTGTTTAATGATATTATTAATTCCTAAAATGAGTTAAAACTATGCTTAAATATGGTATATAGAGTTTCTAGAAGTTTGGAGGTCAAATGATTGAGAACGTCCAAGGCGTTCGAAAGATAGCTCTTAAAACGATCAACGTGTGTCTTGATGGGGCCTTGCCTATTTGGACGAGTTTCAGGTGTTTTATTTGGAATATTTAAAACTTATTAAGGGTTTTATTTACTTTGGAAACGTCTGGGTACAACTTCTAATGGGCCCCACAAGAAGGACCCAAGATTGGTTGAGAAACTGCCTTGGCAGTGTCAATCGACAGACCAAATGACGGCCAGTTGGTCAACCAATGGCCCGTAGGTGAGGTATTTTTGATTGGTTGGGAAGATCTCAAGCCAAAAATTTTCCAAGTACCAAACAACGAAAGCCAATGCATGGCCCATTGACTGACCAACGGCCAGTAGATGGCTCCATCGCTTGTGGCCTGTAAGTTACTGTTTGCGCCTGTTTTTATTAAGGGGCTAATGGGAAATTCACCCCACATCCTAACCTGATTCTAATATATTTATTTATCTAATTTTATGTGTATATAGGGAGTAAAAATTTTGTCAACCCCTATCCCAATACAATCACCAAATTAGACTTTTCCCTCAAAAAATATTCTCTCTAGAGCCTCCGTTCTTGGTGAAGCTCAAGAATAGCTTTGATCTTGTATCTCACTGGATTAATCATCTATTTTTAGATATTTTAATTGATAGAAATATATAGTGATCCTTCATCTCTAGTTATCCTTCCATCTAGAGAATTATTCTCAAAGTTTTCAAAGATAAAAATAAGATCAAGTTCTTCTTCTACATTTTCTAGCCAATTTTTCTTTCTTAAATTGATTTCAAAATTATTATATGAATATATTGATGATTATATACTTATTTGAACGTGATTTTCAATCCTATTGGATGATGAACCCATGCTTCTTTCTCAAACATGATTTTAGCCTATGTTTGGATTTATGATCTTGATCTTATGCATGTAGATTTGTGATTTAGTTGTGTTAATATGATTATGTTTAGTTTTTAGTATGTATATTGATGGTGAATCATTTATGAATAACCCATGTGAATACATGTATGAAGATTTGAACAAAACTAGCCTATGATATATATATTTACTGTAAGGTTGGCTTTAAGTCGATTGTTGTAAGACTTTTGATTTTGTTGAGTTTATAATAGCTATTGTTTTAGATTATATTAGGGATGAATTGCGGGTTTGAATCCTTGATGATAAAATTAAAGAAAGTCTTACATGAATTGATCTAGATTCTCTTAGTCTATGAATTGATAATGCTATGTAGGTGATGTGATCTATATTTTCATATGAATAAGACTTGATTTCCTATTTTGTCAGTTACTGCCTAGTATTTACTTTATTGGTAAAATATGATTTATGATTGATGATTAATAGTCTGGGAAAATTAATAAAATGGCCTATTCTCTCTACTCTACACAGAATTGATAGTTTAGTGCCTGCGATAGTAGCTTGATCTTAAAGTGTTTTAAGCATTATTTTGATATGACTATGTGTATGATTATCTACTACCTTGAATTGATATTATTTATGAAATATGATCTATAATCCATTCAAGTGAAGTTTGTTGATTACCTATGTCCTTCTACATTCTAGTATTTTAATGTATTGTACTAGTTGTAATGTGACCTTGTAGTGGCTTATGCCTAACTTTATCTATGATTATGGTAACTTAAGATACTGCCCTATACTTGATTTATTCATAAAAGATTTCTAATGGTCAATGATGACCAAAGGCTAAAGTATTTGTAAGAATTCCTCTACTCATCTACTTCTCTATTTCATTATAGTAATGATGATGAAGCCTTGCATCACATTGTGCGGTGTGGTCCACTTATGGCGGCGGTGTTTACTTTATTGTCAATCGATATATGTGTTGAACATGGCAATGAAGGAAAATTGATAAATATATGAACATGTGCTTATGATGATATCATGTAAAGTTTATGCCTACTTTCCTATTCTAGTTGTGATTTCGATTGTATGACTATTGTGTAATCATGTGTATATCTATGTTAGGGTAAAGTATAGGATCTGCCATTGATGATTAAAATGGTTCATAATACCTTACCTATGTACCCCTATGTGAATGCATGAATAGCACAAGTTACGAATCTTAAGTGTAATATGAAGTTGGCTTGTCTACTATGCTATTGTGTGTTGTGTGGTTTATGTTTGAAAGAGTATTATGGTCTAAGAGGGTGGCTGCCTCAATATGTTGTTGATATCCATTATGTGATCATGTTGACCAATGTACACACACACTCACTTTACATGCATGTCACAATTAGTATAGGTCATGGTGTCTAAATGAAAGGTAGTTCTCATATTCACTAATGTCTACTATCCATGTTAAGATGATGTTTTCCTTATCTAGGATGACTTGATAGGTGTTCTAGTATAGGCAACGGTATGGGCTTTGCCTATGAATTCCATGTTAGATTGTGGAGCCTGATTAATATATATAACTGTTTACGCGGTTTAGCCATTTATTCTCTGTAACAAAAAATATTCTGATTTATTAAAATAAATATACCCCACCGCCATGGAAGTTTACTCATGGGGTGTAACCACGAAATATTGGGTTTTCTCCTTTCTCTCTCATCTCTTTCTCTTGAAAGTTCTTGTGTTCTTCATAAATCAAGTGTGTGTGCGTGAATTCGATCCTAAAAACTGGTATCAGAGCTAAAGAGATTCAACACGATCACTGAATATGGATAGTTCAAAGCTTAGAATCGAGAAGTTTCATGGATCCGATTTCAGTATCTAGAAGATGCAGATCAAAGATTATTTGTACCAGAAAGATATTCACGAACCGTTGACCGGGGTGAAGCCGAAATCCATGACGGAGGAGAAGTGGAACCTTAATGATCGCCAAGCTCTAGAGTTGATCCGGTTGACTTTGTCAAGAAATGTGGCGTTCAACATCGTGAAGGATAAAACTACATACGGTGTGTTCAAGGCACTGTCAAACATGTATGAAAAACCATCGGCAATGAACAAGGTATATTTGATGCGTAGATTGATCAATTTACATATGTATGAGAATGGCTCCGTTTCTGATCATATAAACCAGTTCAATATGATTGTGAGTCAACTCAATTCTGTGGATATTAATTTTGAAGATGAAATAAGGCATTGATTTTGATGTTATCTCTGCCTGAGTCTTGGGATACTATTATTGTTGCGAGTAGCAGTTCCCGTTGATCTGAGAAACTGAAGTTTGATGAAATCCGTGATGTTGTTCTTAGCGAAAGTATTTGCAAACGAGAAGAGGGAGATTCATCGGGCAGTGCTCTTAGCGTTGACCGAACGGGGAGAAGTAAGACTAAAGGCCAAAATCAACATGATCGATCAAAATCAAAGAATCGAGGAAAATCCCTGAACATATCAAACGTGACTTGTTGGAAATGTGGGGAAAAAGGGCACTTTTGGACGAACTGTACAACGCCAAAGAAGAAACAGAATCAAAAATTTGGAGATGACAGTGAATCTGTAAATTCAGCAGAGGAAATTGGGGATGCTCTAATCCTTAGTGTAAACAGCCCGGTTGAATAATGGATTTTGGATTCTGGTGCATCTTTCCATTCGTCTCCAAGCAAGGAGTTGTTCCAAAATTTTAAATCTAGAAATTTTGGAAAGGTGTAACTTCATGACAATAAAGCCTTGGAGATTGAAGGAAAGGGGTATGTTTGGAGATTGAAGGAAAGGGGTATGTTTGCATAATGACCACCTCGGGAAACCAATGGACATTGGAGGATGTCAGATATATTCCTGGGCTCAATAAAAATCTGATCTCTGTTGGTCTGTTGTATAGCACGGGATATGCAGCATAGTTTGGGAAAGGTCAGTGGAAGATTGTGAAAGGTTCTATAGTAGTAGCTCATGGCACCAAATCGGGAACCTTGTACACCACTGCAGGGTGTAATAACATGGTCGTTGTTGCTGAAGGTTCTTCCAGTTCATGTCTGTGGCACGACAAACTTGGACACATGAGTGCTAAAGGAATGAAGATACTTGTTGCAAAAGGAGCATTAGAGGGTTTGTAGTCTGTTGATATTGGTCTTTGCGAGAGCTGTGTTATGGGCAAAAAGAAAAGAGTAAGCTTCAGAAAGACTCCTAGAGAGCCAAAGAAAGTGTGGTTGGAAATGGTCCATACAGATGTTTGGGGACCATCTCTAGTATCATCACTTGGAGGATCCAGATTCAATGTTACATTCATTGATGATTTCAGCAGGAAGGTATGGGTTTACTTCTTGAAGCATAAGTCAGATGTGTTTGCAACTTTCAAGAAGTGGAAAGCTGAAGTTGAGAATCAGACCGGTTTGAAAGTCAAATGCCTAAGATCTGACAATGGAGGAGAGTATGACAAATCCGAGTTCAAGGCATTTTGTGCAGCTGAGGGAATTAGATTAATTGATAAGAACAGTTCCTGGTAAGGCAAGGCAGAATGGAATTGCTGAGAGGATCAACAGAACATTGAATGAGCGTGCAAGAAGTATGAGGATACACTGTGGGCTGCCCAAAACATTTTGGGCGGATGCTATGAGCATAGTTGCATACTTGATCAATAGGGGACCATAAGTTCCTTTAGGGTTCAAGATTCCAGAGGAGGTGTGGACAGGAAAAGTACTCAAGTACTCACACTTGAGGACTTTTTGTTGTACTGCTTATGTTCATGTTGATCAGAAAAGAGAGACAAGCTTGATGTCAAGGCTATGAAGTGTTACTTCATGGGCTATGGTTTTGATTTGTTTGGTTACAGGTTTTTGGATGACATGAACAGAAAGATGCTGAGACATTATGATGTGACATTTGAAGGTTCTAGAGATTACAAAGCAAGTGGGAGTTGAGGTTTAGTTGGAGAAGAGTAACCCAGAGATGTCGAAGTAGATACTCAACCAACTCCTACTGAAGAATCTGAAGTGGAGCAAGTTACACCTGAGAAGATGTTAAGGAGATCATCCAGAACAATATGGGCACCAGATAGGTATTGACCTTAATTACACTATATATTATTGACTGATGAGGGGGAGCCAGACTCTTTTGATCAGGCCCTACAGGTGGACGATTCGATCAAGTGGGAGCAAGACATAGATGATGAGATAAGGTCACTTGAGAAAAACGACACATGGGTGTTCACTGAGTTACCTGCAGGGAAGAGAGCTTTGCTGAACAAGTGGGTGTTCAGAATCAAGACTGAACCTGATGGAAAAAGAAGGTTCAAGGCTCTATTAGTGGTTAAAGGATATTCACAAAGGAAAGGTAATGATTATGCAGAAATATTCTCCTGTTGTAAAGTTAACCTTTATTCAAATTCTGTTGTATTGTTGCATCGGAGAATTGGAATCTAGAGAAAATGGTTGTAAAAACTTCATTTTTACATGGAGATCTGGAAAAATAGATCTATATGCAGTAACCGGAAGGATTTGTGGTTAAAGGCAAGGAACACATGGTGTGCAAGCTCATTAGGAGCTTGTATGGACTAAAGCAAGAACCAAGGCAGCGGTACAAGAAATTTGACTCCTTTATGACCAAGATTGGATTCTGCCAAACTGAAAAGGATCCTTGTTGTTACTTCAAGAAATACACTGATTCATATGTCTTTCTAATGTTGTATGTGGATGATATGTTGATTGCAGGATCTAGTATGAGGGAGATTACCCATCTGAAGACAAGGTTGTCTGCAGCATTTGAGATGAAAGATTTGGGTCCAGCGAAGCATATTTTAGGGATACAGCACATGTAGTGGGAGTTTTTAGTAGGTACATGGCGAACCCTGGGACAGAGCAATGGGAAGTTGTGAAGTGGCTTCTGAGATATCTGAGAGGTACATCCAGTACTTAACTTTGTTTTGGCTAAGGCAAGGTGACTCTACAGGGTTTTATGGATGCTGATCTTGGTGGTGATGTTGACTCGAGCAAGAGTACATTCGGTTACATTTACACCATAGGTGGAATAGCAGTGAGTTGAATCTCAAGGCTTCAGAAGTGTGTTTCTCTTTCATCTACTGAAGATGAGTATGTGGCAATAGCTGAACTGAGAAAGAGATGATATTGCTGGCAGATTATCTGGGGGAATTGGGCAAGAAGCAGAGCGAGAAGATTCTTTACTCAGATATCCAGAGTACCATATGGTTGGTGAAAAATCCAGTCTATCATTCGAAGACAAAGCACATCAGAAGGCGATACCATTTCACTCGCAGGGCAGTGGAGGATGGTGATATGTTCTTGGAGAAGATAGAGGGTGCAAAAGCCAGGCAGACATATTGACAAAATGTGTTGATGTTGGGAAACTGGGATTATGCAAAACCTCGGTTGGTCTTCTGTAGTTGTTGCTACAGATGTTATGGCGGTGCGGTAAAGATGTTGATGATGAAGAGATTTTTTTTTTAAGAATGTATTTTTTTGGATGATTGAATCAGCTCCAAGTGGGAGAATTGTTAGGTTGTGGAGCCTGATTAATATATATAAATGTTTACGCGGCATTTATTCTCTATAACCAAAAATACTCTTATTTATTAATATAAATATACCCCACCGCCGTGGAAGTTTAATCACGGGGTGTTACCACGAAATATTGGGTTTTCTCTTTTTCTCTATCATCTCTTTCTCTTGAAAGTTCTTGTGTTTTTTCATTCATCAGTGTGTGTGTGTGAACTCGATCCTAACATTCCACATGTGCACCTTGATAGGATAGTTCTAGTTTTGGTTTCTATATGTATGAATATGTATGTATGAACATGTGTTATGTGAAAGGTTTTGCTCACATATATGTATATACACACACATGTATGAAGACCTAGTCAAGAGAGGGGCCTTGAATGGTGTATTCATGTGTACCCTAAACTACATGATGATTTACATATGCTATGTTCATGTGAGGGGATTATTTAAATTATTTAGGTTGATGAACTTTCATCAATTACCTATGAGTTAAGCATATAAGGATATGACTCTCCTAAACCTATGTTTTATAAAGTAAAAATATAATAAAGGTTTTCAATGAAGAGAGCTTAGCTTAGCACCGAGTGAACTTGAATATGAGTATGTGTTCCTTCCTATGGTAGGAAGGTAGGTCACTATAAATCTCATGAGGAGGATAACCACAATGCCTCAATGGGCATAAATAAGGTTTCCACAAGTGAATAACTACAATGCCTAATCCCTGCATAAAGAGGGTTTTAACGTATACCTCCAAGTTCCATAACTATGTTGCCACCATAGGATGCTAGCTAGCAGATTCCACATAGAAAGATATATCACATTTGGATCTACTTTGGTGTAGACCACATCCTTGCGGTGTGGGGTTCTATGACACCGGATTCCATATTTAGCATCACATGGTCTAAATCGGTTAAGGTTATACTTTCCCTAATGTAAAATGGACAAAGAAAGTAAATGACTAGAACCCTAAATAGAATTACTTAAGGTAGGTTACTTAGGATAGGAGAACTTATGAAGTTCTAGGAAGGTGTTCCAATGCATGTCATTATGTATGTGTTTCTTATGTATGATATTGTATTATTTGTCTACTTTTTATGAACACGTGCATGATATGAGTCTTTGTGCATGATGTTGATCTTGTTGACTATATGATGAAGGTCTTGATATAATTATGTCTATGTTTTACTATACTTCTATGATGGTATGTGTTGCCTTTTATAGATTGTACGTATGTTTTCTTGAAGCCTTAAGGTGATGCATTGCACCAAGTTTCACTAGAGAGTTATTTGGGAAATTAATGAATAAAAAGGAAAATAGCTCACTTTTAAGGGAACAAGATCTCACTGTAATGTGACTCAAAAATGTAATAAATCGAATATGTGAACCTATGAAATGTCTGTCTTTTGAATATATTTATATGAAGTATATGTGTAAGACCCTAAAGATGACCTGGGTTAACTACAGCCTAAAATGTTGTAATTTGATGTTATAAGGTCCTAAATATGTGTAATATATGGTATAGAGGCAGTAGCTAAAGTAATAGGTGTGTTGCAAGTCAAACGTCAAGGGACGACCAAGACGTTTGACTACTAAGTCACCTAAATGTATCATATGTGGTTCTATGTTTTTATGTATTTTTTTATTATGTTTTAAGGTTCTTAAATTATTTTTTATATCATGTATAGGTAGTGTTTAAAGTTTTGTGAAGTTTGGAGGTCAAACGACAAAGAACATCCTTGACGTTCGAAAGATTGCCTTGGAGAAAGCTTGTAAGTCTAGGCGTGTTTCATCGAGTTTTACGTGTTCGTTTAGGATTAAATTAATTTGAGAGATTTTAATTTTATATACAATCATATTTTGGAAGGAAACGTATGGGAAATTATACCCAAGGACAATCAAAGGGTCCTTGAGGAAAGACCCAAACCTGTTGCCAAAATAGTCCCATGCAGACCTTGGCGACGGAGCAGTCAACGGCCCGTTGGCATGATGATGCCCCGTCGAGGGTCCCGTTGTGGGGTACTTCACAAAGGGCGAAATTTGTACTTTTAAACAGCCACTACAGCAACCAACGGAGGGTTGCGACGCCCCGTCAAGGAGAGGCGTCGCACGCACCTGTGTTCCTGCGTAAGCTGCTGCCAAGATAGGGGTGAATTGGTAAATTCACCCAACTTCTAAATTAAATCATTGGAGGTTTATTAATAGTCTTTTTGGTATTTTAATTAAGTATATAAAGGGTAAACACCTTAAATACTTCATTCTTCCAAATTGAAAACCAGAAATTCTGAAAAAAATCCCAGACTCCATAGAAGTCCAAATTGAAGAAGCATCTTGGTTTGGAGCTTTTGAGTTGAAAATATTAACCAAAATGAAGAATTATAATCCTTTATGTATGACTTTTTATACTTGAAAGTTATTTCATAAAGGAGCCCAACTCTCAAGATGTTTTTAAAAGGTTTCTAAAGTGAATTGTCTAATTTCGGGATTCTATGTTGGGTTCTTGCATAAATGATTTCTAAAAATTTAATTATGATATAATTGATGTTGTATTGATGATTTTAACATAAATTACCTATGAACCTATGTAAATTGATGAACCCTAGTTTTGAATACCTACTAGGTTACTTGATATTAAGCTAATATTGATGAATAATTATGTAGTATCTTATGAGTATTCAAATGATATAAAAATTGTACTCAATAAATATATAATTGATCTTGCATTGTTAAACTTAGATTGAATAGACGTATATTCATTGAGTTTTATGGTTATTGCTTTTAATTATTGTTCATGGTCATGGGTAGGGGCTCGTGATGTTGA
Source organism: Solanum habrochaites (assembly GCA_027704765.1). Lineage (NCBI taxonomy): Eukaryota > Viridiplantae > Streptophyta > Magnoliopsida > Solanales > Solanaceae > Solanum > Solanum habrochaites. The sequence goes on along the minus strand of JAKWJA010002490.1, from coordinate 4,916,116 downwards.
ATTGGTTGATTTGGCATTGAATTGAAGTTTGGATGAGGGGATGAAGGTATAATGCCCCATTTTATTTAATTTTATATTAATTATACTTCTATTCAATTGTGATTTGTATTTTCAACTTATGGTGTCGTTGTTATGTATTTTACTTGCAATTAATGTGGCCTTGTCGGCATTACTTTCTAGAATATTGATGATCATGGCCTTGTCGATATTACTTTCTAGAATATTGATGATCATGGCCTTGTCGGCATTACTTTATAGAATATTGATGATCATGTCCTTGTCGGCATTACTTGAACTTATATGGCTATTTGTGAATTTAATTTGATGATGTGTGATCATATCTACTTATATGTGAAAGTATGTGTTAGACTATTGATACTATTGAGTTAATAATGTTATGTTATGGCAATGTGTTAAGTGTGTAGTCTTAGAGTTGATACATTGTTGATCCTAAATTGGCTATATGAGTCTAGAATGGTTAGGTTGATAATGTTAAGGTAATGAATAGGATGACTAAATAAGGTTAAGGATCCTTCCTAAGAGTCTAAAGGAAGATAGGGAATTTGTGTTAAATGGAAGTATGTTATGTCTTGTTTAGATAGACTTGGGTCCCTTACTTGATGCTTATGTGAATTTTTGATGTATTGACTTAGGAACCTAAAGGGTCTTACTATTGATAAATGAATATAGTTGAGACCTTTCATAATTAGACGAACGTCATTTGTGTGAAAACCTTGACTTAAGAGTAAGGTTAAGATTGTTGAAGCGTAAGCCGTAATGGTATCATTCAAATTAAAGGAATGATGGACTTAAGGTTAGTTAGATGGAACGACATCATATTAATCCTTAGGAAAGTCATAATGAGCTTGTTGTCGCCTTTGTCAGGTAGCCCTACTGGACCTTCCTTGGTAAGGTAAATGTGATTAGGTTATGAATTTGATATGGAACCCTTTTATGTAAAGCTAATGTATGAATTACTATATGAGAACGAAGGCTAGCACCAAGTGAGCATGGTAAGGGAAAGTAGTTCTACTAAAGTATGAGACTATATTACAAATCATGCCCTTCATACTCTTTAACCATGTGCCTACATGGGATGTGTCTAAGTTCTACCATTCGCAAGTAGAACAACCTCACACTTAACTAAGGAATCATGGTTTATGTAGGTTATTTCCTAATCTCATCATATGTAATACCTATTAGAATTAGAAGAGTATATGGAGTTTAGGTGGTGGTATAGGACGCTATCTAGACAATGCACAATAGACTTTGAAGGTGTTATGTGCAGTTCTAGGTCTTGTCTAAGACCATTATTTGAATGTCCTATATGTGATGTATGAGTCTTAATGAACTAATGAATTATGTTAAGGAGGTTGTCAATAAATGAGTACCTAATCTAATGTGACTTAAAGATTCCTTAGTTAAGTGTGAAGAGGGCATAATGGAGGATCTATTCATCTCTTATCTTTGGAAGTCTCGAGGATGAATCTAGTTAGGGAAGTTGGTTCATTTTGTGGACATGATCTAAGCCTTAGGTAGTCTTAAGGATTATTTAGGTAATCTTGAAGAGGTCATTATGGACGTTATCTTCTTGATTTACTTAAGTAGGTTTTTTGATAGCCTTTGGGAAGAGAATGTCATATCATCTTTGTATTGCTAATTTTGTGAGAATGATTCTATCCTAAGGATTCTATAGGATCTCGTAAGTGTTTGTGTAAGGGACTGTATGGGCGGTCTCTTCACAACTCACTCAAGTGAAACTTAGAAGTCACCTTTGGTAGAGGAATCTTATCTTGATGTTTATGATACTTTCTAGGTATGTATGTGACTCATTTTAAGTAATCTTAAGGGTCGTTTAGGCACATCTAGAGAGGGTGTATGGGCGGTCTCTATTTATGTGACTTAAATTAATACTAGGATGACTTTAAGTGAGGAAATTACATTCTAGAAGTTAGTTATTTAAAGGGGTTAGTAAGTCGTTGAAACACTGAAGTCAATTCACTATAAAATGAATTGAACTTATTGTAAAGTGATCCCTAAATTTGATATTGTTGATTAATTATTATCTTATGTGTTTCTAAATTGATTAATTATGTTAATATAATTAAAATATGATATGAAAAATGAAAAGATGCATATTTCCGATAAAGTCCATTTTCATGATTTTTATGCATAAATCCATTCTTAGTACATGTGGTTGTAGTAACTCCCTGATTTTATATATCTATATAGTTCTTGGTAGGTGAGGAGTATTGAGAAGTAAAAGCTTGCACATAGAAGATCGTTGAAGAGAAGTTGAAGTATGTCCTCACTTGACTCGAGCGCATATATGTCTTATATATTTTTATTCAAAGTATTGTAATAGACTAAGTATTCCTATATTCATAGTTTGAAGTATGGGCCATGTCCCAAGTATTCTTGTGTCTTAAGATGATGATATTGAGACTTAGTATTTCCTATTACTTTTATATGAAAGGAAATTTTGAAGACTAATTATGTTTTGTGAAAAGTTTTAATTCTTCAATACTTTTCACGATTTTTATGTGATGAATGATATGAAAGGGATTGTCTTAGACCTCCAGAGGTCGACGATGACTGTTACAATCTAATATTATACCCTAAATTCTAGGGTACTGTTTCAGGTTGTGACACGCTTGGTATCAGAGCATAGGATGGTGAAAGTAGTACTAGGAATCAAGAAGTCTCATCAAGTTATGTCTAGTATAGTCTTGACAATCGGTGTGATTCATGGAACATATATGGGCTAGAGGCTATGAAACGATAGTGTTTCCCTTTATTTCTTATCCTATGTCATGCGGTAGAGAAAATTTTATGATTATCCTTATTATGAGTTTCCTTTGGTTTTCTAGGAGATGAATACTAGAAGGATGGACACTAGAAGGTTGGAAGAGGAGAGGGTGAATGAGGAGGTTTCCCCTCAAGTTGAGCAGGTTGAGAAAGTTCCTCAAGGTGTTGCAGGAGTTCAAGGTGATCAAGATTCCAAAGTTCCTCCCCAAGGTAATCCTATTACTAATGTGGAAGGAGGTATTGAGGTTCTAGAGATGTCTAATAGGGAGATTAGAGAGGCTTTGATAGCTATAGACCGAGTCGTGACTATGCAAGGTAATTTGAATATGATTATAGGGTTGTGGAGAGCATTATGACATCTACGTTGAGAGATTTTGTTAGGATGAATCCTTCTATCTTTCTTGGCTCTAAAGTAAATGAGGATCCCCAAGATTTTTTTGATGGAGTGTACAAAGTTTTCAGTGCTATGGGGGTTACATCTAGGGAAAAGGCGCAGTTGGCTTCGTACCAATTGAGGGATGTTTCTCAAAATTTGGTAAACTTAATGAAAGGATAATAGGCCGGAAGGATCGGGTCCTATTGAATGGGAACAATTTAAAGAAGCATTTCTAGGTATGTACTTTCCCCTAAAGAAGAGAGAAATTAAGGTGGATGAGTTTTGTAATCTCAAACAACGCAATATGAGTGTTGAGGAGTACTCTTTGAAATTCTCTACTTTGTCTAGGTATTCCCCTTCTCTTGTGTCCAATCCAAGAGATGAAATGAATTATTTTGTGATGGGGATACCCGACTTAGTGGTGGAAGAATGTCGTACCGATATGTTGCATGATGATATGACCCTTGCTACACTCATGGTATATGCACAATAAATTATAGATTCTAAACATAGGAGGATGGCTAGAAGTTTGAAAATGACTGATGCTAGTGATTAAGAGCAAACTAGGTTTAAGAAGAAGTTTCAATCTTAAGGAGAATCTAGGAGTGCTAAGTTAAAGGTTGAGAAAGGATGTGGTTCCAAGGATGGCAAGCCTACTTGTTCAAATTGTGGCAACAAACATTATGGTGAGTGTCTATTGGGTACCAGGAGTTGCTTTGGTTGTGGTAAAGATGGGCACAAAATGAGAGATTGTCCAATGATTGCTTCTATAGGTAGAGAGGTTAATTAAGTTGCTCGTAGTGTTCAAAAAGAAGATGCTTCAACAAAGAGGTATTTCTATGCACTCCGTTCTACGGTGGAGAAGCCGGATGAGAAGGAGAGTGATAATGATGCTGGTAAGTTCTCTTTCTTTTGTAAAGATATGAGTACCTTCAAAGTGGGGGAGTATGGTTTGTAGATGGGATAAAAGTCCTTCAAAATGTTGCTTGTGCATGATGTTTAGGAGTTAGGTTGAAATTGAATTTCATTAACTTCTTGAATTATGTGTTTTATGAAGCCATGATTATGTTGTAAGATGTATTTATATGGTGTTACTTGGCATATTACCAAGTTTGCATATGAATTGCCTAAAATTTTGATTTTTGAGAAATTTGATAAAAAATATTGTAACATTGCAAAACAGTTCACTGTAATATTTTGTGAAAAATGACTATTTGATTCTTTGGTCTAAAATTGTTGTAATGTGGTTAGAACTGATATATATAAGCATGATATGGAACATAAAATTAGTTTTTACTATTTGGATTGAAGAATGTTATTTTAGTAGCATAATGAGTTATAGAATTGTAGGATAATTTCTTGTTGTGTTGTGAATCTCTTGGAAGTGTTCGGAGAGTTGCAAGTGTCATTCGAGGATGAATATTGTCCAAGTGGGGGATATTGTAAGACCTTGAAGATGAACTAGGTTAAATAGATCCTAACAAGTTGGAATTGATGTTCTAAGTTTCTAAGTATGTCTAATATATATTATAGATGCATTAGCTAATGTATTAGGTGTGTTGGAAGTCAAACGTCAAGGGAAGACCAAGACATTCGACGACTAAGTCACCTAAATGTGTCATATGTGGTTCTATGTGTTTATATGTGTTTACTGATTTTTTAAGGTTCTTAAGAGATTTATTATAGCATGTATAGGCATTGTTTAATGTTTCTTGAAATTTGGAGGTCAAACGACCAAGAACGTAGATGACGTTCGAAAGATATGCCTTGAAGTACCCTTGTACGTGTAGGCGTGTTTCGTTGAGTTTTACGTGTTCGTTTTGGATGAAAATCATTTTAGAGGTGTTAAGATTATATACGATCATATTTGGGTTGGAAACGTCTGGGAAATTATCCCCAAGGACTATCAAAGGGTCCTTGAAGAAAGACGCAAACCTATTGCTAAAAAAGTCCCAGGCAGACCTTGGCGACAGAGTAGTCAACGGACCGTTGTCCTGATGACGCCCCGTCGAGGGTCCCATCCTTGGGGACTTAACAAAGGGTGAAGTTTGGAACTTCGGACAGCCACTGTAACCACCAACAGAAGTTATTGACTCCCTGTCAAGGCCAGGCATTGCACGCACCTGTGTTCTGGTGCAGGCTGCTGCAAAGTAAGGGGTGAATTGGTTAAGTCACCCCACTTTTAAATTAATACATTGGAGGTTGATTAAGGGTCTTTTGGGTATTTTAATCAAGTATATAAAGGGTAAACACCTTAAAGACTTCATTATTCCTAATTAAAAACCTAAAAGTCTTCGAAAAATCCCAAAGACTCCATTGAAGTCCAAATTGAAGAAGAAGCTTAGTGTGGGGTTTTTGAGTGGAAATTATTCATAAAAGTTAATAATTATCATCCTTGAGGTATTGAATTTGATCCATGAAACTTGTATCATCAAGGATCCCTACTCTCAAGATGTTTTTCAAAGTTTTCTAAAGTGAATTGTCCAATTTCACGATTCTACCACGTGTTCTTGCATAAATGATTTCTAAACATTGAATATTATCTAATTGATATTTTATTGATTGTTCAAACATAAATTACCTATGAACTCATTTAAATTGATGAATCCTAGTTTTGACTACTTATTGGGTTACTTGATATTAAGCTAATATTGTTGAATTGTTATGTAGTTTCTTATGGGCGTTCTTATGATATAAGAATTGTATTCAATTGATATTTAATTGATCTTAGATTTTTAAATATACATTGAATAAATGAAGATTCATTTATTTTTATGGTTATTGCTTTGAATTATTGTTCATGGCCATGGGTAAGGGCCTTGTGATGTTGAATTGATTTATTATGCATTGAATTAAAGTTTTGATGAAGGGATGAAGGTATGCTTCCCGATATTATTTAATTTGATATTAATTATACTCTGATTCTATGGTGATTGGTATGGTCCACTTATGGTGGTGGTGTTATGTGTTTTACTTGCAATTGACGTGGCCATGTCGGCATTACTTTATAGAATATTGATGATCATGGCCTATTCGGCACTACTTGAGATTATATGGATATTTGTGTAATTTATATGATGAGGTGTGATCATATCTACCTATATGTGAAAGTGTGTGTTACACTATTGATACTATTTAGTTAATAATGTTATGTTATGGCTATGCGTTAAGTGTGTAGTCTTAGAGTTGATACATTGTTGATCCTAAATTGGCTAAATGATTCTAAAATGGTTATTTTGATAATGTTAAGGTAATGAATACGATGACTAACTAAGGTTAAGGGTTATTCCTAAGAGTCTAAAGGAAGATAGGCAATTTATGTTAAATGGAAGTATGTTGTGTCTTGTTTAGATAGAATAGGGTCCCTTACTTGATGCTTACGTGAATATGTGATGTCTTGAATTAGGAACCTAAAGGTTCTTAGTCTTCAATAAATGAATATAGGTTAGACCTTGCATGATAATACTAAGGTAATTTATGTGAAAACCTTGACTTAAGGGTAAGGTTAAGATTGTTGAAGCGTAAACCGTAATGGTATCCTTCAAAGTAAAGAAATGATGGACTCAAGGTTAGTTGTCCGGAACGACATCATATTAATCCTTAGGAAAGTCACATGATATTCTTGTCTTCATTGTGAGGTAGCCCTAGTGGACCTTCCTTTATATGGTAAATGTGATTGGGTTATGAACTTGTTATGGAACCCTTTTATGTGAACCTAATGTATGAATTAGTTTATGAGAACAAAGTCTAGCACCGAGTGAGTATGGTAAGGGAAAGTAGTTCTAGTTAAGTATGAGACTAGATTACAAAGCATTCCCTTCAAGTTCCTTAAACATGTGCCTACATGAGATGTGTCTAAATTCTACCATTGGCAAGTTGAACAACCTCATCGGAGTAGGATAGAACTCTGGATTACATATCTATATATCATGGTCTATTTACTTTATTGCCTATTCTCATCATATGTAATACCTATTAACATTATAGGAGTTTATGGAGTTTAGATGGTGTATGGGACACTATCTAGAAATGGCACAATAGACTTTGAAGGTGTTATGTGGAGTTCCTAGGTCTTGTATAAGACCATCATGTGAATGTCATTTATGTGATATATGATTCTTAATGAACTACAAACTTATGTTAAGGAGAATGTAAATAAATGAGTACCTAATATAAAATGACTTAAGGATTTTTTAGCTAAAGTGTTAAAAGGGCATAAGGGATAATCTCTTCATGTCTTATCTTTGGAAGTCTTGAGGATGACTCTAGTTAAGGAAGTTGGTTTATTTTGTGGACATAATATAAGCGTTAGGTAATCTTAAGGATTATTTAGGTAATCTTGAAGCAGTCATTACGGATGTTATATTCTTGATTTACTTAAGTAGGTCTTTTTATAGACTTTGGGAAGATAAAGTCATATTATCTATGTGTTGTTGATTTATTGAGAATGATTCAATCCTAGGGAGTCTATAGGTTCTCTTAAGTGTGTGTGTAAGGAATTGTATGGGCGGTCTCTTCACAAATCACTCAAGTAAAACTTAGACGTCACCTTTGGTAGAGGAATCTTACCTTGATGTTTATGATACTTTCTAAGTATGTATGTGACTCATTATAAGTAATGTTAAGGGTCGTTTAGGAACATCTATAGAGGGTGTCTAGGTGGTCTTTCTTTATATGAATTAAGTGAATATTAGGATTACTTTAAGTGAGTAAATTACATGCTAGAAGTTGGTTATTAAAGGGGTTAGTAAGTCACGGAAACAGTAAATTCAATTAACTATAAAGTGAAATGAACTTACTGTAAAGTGATGCCTAAATTTGATATTGTTGGTTAATCATTATCTTATGTGTTTCTAAATTGATTAATGATGTTTTTATGATTAAAATATTATTTTGGAAATGAAAATATGCATATTTCCAATAAAGTCTGTTTTCATGATTTTTATGCATAAAGACATACTTAGTACATGTTGTTGTACTACCTCCACGCTTTTATCGATCTATATAGTTCTTGGTAGGTGAGGATATTTGAGGAGTGAATACTTGGACTTATAAGATCGTTTAAGAGAAGTTGAAGTATGTCCTCACTTGACTCGAGGGCATATGTGTCTTTTATGTTTTCATTCAAAGTATTGTAATAGACAAAGTATATCAATGTTTGTGTTTTGAAGTATGAGTCGTGTCCCAAGTATTCTTGTGTCTTAAGATGATGAGATTGAGACTTAGTATTTCCTATTACTTTTATATGAAAGATAATTTTGAAGACTATATTATGTTTTGTAAAAAGTTTTAATTCCGCACTAGTTTTCATGAGTTTTATGCGATGAATGATATGAAAGGGATTTTCTTAGACCTCTGAGAGGTCGACGATGCCGGTTACATTCCAAGATTGTACCTTAACTGCTAGGGTATGGTTTTGGGTTGTGAAAATATGAATGATAAGAATGTTGTTATTTCATGGTTTTAAAATGATTTAAATGCATGGTTTTGCATGGATGCCATACTTATTTAATTCTTGTACTAATCTGATTCTTCTATACTTTATACAAAAAAGTGTAGGTTATGGATGCTTAAAGGGATGTCTATATGATTGAGGAACTTTATATGTGATTTCCAAGCTCAAGGAGGAATCCTTAAGTACAAGGATTTCATACGTTATGGTTTACTGTAAAATCTTAAATATTGTAATTACGTTAAAGTCTTAAGGATCGTGTCCCTAATGTACGCCAAAGTTGTTGAGTCTAAGATGGCAAAGAGACTAAAGGTCTAACAATATATTATCACTTATGTTTTTATATGCATTTGAAGTAAAGTTTCTAGTATATGAGGTTCTCTGAAAAGTTTTAAATTTTCCGCTAAATTTACTATGTCGATGCAATTAATGATAAGTATGGGCTTGTATAAGACATTTCAGAGGTCAAGTACGCCAATTACTTCTAGGGAGTGCTCCACGGTTTTGACCAGTGTGGTATCAGAGCAAGGTTTTAATAGTGGTTTAGGGTCAAAGAAATCTCATATTGCCACATCTAGTATAGTCTTGTATTATTGGTGGTGAGTTGTGACACATCAAATGGTACGAGAGGCTATAGGACAATAGAGTTTCCCTTCTTCATCATTCTCATACCGTGCCATAGAACTTAACTCTATAAAATCTCTCTCTTATGTTTTCTTGTCCGGTGATCCTTTAGATATGATTGCTTGAATGAGATTGTCTCTATGCTTGAGGGAGGAAAGGTGATTTTATGTTCTTATCTTGGTTTTATGGTTTGAATGAGTATGTGTGAAGGTTCATTTTGGTATGTTTTGATGATGTGATGACAACTATGGATATACATTAAGTTTATGTGAAATAGCATGTTATGTTAAAGAATGTGTGTCATAATATGGTTAAAGCGTGCTAGAAGTTGTTACGATTGACATGAGTTATTTTGGAATGATGTGTTCCTATATGGTTTTACATGATGGTAGCCTAATACTATGATTTCAAATTGAAATACTTAGTGACTACCTGTGGAAGCATGCTACCCTAAGAATAGGTACTTAAAAGTTTTTAATGTTTCCATGTGTATCTATATGGTCTATGATAAGTTGCATAGTATGAATTAGAGTCATTTGCATAGTCTTGATCCTAGGTGTGAATATAGTATGTATGCTTTTATAGTATGAGTTGGTAATGTTTTGTATCTCATATTGTCATGGTTTTTCATCAATTGCCTAAATGTTGCATTTTTGGAATTTTAAAGCATGCTCACTGTAATGATAAGACAGCTTACTATAACATTTCTTGGAAAATAAACTAAATGTTTCTTTGATTAGATAGTCAAAATGTGCACAGAATTGATGTATATGAACATGATAATGAATTTAAAAAGGATATTTTCTATTTGGAATGAAGAATGAGTCTTATGGTTTGATGAGTTGTAGATTTGTTTCTAACTTCTTATGTGTTGTGAGTCCCTTTATGTTATGGGATTGGTGTTTCCCTACAGTTGAGGCTAGTACGCTTATCTTTGTAGGGTGATGATGTGGTTTTGATTGACCTAGAAGTTACCTTACTTTAATGTCGAAATTAAAGAAACATTCCTTAAGGCTAAGTCTCCTAATGATGTATGACCTTGGTGTCTATTGTATTGTATGAAAACCTTATGTGGTTGAATGAGCTTGACTGAACTTGATAATTGGAGATATTTTGCCTAGGTGATAAGGTTTAGAATACCTTGGTTGACTTACTGTAAATTCCTTCTAAATTTGTAATCACTTTAAGTGATGAAAATGAAGGTTGTTTAGTTAAGATCCTCTTAAGGATGGGTTAAGTTGCTCTTAAGTGGGTTCCTAAGTGGGGGATGGTGATGGAGTAATAAGGTTGTAGATATTTTCTACCATTGACCTTCTATTTTGGCTTAAACTTGAATCTAATGAATTTCTAGTAAGCTTGTTCATGAATAGAATTTTGCATAAAGTATGAATTGCATGACCTTATATGTTTGGTATGTATTAATTGACGTTACCTTGAAGATATTGTGGAGATTCTGAAGTGCATGAAAGAAAAATTTTGATAAAATTCATGTTTTTCTCATGTTAAATTACATCTTGATATGCTAGTTGTGCATTTGACTTCATGAAATAATATAAGAAGCATGGTAACAGTCACTTGTGAGGTAAAATGTTTAGACTTATAATGAAAAGTTGAGTCTCTTCAAAATGAATTATGTTGAGCCTCTTAAAAACTTTATGACTTTTATGATTTGGAATGCATAATTGTAGGCTCATTCTTGAAATGTGAAAGCATGTTTATCTAAGTGTTCATGTGTGTTCCTATGATTCATGTGATTCCTCTCAAAATATGCTTAATGTGAAGGTGAGTACTTTGTTAGAAAATTACATTTGGTGAAATTTCTTCATATTATTTGTGATGTGCTTTGTGTGACTTACCACTTAGACTTCACTAGGAAGGAAACATGAGCATGCCTTGGTATAAAAGTTGAGAATTTATCATTTTTAGAGGAAATTGACCTATACCTTGCTTAGGTGTGTACTCATGATACATGTAAGTGTGTTGATGAGAAGGGCATTCCTCCATAGACAACACCAAGCATGGTATGATTGAGTATGACCTTCATGGCACTAGGTCTAAATAATGAAGATCATTGTTGGTTAAATTAACTCAAGTCTATGTGCATTGACTTCATGTTTTGAGATTTGTTCAAATCTGCCTATGTGTAGCCTTGTAAGATGATTTCTTAATAAATTAAGGTGTAATGACCATGTTATGATTAGGAGAAGGATGTTTCTCTTATGAACATGATAAGAGCCGTTGTGTTTGATGAATTGAAGAGTGAGTGAGTAATGGTTTTGCTTGACTGTGTGCATTGAGTGCTAACAAAATTTGATCTTTTTATAAATGTTATGAACTGCTCTATGATGCATTGAAATCCTTGTTGATATTAAAGATCCCTAAGTGTCATTCGATGACGAATGTTCCCAAGTGGGGATATTGTAAGACAACAAAATGAGTTAGGGTGTATGGAGCCGAACATGTTTGTATAAAGGTTATAAGGTCCTAAAATAACTTATAATATGGTTTAGAGTCTATTTGTAAAGTTTTAAGTGATTTGGAAGTCGAACGTCAAGGGACAACCAAAATGTTCGATAACTAGTCGCCTGTGTGCCTCATGTGTCCATGTGTGTTTATATAATATGTTTCATGAGATTATTAAGTATTAAAATGATTTATAATTATCTTTAAAGATATTATATGGATTTTCGAGAAGTTTTAAGGTCAAACGACTAAGAACGTCCATGACGTTCGAAAGATAGCCCTTAGGACACTCAACGTGTTTCTTAATGGGGCCTAGACTGTTTGGACAATTTGAAGGTGTTTTATTTGGGTGAAAATTATGTGGAAGGTATAAAACTTATTAATTCTTGTATTTACGTTGGAAACATCTAGGTACAAATTCTAAAGTACCCCGGAAAAGGCCCCAAAAGAAGGACCCAAGGCCGGTCAAGGCACTGCCTTGGCAGTGTCACTCGACGGACCAAACCACGGCCAGTTGGTCAAAAAATGTCACGTAGGTGAGGTCTCGTCGATTGGTACTTAGCTTTTTAAAGTATCAAGGAAAATTTTTGCCAATGACCAAGCGACGGAAGCCAATGCACGACCCATCGACTGACCAACAGCCAGTAGATAGCTCCGTCGATGGTGCCTGTAAGTTACTGTCTGCGTCAGGAGTGAATTGTAAATTCACCCCATGTCCTAACCTGATTCTAATAATTTTAATTAGATACTTTTAGGTGTATATAAGTGGGTAAAAAGTTATCAACCTCAGTCCCAATACAATTCACAAAATTAGACTTTTTCGTCCAAAAATATTCTCTCGAGAACCTCCATTGTTGTTGAAACTCAAGAACAGCTTGGAGCTTGTATTTCCATGGATGAATAATCAATTTTTATATATTTTAATGTATATAAAGGTATGTATATCCTTCATCTCTATTTATCCTTCCATCTAGAGAGTTAATCTCAATATTTTCAAAGAGAAAAATATGATCAAGTTGTTGTTCGTCATTCAAGCCACGGGTTCTTTCTTAAATTTATTTTAAAAGCATAACATGAATATATTTTTTATTATATACTGATTTCAACATTATTTTCAATCCTATTGCATGATGAACCCATGCATCTTTTACAAACTCAATTTTAGCCTATGTACGGTTTTATGATCTTGATCTTATGCATGTAGATTTGTGATTCAATTATCTCAATATGATTATCTCTATTGTTTAGTATGTATATTTATGGTGAATCATTGATGAATTACCCATGTGAATTAATTTATGAAGATTTGATATGACTAAGTGTATGATTAGATACTACCTTGGATTGATATTATTGATGAAATATGATCTATAATCAATGTAAGTGAAGTTGGCTTATCATCTATCTCCTTATACAATCTAGTATGTTAATGTATTGTACTAGTTGTAATGTGACCTTGTAGTGACTTATGCTTAACTTCATGTATGATTATGGAACCTTTAGATACTGCCCTATTACACGATTTATTGATAAAAGAGTAGTAATGGTCAATGATTACCAATGGCTAAAGGATTGGTAATAATTTCTTTACTCTTCTACTTCTCTATTTCTTTATAATGATGTTTATGAAGCCTTGTATGGAATTGTGTGGTATGGTCCACTTATGCTGGAATTTTTTTACTTTATTTTCAATCTATATATGTGTCGACCAAGGCCATGAAGGCAAATTGATGAATATACAAACATGTGCTTATGATTATACTATATTAAAATTATTCCTACTTTCTTATTTTAGTTGTGATTTCGGTTGTATGGCTATTGTGTAAGCCTGTGTATATCTATGTTAGGGTAAAGTGTAGGTGTTGTCATTGATAAGTAAAATGGTTAATAATCCCTTACCTATGTACCCCGATGTGAATACATGAATAACAGAAGTTAGGAGTCTTAAATGTAATATGAAGTTGGCTTGTCTCCTATGTTATTGGGTGTTGTGTGGTTTGTGTTTGAAAAAGTATTATGGTATTAAGAGGGTGGCTGCCTCATATATGTTGTTGATATCCATTATGTGATCATGTTGACCAATGTACACACACATTCACTTTACATGCATGTTACAAGTAGTATAGGTCATGGTGTCTAAATGAAAGGTAGTTATCATATTCACTAGTGTTTACAACTATGCATGTTAAGATGATGTTTATGAAAGCATGATATGTGTTTCCTTATCAAGGATGAGTTGATAGGTGTACTAGTATAGGAAAGGGCATGGGACTTTGCCTATGTATTCCAGTTCTAGTTTTGGTTTCTTTATGTATGAATATGTATTTATGAACATGTGTGTCTTAATGTGTTGTGTGAAAGATTTTCTCACATATATGTACACACACACACATGTATGAACACCTAGTCAAGGGAGTGGCCTTGAATAGTGTATTCATGTGTACCCTAAACTAGATCATGATTTACATATGCTATGTTCGTGTGAGGGGATTCTTTACATGATTTAGGTTGATGAACTTTTATCTATGACCTATGAGTTAAGCATTTAAGGGTATGACTCTCCTAAATCTATGTTTTATAAAGTAAAAATACAATAAAGGTTTTCAATGAAGGGAACTTAGCTTAGAACCGAGTGAACTTGAATATGAGTGTGTGTTCCTTCCTATGGAAGGAACATAGGTCACCACAAATCTCATGCTATGGATAACCAGAATGACTAAATGGGCAGAAATAGGGTTTCCATAAGTGAATAACTACAATGCCTAATATTGTCTTAAGAGGGTTTTTACATATACCTCCAAGTTGCATAAGTATGTTGCCACCATATGATAATAGCTAGTAGATCCCACCGAGAAAGCTATGTCACACTTGAATCTACTTTGGCCAGTAGACCACCTCTTTTTGGTGTGGGGTTCTATGAAATTTTATTCCATGTTTAGCATCACATGGCCTATGTCGGCTAAGGCTATAGTTTCCCTACAGTAAAATGGACAAAGGAAGTAAATGACTAGTACCCTAAATAAAATTACTTAAGGGAGGTTACTTAGGATAGGTGTAAGTAATGAACCCATCTAGACATTGCACAAGTAGCTCCTTAGGAAGTTCTAGGAAGATTTTCCAATGCATGTCACTATGTATGCGTTCCTTATGCATGACATTGTAGTATTTGTCTACTTGTTATGAAGATGTGCATGATATGTGTGTTTATGCATGATGTTGATCTTTTTGACTATATGATGAAGGTCTTGACTTAACTATATCTATGTGCTACTATACTTCTATGATGGTATTTATTGTCTTGTCTAGATTATATGTATGTTTTTTCTTGTGGTCCTAAGGTGATACATTGCACAAAGTATCCCTAAAATATTACTTGGGAGGCTAATGAATTAAAATAATAGTTCAATGTAAAGAGAAATGAGCTCACTATAAAAAGTGACCTCAAATTGGACTTACACTCCATATGTGCTTTTCTATGATGTTTGGCCTTTGGTTGTGTTTCTATGAATTATGAAAACGATGTAAGTTCTATTATTTAAAGGTTTCATAAGGATTTACGCAAAAAGGCATGATATATGATTTTCAAGAAAAAGGTCCCTTTTAAATGCATGTTTTTACATGGTGGTCATACTTATTTCATTCTTGTACTAATCCCATTCTTCTCTACTTTTTACACAAAGTGTAGGTTATAGATGCTTAAAAGGATGTCTTGAATGGTACAGAGCTTGATAGGTGATTCCCAAGCTCAAGTAAAGGAATCCTTAAGTCAAAGGATGTACTAATGTATATTTATTGTAAACTTTTTAAATAGTGTATAGTTATGTAATGTGTCCGATGGGCCGTATCTCTAATGTATTCTAATGTTATTGAGTGTATGATGAAAGTCTTGACTGAAGAATGTCTATGTTGTACTATACTTCTATGATGGTATGTGTTGCCTTGTATAGATTTTATGTATATTTTCTTGTAGCCTTAAGGTGATGCATTGCACCAACTATCACTAGAGGGTTACTTGGGAAGTTAATGAATAAAAAGAAAAATAGATCACTGTTAAGGGAACAAGAGCTCATTATAATGTGACTCAAAAATGTATTAAATCATATATGTGAACCTATGAACTGTTTGGCTTTTGAATATATTTATATGAAGTATATGGATGATACTAATGATATTGTTTTAAGGTTTTATAAATATTTACTCAAAAAGGCATGAAGTATGATTTCATGAAAATGTCCCTTTTAAATGCATGTTTTTGCATGGTTGCCATACTTAGTGCATTCTTGTACTAATTCCATTTTTCTCTACTTTTTACACAAAGTGTAGGTTATGGATGATTAAATGGATATCTATATGATTAAGGAGCTTGATATGTGATTCCCAAGATCAAGGAAAAGAATCATTATGTCCAAGGATTTCCTACGTTATGTTTACTGTAAAGTCTTAAATATTGTATTTATGTTTATGTCTTAAGGGTCGTGTCTATAATGTACTCTAAAGTTGTTGAGTATAATATGACAAAGAGATATAGGGTCTAACAAGGTATTACAACTTTTGTTTTTATATGTATATGAAGTAAAATTTCTAGCATATGAGGTGTTATGAAAAGTTTTAAATTTTCTGCTAAATTTACTATGTAGATGTGATGAATGATAACTATAGGCTTGTATAAGTCCTTCAAGAGGTAAAGTACGCTATGTTACTTCTAGGGGTTGCTCCTTTGTTGTGACAGTGATGCACTATAATACCACCATTCAGAGAATATTCTAATCTAACACCCAAAAGAGCCAACCTATGAACATCTTTCACTGGTTTATCTTGGCTTTTTCCACATAAGATACACTTCCCAAGGACAAACAACTTAGTGCGTCCGCAACCACATTAGCTTTACCGAGGTTAGAGAGCAAACTCATGTCATAATCTTTCAACAACTCTAACAACCTTTGTTGCCAGAGATTCAAATCCTTTTTGGGTAAACTCATGTTGAAGACTCTTATGGTCGGTATACACTTCAACATGAACCCCATACAAGTAATTCCTCCATTTATTTAAAGGAAATACAACCACCACTAACTCAAGATCATGAGTTGGATAATTCTTCTCATGAATCGTTAGTTGCCGAGAAGCATAGGCTATATTCTTTCAATGTAACATAAGAACACCCTAAACCCACTCGGGATGCATCACAATATACCAGCAAGCTCTTAGTACCCTCCCGTAATATCAACACCAGAGTGGAGGTAATCCTATCATTCAATATTTGGAAGTTTTTCTCAAATGCTTCCGACCAATAAAATTTCACATTATTTTGAGTCAAGGTTGTCAAAGGGCAAGCAATGGATTAAAGCTCGTCGGCAAAACTTCTATAAAAACCTTCTAGGCCTAAGAAACTCCTAATATCCGTAGGATCTAAGGGTCTAGGATAATATTTGTCCGGTTCGGTCTTCCTTGGATCAACCTCTACACCCTCATTACATATGATATGACCAAGAAACACTACTGATCTCAATCAAAACTCATATTTTCTATACTTGAAAAATAGTTGATGCTCCTTAAGCACTTGCAAAACAACTCTCAAATGTCCCATTTGATCACCCTCACATTTCAAATACATCAATGTATCATCAATACAGAAAATCAAGAATTAATCAAGATAGTTTTGGAATACCGTATTCATCAGATACATAAACGCCGATGGGACATCAGTCAATACAAACGACATGACTAGGAAAACTCATAATGACCATATCTAGTTTGAAAGTCGTCTTAGGAATATCTTCACCTCTCACCCTATGTTGGTGATATCCCGATCTTAGGTCTTTCATTGAAAAGTAGCTCGCACCTTGGAGTTTATAAAAGTAACAATGTATCCATGGAGAGGATACTTATTCATGATTTTGAGTTTATTGAGTTAACTATAGTCAATACACATCCTAAGGGACCCATTCTTCATCTTCACAAACAATATCGGAGCACCCCATAGAGAAATACTAGGCCGAAAGAAACCCTAGCCTAGTAAATATTTCAGTTGAGCCTTCAACTCTTTCAATTTAGTCATAGCCATCCGATATGGAGGAAATGAAATGGGATTTGTATCCAGTAATAGGTCGATACCAAAGACAATTTCCCGTTCGGGATGGACATCACGAAGATCATCAGGGAAGACCTTTGGAAATTCCCTTACCACGGGGATCTACTAAAAAGGAGGGATTTTGGAGTCTAAATCTTTGATTCTTACGATATGGTATAAACACCCGTTAGTGATCATCTTACAAGTATTTAGAAAATAAATTATACGACCTCTAGGGATAGAACATACTCCCTTCCACTCTAAGAGGGGTTCATTAGGAAATTTAACATTCAACCCCCTTGTTCTACAATCTATAGTAGCAAAGAAAGTATGCAACCAATCCATACCCAATACAAAATCGAAATTGACCATATCCAGTTCAACTAGTTCAAAGTACCTGATTCTATTGGGTACCATTATGGGACAATTTATGTATACTCTTTTAGCTACAACTGACTAACCGACCGGGGTAGACACCATAAAAGGTCCATTCAAGATATCAGGAAAAATGTCAAACTTCTAAGCTACTAAAGGAGTAACGAATGACAAGGTAGAACTGGTATCAAGTAAAGCATATACATCAATAGAAAAGACATTCAACATATCGGTCACCACATCGGGCGAAGTCTCTTGATATACCATGGTTTCACGGTATAATTAATACTTTTTCCTTAAGTTTAGTGTGTCCGAAAAGACTTTTTGTGCTAATTTTTATATAAGTTTCTCTTTGTTTTGCAGGAAATCTGTCCAAAGCTGAATGCGGAGATTTTTGAGCAAAGAAATGCAGAAGAGACCAGCTACGGAGCTTATGACGGTCCAGCATGCTTGTGACGGTCCGTAGGTGGCAGCGTAGTGCAGTTGCTGAAGGAAGATGGGGAAGTCTGACCAAGTGTGGGATTACGAAGCTTGTGACGGTCCGTCGTGGCTACGAGGGTCCGTCCTGCAGGTTCGTTGTGAAGATCAGATAAGTGATCCTAGTACCCAGATTCCAAGAGTTGAAGTGTTTTGGAACGAAGACCCTCGACGGACCGACGACAAATATGAAGGTCCGTCATATTTGTCGTCGAGGGGAATGAAGAGAGCAGCAGAAGAAATTGCATAAGTATGGGACAACAGAGTCCATGATGGTTTGTCATGACCACGACGGTCCGTCGCGAGGTCCGTCGACCCAGCCGCGTTTTGGCAGATTTCCAACAATTAGAATCCTTGTTTAATTAGGTTTTTGTTATTTTATAAATAGTTCAAAAAACCTCGTTTTTGAAGTTAGACACCAGATAGTTAGACTCTTAGATTGTTAAACTCCGTATTAGTAAACATTTTATTGTGAGATTCTTGATAATCATTCGACTTTTTGTGAGATTATTGATTACTTTGAGAATTTTTGCAAGTGATTTTTGGTGATTAATCAAGCAAACTTTTGGATTTTATTCATTCTCATTGAAGTAAGTACATGAACTCTTATTTAATATATTTGAATATTGTGTTTATGGTCATGAGTAACTAAACTCCATAACTAGGGTTGTGGGAACCATAGGCAAATAATGAGATAAACCCTAACTAAAATAACAATTCTAGAATAGTGTCTTGCATGTATTAATAACTCTTTCGCTTACAAGTCTTTTTAACAGATGGCCAACATTAGAACTCGCCTTAATGCTACTTGCCGGACCAAGGAGGTAGAGAATAGGAAAAGAATAATTAACATAGATTTAGTGTATTCTATCTAATAGGCTAGTATTGATTGGTAAGAAATAATAACTTAGTCAAATATCGAATACGATGCTTAATATGAGGAAAGGATAAGGGTTAGGATAGCAACACACGTAGCCGGACCAAGGTGCGGAGTGAGATTTTCTAGATGCCGGACCAAGGATTTAGAAATACATAACTTATCACTTTGCATGCAAGATACTAGGAAAGAATTGTTATAGTTAGAATTATCAAGTTATGAACCTGTGGAGAACACATAAACCCTAGTTACTTTGATTAATTGATTAAATTCCAACATTCAAAGATGTTAAGTGTCTCTTTCAATTTCGTTAGTTATTTTCACTCATTTAGAATTAGAAACCCCCCCTTTTTATTGTTGTTACTTTCCAAGGAAGTCATTGACCAAACAATAGTAATAACAGGTTGAAGTTAAGTCTAGACTATTTTCCTCGTTGGAACGATCCCAACCTCACTAGTTGGGTTATTTACTTGACACAACCGCTTTACTTCTTATTTGAAAAAGTAAGTTTGAACATATCAAATTTTGGCACCGCTGCCGGGGGTTTTATAGCTTTTAGATTAACTTGAACTTATTACTATAGTTTAGTTGATATTTTCTTGATTTTAATTTGTTTTATCATTTTTTATTTTTTTTAGAACTATCCTCCTTGTATGCCAAATACACGGAGAGGAAGAAAACCCTAGTTTCCCTACGATCACGAGTTAGAGTGTACACTACGCAATATCAATCGAAACTTGGGAATAAATGATGAGGATCCGAACTAGAACATCCCAGCTCCGGTTGATGTTCATGGTCAGATGTTACCCGATGCTCTGGGTGAACATCAACAGAGGGGACAAAATCCTATTCCACGGCCCCAAGCATACTACAGAGGCTATGATAACATAGCAGACTTGGATGGGCCACTTGTCTTGCCCCCTCTACCCACAGGACACACTTTTGTGGTAACTAGTAGCCTGATGCAAATGCTCACTACCAGAGGTTTGTTTTCAGGGCTACCTTTTGAGGATCCACATGCCCATATAGCTAAGGTAAGGGCAGTGTGTAAACGTTGTGTAGGGAGGCCTTATTTAGATCTAGATGTAATAGGTCTCAGAGTGTTTCCCCTCTCACTGACGAGAGAGGCTGCTATGTGGTTCACTGAGCTCCCATACAACACAATCTTCACTTTGAATCAACTAAGGGATGTCTTCTTAGCACGCTACTATCCGGTCTCCAAGAAATTAAACCACAAAGACAGAGTGAACAACTTTGTGGCACTACCAGGAGAGTAAGTTAGTAGTTCTTGGGATAGATTCACCTCATTCTTGAGAAGTGTTCCAAATCACCATATAGATGATGAGTCACTGAAGGAATACTTCTATCGGGATAGGATGATAACAACAAAGCGGTGTTGGACACTATAGCAGGTGGATCTTATGGAGAAAGCCATTATGCTGAGATTGCTGAAAAATTAGAAAAAATCTCCCGGAATAACAAAGCTTGGAGTACTAGGAAGTCTGATACATGGAGAAATACCTTCGCAGTGCAGTCCACTCACAACCCAGCCACATATGAGATTCGGGAAGAAATGGCTCAAATGAGAACCGAGCTTGGGTTGGTACTAAAACATGTCACTGGGATAAAGAAAAGATAAATGTAGTCAACTACTTGGCTAAACCACCACCTCCTAATGAGGAATGCTATTATGCGGAGGACACTTATGCAGTAAATGAGCAGACGGGGGGTTTCCGACCAAGCTCCCAAGGCTCAAATCAGGATAATTGGCGCCTAGGTCAAGGGAACCAAGGTCGGAACTATGGTAATTACAATCGTGAGGGTCATTATGTCCGAGATGGAAACTACAACCGCGACAACAACTTTAACAAGGGTAACTATGCTAATAGAAATGACAGGAATGGGCCCTATGTCCCTCCTCAAAATCATGAAGTTACTCCTAGGGATGGTGGAGATAGTATGGCGCAAGTTGAGGATATGTTGCACAAAATGATGAGGAGGTTCGATGCTAGTGATGAGCACATTAAAGAGTTAAGGGATGATTTAGCTAGTATTGGGAAAAAAGTTAATACACATGTAATTTCGATTAAACAGATAGAATTGCAGGTGGCCCAATTATCTGCGACAGTGAACACACGGCGACCGAGCACTCTTCCTAGCAACACTGTCCAAAATCCAAAGAATGATGCGCACTGTATGGAAATCACTACTCGGGGTGGTAAGCAAACCATTGACCCACCTATGCCATCTACGGAGGAAAATGTGAGAAAGGATAATGATAATGTGGTAAAGGGCAGTGGTGAAGAAGAGGAAAGTAATGGAAAAGATGCAGAAGTACCTATCAAGGTAATTCCCATGCATAGGCCACCACCACCCTTCCCTCAGAGATTAGTGAAAAAGACAGAGGATGGTAAATATCGGTGTTTCATAACAATGTTGAAGCCGCTTTCTATCAATGTCCCTTTGGTAGAAGCTCTAGAACAAATGCCCGGTTATGCAAAATATATGTAAGATCTTGTCACCATGAAAAGATCAGTCATTTTCGAGGATGATGATAGACTGCTGCATTGTAGTGCTATTGCTACAAGATCCCTCGTACAAAAAAAAGAAGATCCTGGTGCGTTCCTTTCGATTTACAAGAAATTGGGTTCGGGGGATCCAAAACCCACTGCGATGCGGCTACTGATGGCTGATTGGACAGTGAAACGGCCTATAGGGATACTCCATGATGTTCTAGTAAAAGTGGATTCATTCATCTTTCCGGCTGATTTTGTTATTCTTGATTGTGAGGTCGATTTTGAAGTGCCTATTATTCTTAGGAGGCCATTCCTTTCTATAGGTAGAGCATTAGTTGATATGGATAAGGGACAGATGACATTTTTGTTAAATAATGAAGAAGCGACCTTCAACATTTGTAGGACCATGAGGCAGAGTGGTGAGCTCCAATCGGTATCTTCCATATCCCACAAACAAAAGATGAAGAAGGAGAATGAACAGAAAAATACAAAACAAGAGTTTATGGTTGGGGATTTGGTGCTTGTAGACAGTTCTGGGGTGCCTTGTCTTCCGGCGAAGCTCAAGTCCAAATGGACTGGCCCTTACTTGATTACCCAAGTATTCCCTCATGGAGCAGTTGAGTTAAAAGCCAAGGAGGGAGTGCGGTTTAAAAGGAATGGAGATAGAATAAAACTCTATTTTGGGCATAAAGCATCGGGGAATGAAGTGATAGAGGAATACCATCTTGATGAAGTCTGAGTAATCAAGGGTCCCCAGTCGTGGCGCGATATTAAATCAGGTGCTTGTTGGGAGGCAACCCAATACTTTTCGTTTTTTTAGTAATGATAGCATATTTTTTTTACTAATGGGTTTTTAAATTTGCAGCACATTACCAAGAAATTCTGCAGAAAATTACTCTGCAGCAGTCACTGACGGAGATATCGACGGACCGTTGCGCCTGCGACGGACCGTCGTTTGCCTCCGTCGTTCCAGGTACATTTTTCTGTTAAGTTTCAAACTAGGGCACACACGACGGAACCACCGACGGGTCGTCACAACTGCGACGGACCGTCATCGGGGAATCATTGCGTGGTTAATGAGGCATACCCGACCCGACCCGGTTGGACTCCTTCGAGTTGAGAGTGCTAGCCCGACCAGACCCTCCGGTGGATGTGTCGACTCTTCAGGCTGCAGTCAACAGTCTTCGTGCAGACATCGACACAATCTTAGAGGCTAGGGTGCCGGAGTCTGAGGCCCCTTCTGTCGAGCATGCTGAGGACACCGTGTTGGCAGCCCTTTTTGCTACTTCAGAAATTCCACCACCTCCCCCTCGAGAGAGTGTAAAGAGGCGTAGGGGACGAGCCGAGGACGAGGCGCGAGCAAGGAAGAAGGAGCGCCGAGAGATGGAGGCTGCGTGGAGAGCCTCACTTGCTGAAGAGGCGGCGCACCAGATGAGAGCATCTGAGTTAGCGGCTGGGGCGTCTAGCTCCCGCACTGTAGATATAGCAGGAGGCACTACTGATGGTGCGGTCGTTGCTGAGGACACCACTGAGGGTGTCCAGATTGCAGAGGACGTGGGTTCCGGGGAACCGGACCCACCAGCTTGCTGATCGACGGCGCTTTGCGCCACAGGTTTGCTTCACCTACCACTCTATTATTTAGATTTGTATGCATTGGGGACAATTGCATGTTTTTTTGTTGGGGGTGGGGTAAATGGATAGTGAGTGTTAGCGTGAAGTCTGAGTAGCCCAATTCACTATCCTTTTTTGGGGTTTTCTTGCCTGTGTTCTTTTTCCCCAAAAGACCGATTACTTTTTCTGTTGAACCGGCATGTTTATATCTTTTGTACATAGTTTAATTCTGGAGCATGATGGCTAAAATGATATCCTGATAAACTGGAAAATAATGCATGACTAGGCATAGTAACTGATAATTGTGTTGCTCTAAGCATGAAATAGAGTAACACCATTGCATTACCCTAAGTCTTAAATTCGAACTAGGTGTCTGACAATCTGGTATAGTGATGAGAGGTCAAGTGAGTGTGAGGAAAATTTGAATAGTCCATAATTGGCACTAAGCTAGAACTTGCCTGGTTAGTCCTGCTAAAAGTAAGCTGTAATAGACAATTAGGAAAGGATCATAGGCCCTTATTCAATATATCCCATTTCTAGCCTAAGTTAAAGAAACCAAATGAAATTTATCCTTCTTTGATCCAAATAATCTGAGCTTAAAATTAGACCTTTCTTTTTCACCCCAACTGATCTTTTCTGGGAACAATGTGTTGGCCCTGGTCCCTCCTTGGACATGTGCACCTCAGCTTATGCCAAAAGCATAAGTTGAGGGTGGCTAATGCATGAACAACCTTCGTTATGGCCCAGACCCAATTTTGGGTATTGTGTACCTTGACTCATGGCAAAGCCATGAGTTGAGGGTGGCTGTTAGGAGAAATGCTCTGGAAAGTGGGGTTGAAAGAACAAAGAGAGAGAAAGAATAAAGTAACGTGACTCAAGAATTAGTTGAAACAAAAGTAAAGAAAAAGAAAAAATATACAAGAAATAGAAGCAAGAAAAGAAGAGAGTCACTTACACAAATGAAGAAAGAAGAGAAAATAGTAAGGTGATAGAATATGAGAAACTGGGCGAGATAAAACGATAGAAAGAGGGAAGGTTTAGCCGATATGTGAAGGAGGGCAAAAAGTCACTAAAGTATACCTAAATATACCCTACCTGACCCTGAGCCTATGTTACAAGCTAAGAAAGTCCTATCGTGATCCTAAAGGTTGTATAGCGAACTTAAGGCAGTGAAAATAAGGGCAAGCTTATGGCAATAGGTATGGATGAGTGTGACTTTGCTCTGAGAGCGAGTGTTGAAAAGTAATCCTTATACTCAAACTGAAATCATTGTGTGAAAAATGAGGATTTTGTTCTAAAGTGAGGACACTAGTTGCATTACCGAAATTGTTAGCACCTCGGTGAGAAATTGAAGAGGACATGTGTTAATGCATGGTGAGTCTTTGTCATGTTCTGATCCCACGAAATTCAAGCCTAATAGTGATAGCATGCATAGATTTGATGAGATTAATCGGGATTGATAGCCAAATGATTACAAAAGATAAAACATGGATACTATTGTATAAAGATTGTGTAGTGAGTCATAGTGCGTCGCTTGAGGACAAACAACGAATTTAAGTTGAGGGTGTTGATATACCGTGGTTTCACGGTATAAATAATACTTTTTCCTTAAGTTTAGTGTGTCCGAAAAGCTTTTTTGTGCTAATTTTTATATAAGTTTCTCTTTGTTTTGCAGGAAATCTGTCCAAAGCTGAATGCGGAGATTTTTGAGCGAAGAAATGCAGTAGAGACCACCTACGGAGCATATGACGGTCCGTCCGGCTTGTGACGGTCCGTAGGTTGCAGCGTAGTGCAGCTGCTGAAGGAAGATGGGGAAGTCTGACCAAGTGTGGGATTACGAAGATTGTGACGGTTCGTCGTGGCTACGACGGTCCGTCCTGCAGGTTCGTTGTGAAGATCAGAGAAGTGAACCCAGTACCCAGATTCCAAGAGTTGAAGTGTTTTGGAACGAAGACCCTCGACGGACCGTTGTGCCTATGACGGTCCGTCATATTTGCTTTCGAGGGGAATGAAGAGAGCAGCTGAAGAAATTGCATAAGTATGGGACGACAGAGTCCATGACGGTCCGTCATGACCACGACGGTCCGTCACGAGGTCCGTCGACCCAGCCGTGTTTTGGAAGATTTCCAACAATTAGAATCCTTGTTTAATTAGGTTTTTGTTATTTTATAAATAGTTCGAAAAACCTCGTTTTTGAAGTTGGACACCAGATAGTTAGACACCAGATAGTTAGACTCTTAGATTGTTGAACTCCGTATTGGTAAACATTATATTGTGAGATTCTTGATAATCATTCGACTTTTTGTGAGATTATTGATTACAGTTAGAATTCTTGCAAGTTATTTTTGGTGATTAATCAACCAAACTTTTGGATTTTATTCTTTCTCATTGAAGTAAGTACATGAACACTTATTTAATATATTTCAATATTGTATTTATGGTCATGAGTAACTAAACTCCATAACTAGGGTTGTGGGAACCATAGGCAAATAATGAGATAAACCCTAACTAAAATAACAATTCTAGAATAGTGTCTTGCATGTATTAATAATTCTTTCGCTTAGAAGTCTTTTTAACGGATGGCCAACGTTAGAACTCGCCTTAATGCTACTTGACGGACCAAGGAGGTAGAGAATAGGAAAAGAATAATTAACATAGATTTAGTGTATACTACCTAATAAGCTAGTATTGATTGGTACGAAGTAATAACTTATTCAAATATCGAATACGATGCTTAATGTGAGGTAAGGATAAGGGTTAGGATAGCAACACACGTAGCCGGACCAAGGTGCGGAGTAAGATTTTCTAGATGCCGGACCAAGGATTTAGAAATACATAACTTATCACTTTGCATGCAAGATACTAGGAAAGAATTGTTATAGTTATAATTATCAAGTTATGAACCTGTGGGGAACACGTAAACCCTAGTTACTTTGATTAATTGATTAAATTCCAACATTCAAAGCTGTTAAGTGTCTCTTTCAATTTTGTTAGTTATTTTCACTCATTTAGAATTAGAAACCCCCCTTTTTATTGTTGTTACTTTCCAAGGAAGTCATTGACCGAATAATAGTAATAACAGGTTGAAGTTAAGTCTAGACTATTTTCCTCGTGGGAACGATCCCAACCTCACTAGTTGGGTTATTTACTTGACACGACCGCTTTACTTCTTATTTGAGAAGTAAGTTTGAGCGTATCATATCTTGCTCACCCATAGAGAGAAGAACAAAAAAGAGAATCTTTTATGGCCAATCCACATTCGAACCACTTGCTTGAGCTTGCCCACTAACCTTGTCTTGACAGTTGAATTTTTAGCAATTATTCACCTTGTTCCTAATCTTACAACAACTAAAGTAATTACCCTTCCCAATGAGTCACTCACCATAATGCTTTTTACCACAATTCCGATATGTTGTCTTCTTTGTAGGTGAATTAGTTCCTCTTCCCTTTTTAGACTTAAGGTTAGATACCCTATAATCACGAGCCTTACGGAACTTGGAAGGAACTTGATTAGAAAATAGCTTTTTGAACCTAGGATTGTCTTGGATATCAAGCCTACCCTTTTAAGAACAACAATCAAATGACTTTTCCCTATTGGCATCCCTACTCATCCTATTAGAAATGTTAATATTATCATGTAACATAGTGGAATGACATTCGTCTTTCAAGTTATCGGACACTCCCGTCATAAAAATTTTCATCTCATCCCTTGCGTCGGAAACCAAAAAAGGAACATACTTTGACAACTTAGTAAATTTCAAAGAGTAGTGAAGCACACTCAGACCTCCTTGACAAAGATTGATAAATTCTTCAACCTTAGCTTCCTTCTTTTCCCATGGAAATAAACTACCAAAATACCCAATAATATTTTGAAGGCTTCAGAAACAAAGGTTCTGTTAAAGACGATGGACATGCAGGACGGTCCGTCTATCAACTAACGTACCGTAGACCTAGTCCGTTGTTGGACACTTAAAAAATATCGGAATGCTTGATATGTAAAGTTTTTGTTAAACACGACAGACGTGAAGGACGGTCCATCAATGAAAAAATGGATCGTAGATCACTTCCGTCGATAGGCACTAAGACAAAAATTTTAGACCCTCAGTAAACAGGGTTCTGTTAGAGTCGAAGGACGTGCAAGATGGTCTGTTGGTAAGTCGATGGGCCGTAATCCTATTCCGTTGTTCCAGAGTTTATTAAAATACTGGTAGCTATAAACAGACCCCATCGACGAACCATCGATTGACCGATGGTCCATAGACGCGGTCTCGTACTCTCATTCAGAGACAGATTTTGGTAAGACATATTTGGAACCCCCAATTGACAATGTCAAAACATAATAAAACACATTAGGCTCATATATGAATCAACCCACCATTTCGTCATTCCTAGTATATCGATTAGTTCAATTTCAATCCTAGAATCTAAAGTACTAAAAAGCCCTAAGTCCGAAAAACTACAAAACTCAGAACACCATTCATTTAGACATTAACTCCCCCAACCCATTCAATTTCCATCATACTAAGGGACAAGGGATCAAAGTTCAATAGTTAATCATGTAATTTCATCCCAAAGTCAATACCCACATAAAGATTTCATCAATTTTTTATGCTAACATTTAGGTGTCAAAACAAAGAACATTAAATTAGTAGCAGATGAGATGAACATGCATGTGTACTGTATTGGAGTGAATGGGGAGATAACTTTGTGCACGAGAAAACATTGGTACCACCTTTAAACACTGACCTGAATGAGTATAGAAGTAGTTGGTAAGTGGGGTTAGAGAAGTTATAGGATTGAGGGGAATTTTGGGGAAGATGAGTAATCAGGAAATGATTAGTGGGGAATAGACGTGTGAGTGAGTAGGGGAGTTGAAGGAAAATGGGGAGGGAAACAGTTGGGAAAGGAATTTAAAAGGGTGAGAGGAAACTGAAAAGTTTTAGAAATTAATATATAGCAGGTCGGGTCGGGTCGGGTTATTGGGTATAGAGAACTAACGCTTACCCATCGATGGATCGTAAGTCTATCGACAGTTCGCCGACTGTTCCGTCGACTTTACCCTAACTTACGAAAAAATATACATATACCTAGAATCCACGAATGCCATCGAAAGTCCATCGATCGGACGACGATCCGTCGATTGTTCGTAGATCAGTGCACCAGACAAATTTCTGTAGATTTATTGTTATTTGATCCCTGCAAACATAATACTCAATAAGCTAATATTTTTGTATATTCTGGACACTTTTTAGACTCGGCCCCTAGTCTACTCTCTAGCAACCACTTATAAAAAAAAGTCAAGGAAAATTCATACATGACAAGAAGTAAAAAAAATATCATGCAACTACTCCAATAAAATCAAGAAAAACATATTGTTGTCTAGAGAATACATATTGGGTTGCCTCCCAATGAGCGCTTGATTTAACTTCGCGGCACGACTCAAGACTCTTGATTACTCATACTTCATAAAGATTATATGCCTCAACAACTTCATTCGCATTTTGTGGATGCACTAGGTAGATTTTGATTCTTTGTCCGTTCACCTTGAACCATGCACCCTCCTTATTATCCAACTCAACCGCACCATGAGGGAGGACTTGAGTGATCAAGAATGGACCAGTCCAGTTGGACTTGAGTTTTCCCGGAAACAAGCGCAATCTAGAGTTGAATAAAAGCACCGAATCCGCAACCACAAAGTCGCGCTTCTTAATCTTTTGGTCAGGATACTTCTTCATCTATTCTTTGTGGAGGGATGAACTTTTATATGCCTTCAAGTGAAACACATCAAGCTCATTTAATCCATTCAACCACTGTTCCGCTTCTTCATACCAATGAAACTTCAGATTCTTCATTGCTCACATGGCCTTATGCTCTAACTCAATCGGCAAGTGAAAAGTCTTATCATATACAAGTTGGTATAGAGACATACATATGGGAGTCTTGTATGTTGTCTGGTAGGCCCAAAGAGAATCATCAAGCCTCCACGATCAATCCATTCTACTTGCGCTCATCGTTCGCCAGAATCTGCTTGATTTCTTTGTTTTACACCTCAACTTGCCCACTAGTCTGAAGATGGTAAGGAGTGGCCACATTGTGGTGAACCCCATATTTATCCAGTAACCCTTTGAACAACTTCTTGCAAAAAAGGCATCCCCCATCACTAATAATAGCCCTTGAGGTGCCAATCTTGAAATATGTTATTTTTTAAGAACGCAGTGACACTCTTCCCTTCATTATTTGCATGTTCTATTCCTTCCACCCATTTTTACACATAATCAACCGCCACATGAATATAAATTCATCCCATGAGAACTCACCAAAGGTCCCATAAAGTCAATTCCCCACACATCAAACAACTCAATTACAATAATGGGATTTAAAGGGAGCTCTTGTCGTCTAGAAACACCTCCATCTCTTTGGTACCTATCACATGCCTTGGAAGACTCATGAGAATCTTGGTGGATGTTGGCCAATAGTAGCCACCTTTCAAGATTTTATGGGCAGTCCGGATACCACTATGATGCCCACCCACAAGCAAGGAGTGGCATGCCTCCAAAACACTCAACATCTCAACTTCTGGCGCACAACTCCGAATCATCCCATCGCCAGAACTCCTATATAGATATGGCTCATCCCAAAAGAACTTTTCACATCATGCATGAACTTTTGCTTTGATGAAAGGACAGGTCCGATGGGACGATATCACTAGCCAAGTAATTTGCAAAATCTGTGAACCATGGAATCAAGTCATGAGGAGCGGCCAATACATTTTCATCACGAAAAGTATCATCAATTTCAGTCTTTTCACCCAACCGTCTCATAGCTTCATCCTCCAATTTGGAGAAGTGATTGGCAACTTGATTTTTCTGTCCCTTTTCTATCTTTCACTTCAAAGTCATACTCTTGCAACAATAATACCCATCTAATCAACCTCGGTTTGGCACCCTTCTTTTCCATCAAATATCTCACGGAAGAATGATCAGTATGCACTATAACTTTCGTGCCAAGCAAATAGGAGCAAAATTTTTCTAAAGCAAACACCACCGTAAGTAGCTCTTGTTGAGTCACAATATAATTCTTCTGAGCTTCATTTAGGGCCTTACTGGCATAATAAATGGGGTGGAGGATTTTATCACTTCTTTGTACCAATACTACACCAAGAGCAACCTTACTAGCATCAGACATAACCTTAAATTGTTTGCTCCAATCCCGGGAAATAATAGTGGGCGCAGACACCAACTTCTCCTTCAACTCTCCAAACGCTTTCAGATAAGATTCATGAAAATAAAATTGACACTCTTTCTCAAGTAACATGCACAGAGGATGTGCAATTTTTGAAAAATCCTTGATAAACCTCCTGTAGAAACCTGTTTTCCCAAGGAAACTCCTCACACCTTTTACAAAGATAGGTAGAGGAAGTCTCTCTATCACCTCGACTTTAGCTCAATCAACCTCTATACCCTTCTCTGAGATGCAATGGTCAAATACAATACCCTCTTTTACCATGAAGTATCATTTCCCAATTAATCAAAAGGGTGCAATCTTCACATCTTTTGAGAACTTCGGACAAGTGATTCAAACAATGATCAAATGAGTCACAAACAACAGAAAAATCATCCGTAAATGCCTCAATGGTGTCCTTCACCATATCGTAGAATATCGGCATCATACATATCATAAAAGTAGCCAATGCATTACAGCACCCCAAGGGCATCCTCTTGAACGCGAAAGATCCATAAGGACAAGTAAAAGTGGTTTCCCTTTGATCTTTCGATGTAATAGAGATTTGGTTGTAACCCAAATAACCATCAAGAAAATAATATCACCCCTTTCCTGCAAAGCCGGTCCAACATTTGATACATGAAGGGCATATGAAAATGGTCCTTCTCAATCCATGCATTCAATTTCCGGTAAACCATACACACTCTCCATTCGGTCACCAGCCTCATTGGAAAAAGCTCATTTTTCTCATTAGGTACCACAGTCATTCCCCCTTTCTTGGGCACACACTGAAGAGGGCATACCTAACTACTATCAACGATCGGATATATGACTCCGGCATCCAACCAGTTAATAATTTCCTACTTCACTACCTCTTGCATAGGTTGATTTAAACGTCTCTGGTGCTCAATACTCATCTTATGATTGGGCATGAGTTGGATTTTATGTGAACAAATACCGAGAGGGATCCCAATATATCCTCAATAGTTCACCTCATAGCTCTCTTGAACCTCTTCAAAACTTCAACCAAACACTCTACTTTTTACATATTCAAATTTGATGCAACAATTACCGCCAATGTGTGTCACATCCCACAAGTACACCCTAGAAGTTAGAGTATCCTTGCAATGTCTCATGGAAAATAAGATTTCAAGAAGTCTTATCTAATCCTCTCATATCATTCATTACATCATAACCATAACTAAAATGAGTAAAAAATTTAAAACTTCTTCACACATGAAGAACTTTTTGACAAACAATACGCAAGCGGAAGACATTCATTTAAAACATTAGAACTATACAACATCTCATTGAACCATATATATTTTAGAGTTTAAAATACATGGGACAAATCCCATACAAGACATAAAGACTCAAGACATAAAGGAACATGTGGATATTGTCCTCAAATTGATGAGGACTTACCAATACTTCATATTTAACCCTTAGAAACCTATACATCCTTCATGGAACATCGAGATTCCATTTCCCTACACTTTAGTCAAAAAGTAAAAGAAAGGCTTAGCACATTAGGTGTAATAAGTGTGGAATCCATCCAATAACCATGAAAAAGGGACATTTAGTAAATAACATGCTTTTCATGAATTTCGATTAAAACATCATTATATAAGAATAAGAACAACATTTAACAACTTGAAACACATAAGAAATCATTTAGGCAAAAAGTCACATTTTTTAGTAAACGTTATAGTGAACTCACATCACTGTACAGTGAACTCAATTCACTGTTACAGTGAAGTTCCTTCACTTCACTTTAAACCCCATTTAACATGTAATCTTCACACTCAAAGCTATCCTAAGATTCACTTAAGTCACACAAAGAGAGACCGCCCATACACCCTCTGTAGATGTGCCTAAACGACCCTCAAGATTACTTATAATGAGTCACATACACACTTAAGAGATATCAACATAAGAACATGAGATTTGCCTACCAAAGGTGACTCTAAGGTTCACTTGAGTGAGTTGTGAAGCGACCACCCATACAATCCCTTGCACACACACTTAATATATCCTAGAGACTCCCTAAGATAGATTCGTTCTCATTTAACATGTTAGCATATAGGTGATATGGCATTCTCCTTCCAAAGTCTATAAAAAGACTTACTTAAGTAAATCAAGAAGATAACGTCAGTAGTGACCTCTTCACGATTACATAAATAATTCATAAGATTAACTAAGGATTAGATCATGTCAACATAATCAACCAACTTCCCCAACTAGATTCATTCTTAGATATATCTAGGTAAGATAAGAAGTGACTATTCCTATGTCCTCTTCACACCTTAACTAGACAACCCTTATTACTCTAGATAAGTACTACCTCATTTTAACATACTTCCTTAACTTCAGTCAGTATATTCATTAGTTCATTAAAAGACATTCATCCCATAAAGGACATTCAAGTAATTGTCTTATACATGACCTAGGGACTCCAAATAACATCTTCAAAGCCTACTGTTCAATGTATAAATAGCATCTCATACCACCACCTAAACATCATAGAACTTCTCAAATGCTAATAGGTTTCCCACATGATGAAAATAGGCATTAACCTACATAGAGTATGTTAGCAACTCATGGAATCCAGAGTTCTAACCTACTCCGATGATGGTGTTCTACTTGCAAAGGGTAGAACTAGGACACATCCCATGTTTGCACATGGTTAAGGACTATAAAGGGCTTTTATGTACTCTAGTCTAATTCTTAAGTAGAGGTTATTGTACTCTAGTCTTTTAAGTACTGCCAACATGGTCATGATCATCATATTGCATAAAGTAACACCGACAAGGACACATCAATTGCAAGTAAAATACATAACACTGACACTATAAGTGGAACATACCACTCACAACATAATTGAAGTTTAATCAATTATCAAATTAAAGGATTAGGGCAGCATACCCTACTCCATCTTACCACTTCGATCTCAAGGGTAAATCATCCAATTCGATATTACGAGGCCCTTACAAAAGGCCATAACCAACATCTCAATACAATTATATTGATAATCAATGAAACTAGGTCAATTTGTTATATACTTATCAATCTAATACAACCTAGATATCAATGGAATATAATTATTGCATCATTAGAAAGCCCATAGAAAAATACATTAGAAATCATAAGATTTAAGTCAATATCAATTCAATAAGCTTATATTGCAATAGATCTAATAGTATCCATTACTTAATTAAACAAATTGAAACAGCCTATACATCATACATATTATATACATGAATCAAAAGCCTAAAACAATCTACACATGAATTCATGAATATCAAAGCATAATAAATTCACCCATATTTTTGTGAAATTTATACATAAATAACATCATATCTTAACGTTTGGAAACCATTTATGCAAGAACCCAAAACTTGGAGTAAAAATTGGACTTTTTCATCTTTGAAATTGGCTCTAAGGTGATAGCAAGCCTTAGATGAAGAACTACCATAACTTATTTGAATATTGCAAAGCTAATTGAAGAATAAACTCCATTGAATACCCATCTTCAAGCTCCATCTTCACTTTGAACTCACTCGGAGGTTTTTAGAGAAACTTTAGGAGGGAAGGGGTTTTCATTTAGATGTGAGGGTTATAATGACAGATTAATGACTTATATACTCTTAAATTACCCATAAACACCTAAAATAATCATCCACCTATTTTTAAAATACTTGGGGTGAAATCCTACTTTCACCCCTAACATTACAGAAAGCTCGCAGAAAACTGCCTCACAGATGACTTGCCCATCGACGGGGCGTCACCGCCACGACGGGCCATCACTGGCCACCGTCGGTAGTTACAGTAGCCTTAAATCTTCCATATTAACCCATGTCCAAGTACCCCATTACGACACTCTTTGACGGGGCGTCCACAGGCCCACGAGCCATCGACAGCTCCCTCGTCTGGGCCTGCCTAGGATCGTTTTGGCAACAGTTTTAGGTGCTTCCTCAAGGACCCTTGGTTGGTCCTTAGGGATGTTTTCCCGGAATTTTACGACTCAAATAATATTTTCTATGATTTTAGTACCTACCACATGATTTTCATAAAAAAGAAACACGTAAAACTTGACGAAACATAAATGGAGACACAAGGTCGTTTCAAGGCAAACCTTTTGAACATCATGGACGTTCTTGGACGGTTGACCTCCTAACTTCACGAAACTTGACACACTGACTTTAAACACCATATAAACTCATTTAAGAACAATTTTATATCATGCATCAAACATAAACATATAAAACCCCATATGAGGAACTTAGGTAGTCGTCAAACGTCTTGGTCGTCCCTTGATGTTTGACTTCCAATGCACCTAAACTCTTAGCTACTGCCTCTATATGACATTATAGACCAAATTAGTACATTATATCACAATTAAAACCACGTTAGTCTCTAGATTTATCTAAATCATTTTTGGGGTCTTACAAAGTTTCACCTTTCGCCAAGAATACGTACCTTAGATGAGGTGGTACAACCTTAAGCTCCAATTTTGGAGCCTCCTAAAAAGATGGTTTCGTGAATGGAGACTCGCAATGCTTAATATCTAACTCGTATTTCTTTGGTTTGAACTGAATATCACCTTGATCAAATGCCACAACCTATGACCCATACTCTTCAATACCATCACTCTAAAAGTTTATAATCGCTGCCACTAGTGCCTCAACACCAAGGTGCACTTAGATTTGAACCTTAGACTTACTCTCAACCTTGTAGGATATAGAAGATACCGTTTGGAGCTCACCACTCTTCCTCATGGACCTACAAGTGATGAAAGTTTCTTCTTTATTGTTCAACCAAAACTTCATCTGCCATTTCTCCATTTCAACCAAGGCGCGACCGATAGAAAGGAACAACCTCCCAAGAATAATAGGCACCTCGAAATCAACCTCACAGTCAAGAATGAAAAAATTGGACAGAAATATTAATGAATCCACCTTCACTAACAATTCGTGGAGTATCCCAATAGGACTCTTCACTGTTCGATCGACTATCAGTAATAGCATCGCGGTGGGCTTTGGGTCATTTAAACCTAACTTCTTGTAAATGGAGAGAGGCATAATATTTATTCTTGCCCAAAGATCACATAATGATTTAGAAAAGTGTAATAACCCTATTGTACATGGAATACTGAAAGCACCCTGATCTTCTTTCTTTTGCACAAGAGACCTTGTAGCAATAGCACTAAAATGTTGCATCTGATCATCATACTAAAAACTCACAGACCTTTTATTAGTGACCATATCTTTCTTAAATTTTACATAACCGAGCATTTGTTCAATATATTCTATCAAAAGTACATTGATGGAAATTTGTTTCAACATAGTAATAAAATGTTGTTATTTGCCATCCTCGATCCTGTTCACCAATCTTTATGGAAATGGTGGTGGTGGTCTAGTTGGGGGTCACCTTTTGGGGCATCTCTAATTCTTTTACCCCTTTATTTACCAACTCAATAGTATATTATACTACCGCATATTCTCTCTCACCTCATCTTCAACACCAGACGACATAGGTGGATCAATGGTTTACTTACCCCTCGAGTCGTGACTACCATACAATGTCCATCATTTTTTCGATTTTTGACGTTATTACTAGGAAGATTACTAGGTTGATGAGGCTTCACTTCAGATGACAATTGGGTCATTTTCATCTCAAGATGCTTGATTGAGAATGGGTGTGCATCCACTTTTTGCCCAATGTTAGCCAAATTACCTCTTAACTCCTTGGCGTGCTCATCACTAGCGTCAAACGTCCTCATCATCTTTTTAAACATGTCTTCAACTTGCACCATACTACCTCCACCATACCTACGAGAAACTTCTTGATTTTGAGGTGGAACATAGGTCCCACATCGATCGTTTCTATTTTCATAGTTACCCTAGTTGAAGTTATTGTCGCGGTTGTGGTTTCCATCTTGAACATAGTGCCCTCTCGGTTGTAACTTCCATAGTTGTGACCTTGATTTCCTTGAACTTGGCGCTAATTCTCCTAATTGGATCCTTGGGAATTAGGTCAACCCCCCCTGCTTTCTCATTTACTGCATAAGAATCTTCTTCATAGTAGTAGTCATATACCGGCAGTGGTAGTTTAGCTAAATAGTTCACCGCATTTACTTTTACATCACCTTCAATGACATATTTCAACATCAACCCAAGCTCAGTTCTCATTTGAGCCATCTCTTCACTAATCTCATCTGCGGCTGGGTTGTGTAAAGTTTGCAATGCAAAACTGTTTCTCCCTCTATCCGACTTCTTAGTGCTCCAAGCTTTATTATTTTGAGATATTTTCTCTAACTTCTCAGTGATCTCTACATAAGTACATTCCCCATAAAAACCACCCGTAGTCGTATCGAGAACCTCTTTATTATAATCATCTTGGCCCCAATAGAAGTACTCTTTCAATTACTCATCATCAATGTGGTGGTTTTGGACACCTCTCAAAAATGAGGTGAACCTATCCTAAGAACTGCTTACTGACTCCCCTGGTAATGCCACAAAGTTTTTCACCCGGTCTTTGTGGTTGATCTTTTCAGATTCCGGGTAATACCTTGCTAGGAACACATCCTGCAATTGTTCCCAAGTATAGATTGAATTGCAGTTATCTCAGTAAACGAAATTGCAGCCTCCCCCGTCAGTGAGAGAGGGGACACCCTTAATCCAATTATATCCATGTCTAGTCTGGCCTCCCTACATAACTCTTACACACTGACCTTAGTTTGGCGATGTGAGCATATGGATCCTCAGATGGTAGTCCCACAAATAAACCTCTAGCGGTGAGCATTTGCATCAAGCTA
Source organism: Solanum habrochaites (assembly GCA_027704765.1). NCBI lineage: Eukaryota > Viridiplantae > Streptophyta > Magnoliopsida > Solanales > Solanaceae > Solanum > Solanum habrochaites. Next base: position 4,878,432 of record JAKWJA010002490.1, on the reverse strand, counting down.
CTATATACCACGAAAGTATGACCATAAAGTAGAGGAAGTAGGACAAATGGACTATCAAAGTTAGTAATGTTAACATTTCCCCTTAGTACTCTTTAGGGTGTAGGGCAGGAGGTTTCCTTCTCGAATTACCTTCACCAGTGTTATCAACAATCACTTGATTATGAGCATCAATTGGTGAGGGAAGTTGAGGGTTGATCTCATCATCGATATAAGCTGGATTGTTTTTAATATTCATTCGTCTAAGTGTACGATTTAGTTCTGGATCAAGTGAAAGTATTGGTTCTCTTTGACTCCGTGTACTTGGCATACACTAAAGCTAGACCTGTGAGAAACAAAAACAAAAAGAAAAAGTAAAATCAGGAAATTGTTGAAAAAAATTTGGTAATGTGCTTAAAGTTAATCAAAAAGCCACTTTCCCCCGCAGCGGCGCCCAAATTTGATATGCTCAAATTATACTTCCCTAAATAAGTATAAGCGGCTGTATCAAATAAAGAACACAATTGTTAGGTTGGGGTCGATCCCACGAGGAAAATTGTTTAGAATTAACTTAGATATATGATTATGTCTATTTAGTCAAGTCCTTTCCAAAAACAATCAATGAATAGGGGGTTTGTGTAACAAAAATGTTTAATTATTTCTAAGTAGGACAATTAGAAAGTTTATAACTATAGTGTTTATCAAGTGATGAGAGAAACGAGGGTGTAAGTGTTCCCTAGAAGTTCATTAAGCGATAATCCTAGCTATAACAATCCTTTCCTAGTATCTTGCATGCAAAGTGGTAAGTTATGTATCCCTAATTCCTTGGTCCGGCAACTAGAAAATTTCACTCTGTACCCTTGGTACGTCTACGTGTGTGTACTTTTCTAAACCTTACCTTTACCTCATATTAAACATTATATTCAATGTATGGCTAAGTTACTACTTTGTACCAATTTAAACTAGCCTATTAGATAGTGTATACTAAATCTATGTTGATAAGTTTTTCCTATCAACTACCTCCTTGGTCCGGCAAGTAGAAATAGGGCAAGTTCTAATGTGTGCACTTGTTGAAAAGAATTCTAAACAAAAGAATTATCAATACATGCAAGACCTTATTCTAGAATTGTTATTTAGCTAATTTTACCTTGTTATTTACTCATGCTTAGAAATAAACAATCATGGTTAATAAACAAGAATTCATGTGCTTACTTTGAAAGGTCTGAAGAAAATCCAGAAATAACAATTGAATTAAAGAAAATATCTTGAGAATATATTCCAGAAACTTGAAGTAATTCCCAAAATTCAAAAGTTCATGTTCCAATAACAAGAGTATGAAAAATAACAAAAACTCTAACCCCAAAAATGAGGTTTTTAACCCTATTTACAATAATAAAGTCCTAAAATAAAAGGAGTTCTAAAAAAGGAAAAATTTGTCCAAAACGCGTCTTCCGTCGATGACCAAACTAACGGTCCATCGATGGAACGACAGACTGTCGACAACTTCCGTCGGTCCATACTTCAAATCTTTTTAAGCCTCCACTTTTCAACACTTTATATTAAAATCGACGGAAAAGCTTCACGATCCATCAAAAGACCTACGGTCCGTCGATGGCCTCCGATCCTCCATACTTGGTGGTTTCTTCAAGTCCAATAGTGGGACTATTTTCTGTTACAACCAATAATTTTCCAGCACGGTCCTTCGATCAGTCGACAGAGCATCGATCCTTCTGTAGCCCACACTTGGTAAGAAATCCCCGAATTTATTTCAGCTACTTGACCCCCCCCCCCCAGTCGACGATCATCACCTACGGACCGTCACTTGGTTGACAAACCATCAAAGGCTCCATAGGTCATCACATATGGACTAATTTTAGCACAGTCTTTAGCAATTCCATTCTGGACAGTTTTTCTGCAAACACAGATAAAAATACATCAAACCAACTAAAAAAAGGCCTTAGACACACATTAAACTTAAGGAAAAAGAATTGGAAGTACCTTGAAACCACGGTACATCAAAAGATATGATATATTTCATTATTTCAGTAGGTGAGTCTAAATTCTGGTTGAAGAATAGAACAAATCTTTAAGCGACGCCATGTCTAGTTCCTGTTTCAGTAAATTGGAATTGTCAATAATTTGAGAAAAGAGTTTCAGTACTTCCAGAATTCTGGAGAACTAAGAGCTATTGTATAAGAAGATAATATAAGAACAGAAGTTGAAAGAAAGACCAAAATTAGAACTAAGGGTGTATTGGATTGAAACATTTCTGAATGTAGAGCAGTTGAAGTCCAAAAAGATGCAAAATTATGTGAAATAACTATGGTTCCTTTGGAATACGAATAACGACTTATATAACTTAGACATACATGTATAGTTGATAGGATTAAGGTAACTAGTTCTCTGAAAAGATGATCATTTTTCCAAGCCAGAAGGAATAACATGGTCTAAGTTATCAGCCTTTTCAATAATACTCACCCCCATGAAAAACAAGATCATGTAGACTTCATCAAGGGAGTCTTGGGGATCTTCATCCACCTTGGATCCAAAGAACATAGGAGAATTCATTCTTGTAAAATCTCTCAAACGGCTAGCCTTAGTAATAGTGTGTTGGAACTCTCGAGGAGCTACCCCTCTTTTATCTTGTGTCGTAATGGATTGATCTTGACTTGATGGATTGGTACATTTGAAGAAAATCTTCCCTCAACTCACCATTTTTCATGGCCGGAGGATTGACTCATTCGCAGCAGCTTGCACATGACGAGGAACTTGATTCCTTTGGGAATTAGCTCCCTCATTCGCAACCTCATATACTATTGTTCTCGCGACTAACCTTCTTTTGTTCATCTCATAAAACCATAAGAAAGGGATTAGATTATTAAAGACACATAGTGTCAAAACTCTAGAGGCACGACATAGGATTATGAAGAAAAGAGTAGTTTCCTAATCATTACATAGCCTTTCATCCATAATTCTAGTGCACTTCACAACCATGAAAAATACACTATATAATGTGGTTTAGTGAGACATTTATCCTAAGGATATTCAACCTCATGCTTTGATACCAAGTTCTTCACATTCGGAGAGCATCCCCCAGATGCAACAGGCGTCGGCGTCTTCTCAGAAAACTCATTCAAGCCCTTAGAGTTTATCACAACATGTCATCACTTAAAATTCACAGAAAAATTAAAAACATCAATAATTATGTACATATTGAGGTATACTTAGACCTCTCACAGAGAAGCTTACTTGATCTTTACATGTAGAAACATGTTAACATACATACGTTATAATAAAACTTGTCTCACATAAAAACCATCTAAAGAGTATAAGTTAAACTTAGTCAATGAAATGTCAAGATGCCATAGAAACCTTACTACAATAGAATCCAAAGAATATAAAACAGAACAAAGAGATTTCTTAAAAACTACTAAAGTCTTCATAAGCTAGAATAGCGAAAAGATATAATTCCTGAACATGAGGACCTACCAACACTTAGAGAAAGAGTTCCAAGATTCTTCAATCGACCTTCTTAAACTTCATCTGTCGGACCCTAAAGTTGCAGTAATATAAGTTAAAGGGTTAGTATACGACATGTAATAAGTATGGATATAGGCACATAAATATTTATGGACATGCCTGAAAATGGACCATTTCCTTATAAAACATACTAAGTCATTTGAAAATATTTAATGCACATAATAATAGAGCATATAAATGATAAGGATCACAACAACATAAAACATGATCATAACCAAAGACATAACATCATAGAATCATATTAATATTTCTTGTTCAATAGTTCATATCAACTTAACATACAAAACTCTTACCAGTGATCCCATCCAAAGCCTACAATAATAATGATAAAATGAAGCCCCATTACCCCACATGATCAAGTAAACAAGATAGTAGACCATAAGTAATGCTTTTCTTTATGTCATTTATATCATAAGTAGTTCTCATCACATATCACAACAAAGATCATTTCATATTCATTAACATAGTAAACCTCACAAAATAAAAATATCATATATCATAAGACTTATACATTTGATATTTATATTACATTAGAAAATGTCCTAGGAATTACCTAAAAGTAAAATTGTCCAACGTCTAGGTAGGTTCTGATACCCCTATCTATAATAAGAATAATATTTATGTCATTCTAGTAAATGTACATTTATTTGTCTTTCTATTTTCTTGAGGTAACAATTGCCTTAACCGATATTAGACCATGTGAGCTGCTGTCATGAAATCCCACACCGACAGAAGGTGGTCTGCCAGCCAAAGTAGGAAAAAACATGTCATAGATTTCTAGGTGGATCCACTAGTATCCTAGGTTGGTAACATAGCTAAAGAACTAGGATATATATTATAGACCCATAGTTACATATTATATGGAAGCCTCTATCTCATGAGAGTTATTGTGAACCTACCTTCCAACTAGGGAAGGGACACCTCTCATATCTAGTCCATCAGTGCTAAGATTAAGTCCCATTGTGAATAACCTTTAAGTCATCATTTACTCATAAATCTTATCATAAGTCATTGGAGCTAGACTCCTAGTATAAACATGGTCATAAGTTCTTTAGTTTTAGATGAGAATTTCCTTTCATCATAACCCTTCATTTGTGAGATTAACACATTATAATCATAGTGAATAAGGCATGCATGATAAACATCATCACTTGCATTATCATATCCATATCATGATCTCACATTTAACATATTCATCGCCCAACATATATACATAGAATCATCATACATACTTCAATAGAATTGTAACATCATTTATAGGCTAACATCAACATCATAGAGTAATAACGATATTAGAAGACTTACCTCTTCCTTCCAAAAACCTTTATCAAGGATATATGTTCAATACATAACAATCATACAACAACATAGTGAAATACTCAATAACATAACAAATACCTACCCTTAAAGTAATATACAATACCAATTCATAGTCAAGGATAAGTGAAAGAGTCATTTAAGAGTTCATTCAAGTCATAGTTCCAATACCAACATTTAAATATTATCAATTAGTAGATATAACCCTATCAAAACCATTACTTATAGAAGGAACATGCTTCACACGATATTCAAACATTCAAAGTCAAATACCAAAAAATAAATACTTAATTGACCATATAAAATAAATATACTTCATCACAAATCATAAATCTAGAGTTAGGAAGAAACACGTTTAGTAGAGTAAAAACCCTATGAATTGAATTCTTGAAAACCATCTTTGAAAGGACCTCTTGGGGAAAGAAATCCCAAGAGTGCAAAATTCATACCTTATTGACGAATAATCCACGAATTTGGATTGAAAAACTTGAAGTCTTCGTGTTCTTCTTTAAGCTTTTCTTATTCTTCAATGGAGTTTGAAAAAGAGAGCGTTCTTGAGAGAGATGGGAGGAATTTGTTTGATCTGATTTGGATTGTGGAAAAGTGGTATAAAACTGACCTAAAATCATTATAAAGTCGTCCCATATAATACCCAAAAGACTCTTCACTTAAATGGGTCTTTTTGTGAATTTAAATTAACTAAAATACGACTTTAATGAATCTAGGAAGTGGCTACGCATCGGGGGCCAATTCCAATTCTTTTTTTCTAAATTTTGGGTCTAGGCCGTGAGCCTCGTGTAATCTACGCATCGCGAGGCGGAGACCCAATTCTTACTTTGTAAAATTGCTTGAGGAATTAGGCCTCGTGTGGGCTGCGCATCGTGCAGTAGCCACTCAAACTCTGCCTGCTCACTGGCTAATTTGGCAGCCTGCCTGCACATGCTGGTATCCTTCTCAAGGACCCTTCGGTTGTTCTTTGGGGTGTCGTTACCAAACGTTTGGATTCTTTGTACTACATATTACCTATATAAAGTCATTTTAGAAGTTTTGTACTTCATTTGAAACTCCCAAACCTTCACCAAACATAGGATGTGAACTAAATCAATTTAGCTAGTTTCCGGACATCAAGGTCTTTCTTTATCATTTTTGGTCTAACCTTTTCGAATAGAGTTTGTTACATTGATATAGGTCTGGAAAAATCATTTTGAACACTATTTAATAGATGAAGCTCTACTCTATGCCAAGGAACTCCCGGATTGTTACAGACATAATAGTTCAACTTTGACTAGCTTACGGACGTTTTGGACGTTTGACCTCCAAGATTTTCAAGTTGACTTCTAACACTTATATTCATCATTTTAAGACATTATTAACTCATGAAAGAATTGTTAGTATCTATATTCACCTAGTATATTTGGGGTCCGTACAACTTCTTCGAATGATGTAGGTCTAGCCTTACTCACTATTATCAAAGATACACGTAGTGTCACTAGGTAACCCCAATGTGTTGTTTTGATGTATTTGAGGCACTACAAACATTAGGAGTGATATGATGTGCTGGGTTTATTTAGAATGAGATCTAATAAATTGATTTATCGCTTCCATATTCTCTCCCATTTCATTTAATACTCGATCTTCATAAGTCATCTTTTGGAGAATGATTTGAAGTGTGTTCTCATAACAACATTTCTCATCTTCTCTAGACTTCTTCCACTCATGAGGAGGCATATACCTCCCGTTGCATTTGCACTATTTTCGACAACATATTTTGTGGTCAAGTCATTTTTGTTGACATACAAGGGAAGTTAACTCAAAGTCACCCTCGAATTCTTTGTTTGCCTAAACCATCTTGCCACCCACTCCCTCATACATACATAGAGGACCTTCATACAAAAACGCCTAAACGCGAAAAACCAAACTAGAAGTACGATAAGTAAAAGTACATTAAAAATAATAAAAGATTTAATTTACTACATCTTCACGTGACACCACTCCCTGGAAGCAATGCCATTTTGATGCTTATAGTGACAAACAGGACTAACCTAAGATTTGTGTCTACGATCGTCAATTATATTGTAACTCATCCAAGGGTTAGGGTCGTATCCCATGGAAGTGGTTTCAAGAATATGTAGTTTATTAGAATTTCATTTTAATTAGTCATACCTAAATATATTTACGAAAAAAAATATTATACATCAAACGGGGTGACACAAAAGTTTTAAATACTGATTGGGATTTTGTTAGATTTATCGAAAAAAGATTATAAATAAAGTTAAATCAAGTATGGGAATAAGTTCTTGGGGTGTCAGTGCTTACAACTTCATATAAGTCATTCGGTACATGCTTTCAATAGGAAATTTGCAAGATAATAGAGACTAATCTAAGATTTAGATGGAAATAAGTTCTCTCTGGATCAACTTATCTTGTTTCAAATGGGTTCCTCTCAAACGCCCATTTGCTGCATCACGGACAACCTACTCCTTACCCCACTTACTCTCTCCAGCTGAGAGTTAGTATATGAGAGTAGGGCTCACCCTCTCGGGCTGAACCTTATGTCGACACACTTCATAGGTCATTACCCTAGCTGTCTTGTTTTTGTGACCTCCCTCTCGAGCAAGCCTAAAACACACCGGTGGTTTTGTACTTGAACTAAAATCACATTAAATGAAACCACATAAAATAGATCAAAATAACAACTAAAATACATCTAACCAATCACCAAGCAAGACCAAACAATAATATCAACATATATTTGCTAAATCACATCCCATAAATTGGGGGTAGCCACACATCAAGACATAAAAAATTACACATAAAATGATGTTTAAATCACATGGGTATAGGAAATTAAAACATTATTTAAGCAAAGGAAGAAGACTTGAGAAGACACACTTGAAACTTGGGAAAGATGACCTCTTTATTTCTTCAAGTCTTCCATAAAAACTCTTTCAAAACATGAGAGAAACTACAATACAAATAGTATCCTAAGTTAAAAAAAATAATGTTTGGATTTTTATAAAACTAATAACAACGGCTAGTATTTATAGTTTTTAGAATTATTACTGCAGTGGATCTTTGGCGATGTTTGTCGAGGTCCCTGAATGACTAAGCCTCTCACCCATGTTCTATTTTATTGTCATTTTCTCCTTGCCTTTAGTTTCTTCATGTCTTTAACAATTGGGCAGTATATCAATGCTTCACAAACTTATTCAGCGATGCGTCAACTACTTCTTTCAAAAACTTTTTTAATCCTTTTTCATTAGGGCTTCTCGTAGTGGAATAAAGGGCGAAGAATATCCCTTCAGTGACTCGCCAAGTGTGTTTTGTGATGCTTAGGCTTTAGATTCTTAGTTTTTTCAGCCTTTTTGTTCCCTTTTGAGCATAAGTGTCCATGCTTGCATACAATTTTTAAATACTTGAAACATAATAGTTTTATTATATATTGAGATAAAATAAGCATTTGAGGACACTATTTGTATCAAAATAAATCCCTAATGAGTCTAATTTTTGGACACATCAACAATCAGGATTAAATACGCTAACTCAAATATCATTCACAACTTTAGAACTACAACCCATTGCATTTTTAGACACAAGTTCTATTACGGTGATCATTTTAGCCATGTTTTCATCCCACTCTTTGTATTTTCTATTTCTTACTTTATCATCATGAAATTTAAAGGAGACACCTGATCATCCTGTTGATACAATGCTCGGTTTATATTCGTCTTCCTATCAAGTAAATATAATGGCTTCACAAAAAGTTGTTGCATAATACCCGCTCGGACAAGTTTATCACCCACACATTTGTTCATAGTATCACGACCAAAGAGTAACCCCTAGAATTTAGGGCATTCTCAAACCAGAACACGTCATACTCCACCTCTCGGAGGTCTTGTTCAATCCACTTTACTTCCTTACATAATATCATGTATTAATGGAGGGAATTTAAAATTTTCTTTAAGCCTAACCAAAAGGTATTTCATAAAAGCGGAATCATCTCTAATAAAATTGTCACAAAAACAATCTAACTTTGACACGAATGAAACATCTTGGACGCAGCATACATAACATCTAAAATATAAAAAAACATTAAGGAATATAAAGGTTTATACTCAAAACTATAACGAATAATCACTTCTTCTCTTCTCAAAAATCTTGAAACTCTACCCTTCAAGTAACTCTATATTATCAAGACCCTACATGGACAACATGTAGGCAACATGCATTAGTAAAATATGTACTAAGTATGGAAACTGCATACCAACATAAGATATCTCAAAGGGTTAGTCAACACTAGACATAATCATAAGGGTTAAATACATAAGAATATCATGAATATCATAAGTATATTAAAGCATCATAAAATATATAAGAGTCCATACTTAACCCTTTTTGTCCTTCTTATTCAAATGAACTATATCACAAGTCACCTCCAAGTATACTGGTGCAAGACTAAGGTAGAATCTCGTACTACTACCAAAAATAACTACCTCTCTTTGGTCATACTAATTAATATTTTACTTTCATAATTAAGACTTAAGTTCAATCATACCATACGAGCACTATGCCCCTAGGTCAACTCAAACACACGTGTGCAATGCATGTGAAACATCCCCTAATATTTCACACAATAAGAATATCTTTAAATCATCCTAACTTTTTCATATCATCATATGAGTTATCTTATATACGTAGTTCATTTTTTTCAAGTAACTATACAAGCTAAACATACATCATGTAGGGGTCATGTCTTAGGTAGATTCAAGTCATATTTAAGCAATGTATAGATGGAATCCTGTACTACCATCCATATTAAGTACTTCTCTAGGCTAACCCAATCCAAGCTAACTTATCTTGTAATATTGTCTATTAAGCTTAACATACTACCATAATATACCCACTACCATTGAAATCATCTCAACATACTAACCAATCTAATTAAGAAAGGATACCACCCTACTATCAACCATGCAACCAATCATGTAGATGCAAGCTGTGCATAAGGGAGTATGAATCCTCAACCCTAAGCTACCATGACAAACTAATCTCAAGATATTCCATGAATTACACCTTACATGGAAATCAAGCTACTATTAGGAGAGTATGGGCCTTTCTACTATATATATCATTAAATGGTTTTGGTAAAACCAAGTCACATTACCGTGAAGTTTAAAACCTAAAGCTATCATGAGTAATCTAACCCAAACTTCCATGCGATTTAATATCTCAAGCTACCATGAGTATTTAAACTAAAGCCTCCTTGAGATTTACTATATCAAGATACCCTTGATATCTACTATCTCAACTAACCATGAGTACTTCAACTCAAGGTACCATGTCCTTGGTGTTGTCTCACCAAATCTATTACACAACAAGTGGTCATACAACCCATCTTCAATCTAACCTTAGTTTACCATACGTTGATTCATGTTAGGTTTCTAAACTAATCTAGGGTTCCTCTATGTGAGAACTTGTTCTAATCATATCCATGTTTAGGTGTAGATGAGAAAAGAAATATACTCACAATAATCCTAATCAAGACTTTACCCTCAGATACCTAAATACAATGGTCATAAGCTCTATACAAAATTACTATATTTAATCCTTCATTATTCATACTCAATCACATGTTAATCTATTCAATTAGACTATTACAAGGTAATTCTTTTCATTCACGATCACCTAGATTCAATTCCAACTCCCTAGGTCAAGATCAATCTTAATCAATTAGACTTATTTGAATTCATACCAAGGTGATTAAATCATTATCCAATAGCATAGAATACAATTGCATTAAGTAGACTAACATAAAACCTTCATCTAGCCTCTAGGCCTAAAATCACCATGATCTCCTTCAAGTTCAATTCTCATAATTAACCATGAAAACTCCATGAAAAACATTACATGAACATAAGTGAATGTTACCCACTCTATTGGGATCAAAAACACACCTTACCCACAATGCAATCACAACCCTCACTTGTTCCGTGTTCTTTGGATTCTCAATTGTAGGGAAACTAGGGGGACTCCATGGATGTATTAGATTCACATAACTTATATAAGAGACTTAAACCCAGATTGAAACCTTGGTGAATTCGTCCTAAAGATGCTTCAATTTTCTTCTTCTCCAATGGTGGTTTTCGAAGAATTTTGGGAGCGAAAGGTTTTGATTTGAAATCTAGGGTATTATTGGGTAATTTGCTGCTTATATACTTCTCAAATACCTACATTAAAATCCAATAATTAATCCCTAATGTTCCCAAAAGATCCTTGAAACTATTAGACATTTAACAAACATAAATTTGACTTAAAAACAACGCGGTCAAATCTGGGCACTTACTGAGCGTCGCGGAGGCATTTTTGATTCTTTGTTAAGAAACTAGTTTGGGACAGAATGGTCGCGATGTACCCGTGTCGCAGGGAAAAAATTTCCCTTTACGAGATTGCTCCGCGTCGCAAAGCCACTGCCAGATCTAGGCTGCCAGGCAGCTTCTTTTCCCTACGTTTAGGTCCTCCTCGGGGACCCTTAGGCTGGTACACGGGGCGTTATTCTCAGAATTTTCAACCCTTTACATGTCAGGATACATGTAGGAACTATATCCTCAATTTAATCGTAAAACCATCAACCAAAACTCCACTACAAACGACTACGTTACACTAGTTTGACTTTGACTAGTTTTCGGGTATCTTTGACGTTCTTGGACATTTGACCTCCAAACACTTATAAACTTTATATGCTGACTTTAAACACTATTATTATTCAATTAGTAACTTATAAGATTATGATACACGTGATAGGCTCTAGATTCCCCTAGTTCACTTTGGGATCATAACAATATCCCCCACTTGGAATACATTCGTCATCAAATGACATCTTACTAACACTTCACTAAAGGACCAACTCTAGACTAGCAGCCCAAAGTATATGCATTATACCTAAATGCAGATACCCAAATCAAAGAAAACAATTCAATTGAAGCTAATCATAACTACACATAATCATATGAAGACCTCATAAAAAGGCTACTTATCCCCACTTGGGAACGAGCAACACATGTCTTTCTAAAATCAATTCCTCATCATAAGGAAACATCAAAATCTTCAAGGCAAATCATAATCATGTAAATTCTTGAAATATTCATAAATCAATAAAGAAACACATACGGGAAAGGGACATAAGGATACTATTCTTGATCACCCTTTGATTGGTGAGCGTAGAACTTATTCTTGGGTTTATGAACACTTTTCACATTACTAGAAGAAAATTTCTTGCCTCCTCTTCTTGTAAATCTAGCCTTATAGAAATATTACTAGGCACAATTCATAGTATCACTTGATCCTAGTAACCAGGACTAAACTTCTCATACTCACTATACAACCCAAGGTGACAATCTCTAGTAAACCTAGCTTATGTATATTTAGGATACATAAGAACCTCATTACCCCATTTTGAGCAAGCCTATGGTAACTCTAAACATCAATAAGATTCCACATCCTTCATCTAAGGTGAATCTTAAAAAGAGATGAATTACACTTCTACCCTCCTTAGAAGAGTCTATTCACTCGCCCCTTCTAGGTAGTACTCAAACGCTCTATTCTACCCATTCTATCAACATTTATCAAAATAACTCATGGCCTTCTACAAACCATCAACATTAAATAGATCAACCAACTCATACTAAAAACAACATCATAACTCATCATTTGAACTATATCAAGTCATATAGCCTTAATAGGACCTTCAGCCCACTTTTCTCCCTCACTCATTGTAGTATAATACTTATAATAGTCACCTAGCGATAAGAGAGAGGGATTATAGATCTATGGCACAACTTGAAGAATGAAGAAGTGAAACTTTCCTAAGCATCTCATACTCTTCTAATAATAGGTGTGTCACGGCCTACACATATGAATAAGAATCTACTAGACATAGTTTTTGAGAAATCTTAAGACCATTTTCATAACCTTATGCTGTGAAACGGTATTTTTCATGACCCGAGAGTACCCTCTGAAAATTAAGGTATTCTCACATAGGAACACGGTGTACTCGACCTCTCGGAGGTCTTTTATAAGCCACTTGAATTCATTACCATAATATCATGCATAAATTGAGGGAATTTTAAAAAATTCATTAAGCATAAACCAAAAGGTATTTCATAGAAGCGGAAGCATCTCTAATAACATTGTCTCAAAAACCATCTAAATTTGTCAGGAATGAAACATCTTGGGACGCAGTCCACATAACGTCCAAAATATAAAAAAACATAAAGAAAAATGAAGGTTTGTCGTCCAAACTATGAGGACTCACCACTTCTTGCTTTCTTAGGACCTTCAAACTCTACCATTCAAGCAACTCTGTCTTCTCAAGACCCTACATGGATAACATGTTTGTAAGATGCGTTAGTAAAACATGTTCTAAGTATCGAAACTACATACCAACATCAGATATATCAAAGGGTTAGTCAACAATAGAAATAATCAATGGAAATAAAGACATAATCATATCATGAATATCATAAACATGTAAAGCATCATAAAACATATGAAAGTTCATACTCAAATCTTTTAGTCCTTCTTACTCAAATAAATTATATCACAATTCACCTCTAAATATACTTGTGCAAGGCTAAGGTAGTATCTTATACTACTACCGCTGGTCATACTTGATCATAGTTCACTTTATTAATTAATACATATGTTCAATCATATCATATGAATAATATTCCCCTAGTTAATCGAAAAACACACATGTGACATGCATGTGGATAATCCCATAATACTTCACACTTCACACAATAAGCATATCTTGAAATCACCTTGACTTTTTCATATCATCATATGAGTCATCTAATAAACCTAGTTCATATTTTAAAGGAAATATACAAGATAAAAATACATTATGTAGGGGTCATGTATTAGGTAGCTTAAAGTCATACTTGTGCAATGTATAGATGGTATCCCATATTACCATCCATGCTAACTTATCTTGTAATCTTTTTTATTAATGTAAGACCTCCAAAATGAGTTAGGGTCTCTAGAACCTAACATGTTCATCATAAGGTTATAACGTCCCAAAATGACTTATAATATAGTTTAAGGCAGTGTGTAAAGTTTGAGGTGATTTGGAAGTCAAACGTCAAGGGACGACCAAGATGTTCGAGGAGAAGTCACCTATGTGCCTCATGTGTCTATACATGCTTATATTTGTACGTAATGAGCTTATGAAGTCTTAAAATGATTTATACTTATTCTAATTTGAAGTATTAGGATTTTTGTGAAGTGTGGAGGTCAAACGTCCAAGAACAACTAAGACGTTTGAAAATTAGCTCTTGAGACCTTCAAGTATGTCTTGATGGGGCCTAGCCTGTTTAAACATGTTTTATGTGTGCATTTGGGTGAAACTTGAATGGATGTCCTGTATTTTTAAATTTTCATATTTATGTTGGAAACGCCAGGGTGCGACTTCACAAGGGCCCCGCAAAAGGGACCACAAGAAGGACCTAAGGGTTGTAGAAACACTACCTTGGAAGAGTCAATCGACTAAACCAAACGACACCCAGTTGGTTGACCAACGGACCGTTGGTGATGTATATTAAATAAATAATTATTTTGAGCAAGATCAACCCATGAGCAGGTAAAGGTCCAATAAACCGAAACCACAGATGGACCATCGATTGACCTACGCGTCGTCGATGGTGGTCCTTTGATGCATCCTGGTGCCACTTCCTCCGCACTGTTTCATTGAAGTGGTGAATGGGAAATTTACCCCATGTCTTAACATGACCCTACTTTATTTATTTATCTATTTTTGTCTGTATAAAAGTGATCAAAAAAGTGATCAACCCGTTCCCAATCCCATACACACAAAATCTACTTTCCCTCCAAAACCAATTCTCCCTAGAAACCTCCATTGTTGGTGAAGCTCAAGAACATATTAGATATTTGATTTCCATGGATTAATAATCAAGTTTTATAGGTTTTTTAATTGACAAAGGTATGGCAATCCTTCATCTCTAAGTAACCTTTCACTTGGAGAGTTAATCTCAATGTTTTTCAAAGATATTTCATTATCAAACTTCTTCTTCTTCAATCTTTTCATGAGTTCTTTCCAAGAACGTTTTTAATGGCTTAATCATGATGAATTGATGATAATTTATTATCTTTAACGTACTTTTCAATCCAATTGCATTATTAACCCATGTCCCTTTCCAAAATCGTTTTAACCCTTACATGGGCATTATGATCATGGCTTCTTAATAGTTTAATTGTGATTCTCTTACATTGAATTGTTTATATATACTGTTATTTGCGTGAATTTATTATGAAGGAACCATGTGGATCAATATATGAAGATATGAACATGACTAATATATGCCTTTATCTGATCAATGTAGTATGGACCTTTTATTGAATAATAGTGATATTTGATTATGTTGTAGTTAATGTAGAAACTGACTTAGGTTAATAAGTTAGTTAAATTGTAAGTATATATCCTTTATAATCAAATTAAATAAGGCTTATATGAATTGATCTAGGTTCTTATAGTCTATCAAGTGATAACTTGTGATCTTGACATTAGGTTGGTTGTCTTGTGACTCGATCATGGTTAATTGTCCTTAGGTACTTCCTATATGGATAATTTGATGATAATTAGGTATAATTGGTCTAATATGAGTATATAACCATGGAATTGGTAAATATTGAATTAGATTTTTCTAGCTTATAAAGTGGATGTTGTAATGTATATGACATGATCTAAATGTTAGGGTAGATTAGGCATGATTTCGTTTGAGTAAGGATATCTTTAGATACTTCCCTACATGTGTATTTTTGATAAATTGTTATTGATGATCAATGCTAGAGAATTGGGTTAAAGATCTATGTTCTTCTACTTTCTTGTATATATCTGATTTATTGTATTACATTGTAATATGATCTTGTAGCGACTTGTACATGTGTTTTTTTATGATTATGGTATTTTAGATACTTCCATATACTTGAATTATTGATGAAAGAGTATTAATGGTCAATGATGACCAAATGCTAAAGGATTGGTAAGAATTGCTCTACTTTTTTACTTTTATACTTGTTTATAGCAATGCTGATGAAGCCTTGTATGTCATTGTGTAGTATGGTCCACTTATTGAAGAAAAATTGATTAATATATGAATGAGTTGTTATGATGATCACCTTATGTATAACTTGTGCCTAGTTTTCTTCTTTAGTTGTGAATCTTGGTTATGTTACTATTGTTATGAGCATGTAAATGGTTAGTTTAAATTATGTGTAGGTGCTACAAATAACTATGGGCTTGTATAAGACCTCCGAGAGGTCAAGTACGTCATGTTACTTCTAGGGGGTGCTCCCCGAATATGATAATTAAGCTCAAAATACTACCATAATAGATCCACTACCATGGAAAGCATCTCAACATAAAAACCAAGTTAACTAAGGAAGGATACAACCCTCCTAACCACCATGCAACCAATCATGTAGATGCAATCTAACCATAGGGGAACTTGAATCCTCAACCCTAAGCTATCATGAGAAACTAATCTCAATTTATTCCATGAATTACACCTTTCATTCATATCAAGCTACCATTAGGGTAGTATAGGATTTTCTCCTAAAGCTACCATGAAATGTTTTTTGCCAAACAAAGTCAAGATACCGAGAAGCTCAACACCTCAAGCTATCATGAGTTATCTAAACCCAAGCTTCCATGAGATTCAATATCTCAATCTACCATGAGAATTTCAAATCAAGCCTCATTGAGATTGTCTATCTCAAGCAACCTTTGAGATCTACTATCTCAAGATACCATGTCCTTGGTGTTGTCTCACCAAGTCTACTACACAAGAAGTGATCATACAACCCACTTTCAAGCTAACCTTAGTCTACCATACATTGATTAATGTCAGATTCTTAAATCAATCTAGGGTTCCTCTATGTGTGAACTTGATTCTCCTAATAATATTCATGTCTAGGTGTAGAAGAGAAAGGAAATATAATCACAATAATCCTTATAAAGAATTTACCCTCAAATCCCAAACTTCAATTGTCATAAGTCCTATAAACAATTACTATATTTAGTCCTTCATTATTCATACTCAATTGCATGCTAATCTATTAAATTAGATCATTAGAAGGTAATTATAGTCATTCGTGATCACCTAGGTTCAATTCCAACTCCCTAGGTCAAAAGATCATCCTTAAAACATTAAACCTATTTAAATTCATATCTAGGTGATTCAATCATGATCCAATAGCATAAAATACAATTGCGTTGAGTAAACTAACATAAAAACTTCATCTAGCCTCTAATGGCCTAAAATCACCATCATATCCTTCAAGTTAAATTACCATAATTCACAATGAAAACTCCATGAAAAAACAGTACATAAACATCACATGAGAATAAGTGAATGTTACCCACTCTATTGGGATCACAAACACACCTTACCCACAATGCAATCAAAACCCTCACTTGTTTGGGGTTCTTTG
Source organism: Solanum habrochaites (assembly GCA_027704765.1). NCBI lineage: Eukaryota > Viridiplantae > Streptophyta > Magnoliopsida > Solanales > Solanaceae > Solanum > Solanum habrochaites. The sequence goes on along the minus strand of JAKWJA010002490.1, from coordinate 4,861,092 downwards.
GATTATCAATTGCAAGGAAATCAGGGGGACTTCATGAATAGAAAAATCCATGGATGAATAAGCTTCACATACCTTATATTAGATCTTAAACCCAGCTTGAAACCTTGGTGAATTTGTCCTAAAGCTGCAGCAGTTTTTCTTCTTGTTCAATGGTGGTTTTGGGAGAATTTTGGTAGAGAAAGATTTTTATTTGAAGTCTAGGGTCTTTTTTGATATAGTGCTTCTTATATACTCCTCAAATACCTACAATAACCGCCAATAATCAATCCCTAGATTTATCAAAAGACCCCTGCAACTATTGGATATTTTAACAAGCTTAAATTTGACTTAAAAACGACGCGACCAAATAAGGGCACTTACTGCGCGTCCCGGAATTATTTTTTATTCTTTGTTGAGGAAACTAGTTTGAGACAGAATTTTTTGTGATGTCCCCACGTTGCAGGGAAAAAACTGCCCCTTATGTGATGGCTCCGCGTCGCGTAGGCATTGCCAGATCTAGGCTGTCCAGCAGCTTCACTGGCCTATGTTTGGGTCCTCCTCGAGAACCCTTTGGCTGGTCCAGGGGCCTCGTTTTGGGACGTTTTAATCCTTTACATGTCAGGATATTCTTAGGAACTATATATACTCAATTTCACCATCAAACCACTAAACCAAAACTCCACTATACAACACTATGTTACACTAGTTCGACCTTAACTAGTTTCCGGACGTTCTTGGACGTTTGACCTCCAAACACATACAAACTTTATATATTGACTTTAAACACTTTTATTAGTCAATTTAAGACCTTATAAGATCATGAAAAACATGTTAAGATCTAGATTAACCTATTCATTTTGGGGTCATAATTAATAGAGTCTAGACTCAGGCAGAAGTGTTGTAACAACACGTTGTTTGGCAGGCTATGGGTTTGACATTAGAGTAAGTAATTATTATAAATCATCCATGTGTCATGGATTGGTTAACAACCAATATGTTTAAAGATTTCAATATTATATTTCAATGTCATAATCTTTGAAGAAGGTGAAATTCTTGTGTACAATGCCTCGGTAAGATCATCCCAAGACCTAATAGAATCCCTCAATAGATCACTTAACCATTTGGCTGATTTCCCATCGAAGAGAAAGGGAACAGCCGGAGTCGGACTCACTCCTATGATATGTTTTTTAATGCAAATGGAGCACATACATCCACAAAGTTCTTGATATGATCATGGGGATCCTCATGATCTAGCTTTCAAATAGTTCATTCATTTGCAAGAGATGAAACATTGTTCTAGTCACATGGAAGACAACATTCCCCGTGACTTGATTTAAAAGAATAGCACCTACACTACCCAATTGAACTGCGCCAATGAAATCATTCATATTACCAATGTCAGTTTGTTGTCCAAGGTGGTCACCGTTTTTACTGTACACACTCATTACGTCATCTATTAAAAAACAACCAACAACAAACACAAAAAGTTTGTAAGTTGATTCAACTACAAACAAGATAAGATGACAACTCTACTTCCCTAAGAGAATTCTAAATACCATTTCGAAGAATGCCTAACCCCTTCCTTTTGAAATAATTTGAACCCGTTACCTAGATCAATTGGTTTCGTAGACTATATTTTAAGTTAATTTATTAATAGGATTTCTAGTTTTGCTATAAATTAGGTGGCGAATCGCTTTTCCCTTTTACCCGTTTTTAAAATTCTGACACATTAAGTTCTTTTTTAATTGAATCACCACGACGTTGCTTTCATTCAAAGAATGTCAACAACTATACCACAAAAAATAAAAAAAATGATATTTCCTATTCTAGGCCGTGTTGGAACTCAAAAGTGCCAACATTTACCCCCTCTTATCAAACAAAAGCCATTAAATATGTATCTACATGCTTATAACCCAAAATTAATGAATTATAATACACGAAAAATGGAAAAACTGGCATTCCCAGTCTGAACCTTTTTTGAACTTGAAAATATAGATGTTTGACCCTCCCAACAAACCTACTAAATTAAATAGGTCATTACATATGCTCACAAACATTTCATCCATAAAACCTCCAGGATAAGATTTCATCCAAAATTAATGGACTATACCACAAGAATATTTCAAAATTCACTATTTCTTGCTCTAGGCCTCATTTGAATTGAAGAATTCAAATTTTTTCTCTTTTGAACCAACACTCGCCATTAATAAGTCCTCACCGACACCAATAAATTATTTTGGCCGAAGTACTACACGAATCACTTATCACCCAAAATCCATGGACTAGAGTGCATGAAAACTAGAAAATCTATATTTATCATTTCAGTGATAATATGATTTTGAAAATGATGATATTTTCCCGCCCAAATAAACATGTTTCTTTAAATAGGTCTTCAGGGATGCCTAAAAAGAACTTTGGTCAAAAATCCGCCAAGATAAATTTGTATTTCTCATTCAAGCGCTCATTTCAACTTGAAAATGTTGATATTTGTACCTCGGAACAATTGCATGACCTTAATAAGGATGTCATGGATGCCTACAAATAATATTGGTCAAAATACCACAATGATCAATTATGACTAAAATTCAATGGACTATGACGCACAAGAAAAAAATCGATATTTCTCGTTCCGACCTTGATTGAACTTCAAAAAAGTTTTAACATTTTCCAATCCGAACTAATGTACACCATTATATACCTGGATTCCCATAAAAGAATTTCGACAATAAAACCAGTGTGATCAAATATCACCCAAAATTCATGGATTATAGCACATGTAAAATGAAAAATTTGGTCTCCCTTTTTGTGCTTCGTTTGAACTTGAAAATAACGACGTTTGCCCCTCTGAAAAACATATGATAGAAATAATGTCATCACATAAGCCCACACGAAATTTCTCCCAAAATTCATCGGGATCATATATCACCAAAATCCATGAACTTTTAACACAAAAATAATAGATAAACCAATATATCCTATTTCGAACCTGATTTGAACTTGAAAATGTTGAAGTATGACCCACCAAAACAACGTACATTATTAAATAGGTCATCATGAATGCCCACAAAAAAAACCATCCAATCACTAGGATCACATCACCCAAAATTCATGGACTATAGATAAAAAAAATGAAAAATTCACTATTTCTCATTCGAGGCCTTATTTGAACCAAAAATTTCCACAGTTTACTCCTTCGAACCAACACATGCAATTAATAAATTCTTAAATAACACCCGTTAAATATTCAAAATACCGCATGGATCACATATCACCCAAAATTTGTTGACTAGATCACACGAAAAATGGAAAAATAGGTATTTGTCAATTCACAGCTAATTTAAATTTCAAAATGCCCACAAAACAATTCGGTCCAAATACCACTAGGATCACATAACGACGCAAATATACGGACTATGGCACATGGAAAATGGGAAAAATTGGTATTTCTTGTTCTATCCCTCCTTTGAACTTTAAAATACCGATGATAGCCCCTCAGGAACAATGCATCCTATTAATAAAGTTTACAAGGACGCCCAGAAAAATATTTGGTCAAAGTACCTCAAGAACTACATATCATACAAAATTTATGGACTACAGCCTACCAATAATTAAAAAATAGAATTTCAGGTTTTAGGACCTCGTTTAACTCGAAAATGTTGTTCTTTGCCCCTCGGAACAAACAAATATTATTAATCGTTAGGGACATCTTCAACAAAAATTGGCCAAAATAGTACTGAGATCACATACCACCCAAAATTAATGGATTATGCACAAGAAAAATGAAAAATCAACATTACTCGTTCTAGGCTTTCTTTTAACTAAAAATCTCAATGTTTTTCTTCCGGACCAACCCACACAATTAATAAGGTCGTCACAGAAAACAACTAATCATTTCAAAAAAATTGTTGGGTAGATCTCATATCACCAAAAATCCATGAAATATAGCTCACAAAAAAATAAAAAAATTGATATTTCTCATTCCGGACCTCGTGAACTATATAAATCGATGTTCTCATAAAATATTTTTGCAAAAATACTGTTGGGATCACATATCACCAAAAATTCATGTAATATTACACATGAAAAATGGAAAAATCAGAATTCTCCGTTTTGGATCGTTTGAACATTAAAATGTCAATGTTTTCCCCTCTATTTTTCTTCAACTTGAGTTTTTCCTGATAAAAAACTGATATTTGTTTTCTGATTTTTTAGATCTTAGAGTTGCATGATCAGGAAAACTTTGTTATGAAAAATTTTATAACATTCTTTACACTGTTACTTTTTCCAATGATATGTAAAAAGCAACAACAACCAAAGAGAAATGAGGAATCAATGTATAAGAAATCCATGGTTATGAAGAATCTTTGGTCGATAACAATTTGTTAAAAAAATTAACGGAAGAGGGTCTAAAATAGCCTCGAAGTATTGGAAATGGTACAAAATTACCCTCCATCCACCTATTGTCTCCAAAATGCCCTTCTCATCTACCTATTGGCTCCAAAATACCCTTGCCATCCACCTTTGAGTTCAAAATTGACCACTTATTTAACTATTTTAAAATTAAACTATTTAAATATTTTTTAAAATACTTGGCGCTCAACTATTGGTTATAATTTAATTTATTAATATAATTAAACACCAACCCACTACCGACTCATTATTAACTAAACACACCGAATTAATAAACCAATTATACTATCAAAATCGTCATAAACACTACTAAAACACGACGAAATTATAGATTCCTGAAAATGACATCCAAAATTATTCGACTCTGAATCAAAGCCCCAATTAAATTTAGGTTGAGCCCTTATTTAGGAGGACACTTTCAATAGGATTCTATTTCAAGCTTGAAATCAAAATCTATGACTTAAGTTAAAGAAGTAGTACATCCGAATTAAATCATGCACTTTTTTTAAATATAATTTTATAAATATTTATGGTTTGTTTTAAAACCTTAATATATTATTTTTTAAAAAATATATCTATGAAGTAACATCACATAATTGAGACGAACGAATAATTAAGATGAACATAGTCAGACTTTTAAGTTTATCGTTAATTTTTATTTAGACACTTGAATGTATGATAATTTACTTCTATAGATATTTTCGCCTCAAATTTTCAAAAACTCTCATTGGAAGTAGCTTTCTTGTTGTTGCATTAGTAACGTGACGGGTTTATTATTTTGGTGGAATTTAATTAGTAATGGGTTGGTAGTGGATTGATTTATAAATTATATTATTAAGTTAAATTATAACAAATAATTGAGCGTAACGTATTAAAAAAATATTTAAATAGTTTAAATCTAAAACCGTTAAATAAGTGGTCAATTTGAACCCAAAGGTGGATGACAAGGGTATTTTGGTGCCAATAGGTTGGTGGGAAGGGTATTTTGGATCCAATAGGTGGATGAAGGGTAATTTTATACCATTTTCAATACTTCGAGGGTATTTTAGGCCCTTTTCTGAAAAATTAAATAGAATAAAATGTAAAAAATGTTATAAAATTAATCCAAAAGAAAGTCAAGAAATATAGAAGATTAGAGCGATAGAAATATGGACTTTTTTTATTCTTCCAAGTATTCAAGTGTTTTCCTAATCTTCAATCATATCAAATTTGAACTCTATTGATCATATTTATAGAATTGCATAAAGACATAAAAAAGATTTGTCATAAGCATGACATTAACCATGAAATTTATGAAGAGATTAGTCATATAAGTTATGAAAGAAAATCATGGGAAGGTTATAACGTTCTGGGAGTTATTTTACATTATGGAGGTGTGGCAGTTACTATAAACTTTTATTCTAAACATAAGATGATTGACATGACCAGAACGTCTCCTAATATATAGCATAAAAAAAGTGCATGGTGACTTATATAAAGAAAAACAATAAAGTAGTAATATTTTTAATAAATTCTCCATATGTTTGTTAGGACCATAAATAAACAGGTATAAATGCGGAAGCTAGAAAAGCAAACCTCAAAAGACCACGAGTAAGAAGACAACGAGAAATATACCAAAAGACACAAAGATTTAACGTGGTTCAGTCGATCGACCTACGTCCACAAAGGAGATGAGCATCACTATAAATATGAGAGTACAAAATACAGAGAGAAACAACCTCAACCAATTCACTCGGAATACATGGGAGGTTCACACAAGTGATAACGTATCAAGCTTGTGACCCGAAAATTCTCCCTCTAACCAAAACTCTCAAAGCCCTTAAGACTAAATTGTGAATACTGATTAAGTTAGAAGGAACATTCCTCTATTTATAGAGTTCTAAACCTTTTCCTACAAGAAAAAGATTAGTCAATTCAAAACATTTTCCTAAAAGGAAAACCTATTTATGGTAAGAAATTTAGGGCAAATAAAACCCAACAAATCTCCCCCTTGGCTTGAATTTCTGACAAAATAAATTTGTCCACCTTCTTTACTTAATCTTCAACAACTTGCTTCTCCTCTCCGTAATCTCCTTTGCAAAATTTATGTCTCAACACAGATAACCTCTCTGAAACAATTTCTCCAACAAAATCTTCATTACTGTCAAAAAGGTTGCGGCTAAAACTACACCCACCAAGATGAACACCTCTTTCTAACCTGGTTCAATCATCGATTATCGAACCACTGAACCTGACTCCATCATTGAATCTGGCTCTACTACTACTTGTTAGGACCGTAAATAAACAGGTGTAAATACGGAAGCTAGCAAAGCAAACCCCAAAAGACCACGAGTAAGAAGACAACGAAAAATATACCAAAAGACACAAAGATTTAACGTGGTTCAGTCGATCGACCTACGTCCACAAAAGAGATGAGCATCACTATAAATATGAGAGTACAAAATAAAGAGAGAAACAACCTCAACCAATTCACTCGGAATACATGGGAGGTTCACACAAGTGATATGGTATCAAGCTTTTGACCCATAAATTCTCCCTCTAACCAAAACTCTCAAAGCCCTTAAGACTACATTGTGAATGTTGATTAAGTTAGAAGGAACATTCCTCTATTTATAGAGTCCTAAACCTTTTCCTACAAAAAAAGGAGGATTAGTCAATCCAAAACCTTTTCCTAAAAGGAAAACCTATTTATGGTAAGAAATCAGGGCAAATAAAACCCAACAAATCTCTCCCTTGACCTGAATTTCGGACAAACTAAATTTGTCCACCTTTTTCACTTAATCTTCAACAACTTGCTTCTCCTCTCCATAATATCCTTTACAAAATTTATGTCTCAACACAGAGAACCTCTCTGAAACAATTTCTCCAACAAAATCTTCATTACTGTCAAAATGGTTGCGGCTAGAACTACACCCGTCAAGATTAACACCTCTTTCTAATCTGATTTAATCATCGATTATCGAGCCACTGAACCTGACTCCATCGTTGAATCTGGCTCTGATACCACTTGTTAGGACCGTAAATAAACAGGTGTAAATGCGGAAGCTAGCAAAGCAAACCTCAAAAGACCACGAGTAAGAAGACAACGAGAAATATACCAAAAGGCACAAAGATTTAACGTGGTTCAGTCGATCATCCTACGTCCACAAAGGAGATGAGCAATCCACTATAAATATGAGAGTAAAAAATACAGAGAGAAACAACCTCAACCAATTCACTCGGAATACATGGGAGGTTCACACAAGTGATAACGTATCAAGCTTGTGACCCATAAATTCTCCTCTAACCAAAACTCTCAAAGCCCTTAAGACTACATTGTGAATGCTGATTAAGTTAGAAGGAACATTCCTCTATTTATAGAGTCCTAAACCTTTTCCTACAAGAAAAGGATTAGTCAATTCAAAACTTTTTCCTAAAAGGAAAACCTATTTATGGTAAGAAATTTAGGGCAAATAAAACTCAACAATGTTGTCCATGATAACATTATCAAATTTTCATCGATGTAGTTATTTTCTTATGATTGGTTGCTCTTTCTTAAGTATTTGAGTCTTATGAATTGATAAAGTTCAAAATCCTAAATTATTTAAAACTCACCACACATACATACACACGCACTCACGCGCGCGCATATATATATATATGTATATATATGCTAAATCCTCTTCCACATACATCATATATATAAAACTAGTAGACTTTCCTGTGGAATAATATCTAATTATAAAAAGATAAAAAATAAAAGAGTAAATTTTTATTTATAAAATGAATATTGATAATTCCAACATTCAGATTGTTAGTCTTTACTATTTGTTTCAAGTTTACCGAGGACATCATTCTAAAGATCAGATGATTTGAAGATTGACAATTATGGTAGAAATTTTGTAAATAGCCAAGTCTTATTACTTTTACGGGAAAGAGTCAACTTTTTTGGAGAAGAGATAGAGGTGTGGATAGGGGTTATATTAGTCATTTTGATTACTTTTCCGTGTATTATTATTATTATTATTATTATTATTATTATTATTATTATTATTATAATTACAATTATTATTAATAATAATAATATTAGTAGTAGTAGTAGTAGTAGATGTAGTAGTAATAGTATTAGTATTTTTACTGCAGTAATGTTTTTTACTTGTTAATTTTATTAATTGTTATTGTTCCTTCATTAGTCGTATCTACATTCCTCCTTTACAATCATTATTTTTTCTTATTATTTTATATTGTTAGTTTGGTGTCGTATTATTCTTGCAATTTCTATTTTTATAAGTCGAGATTCTACTAAAAACAACCTACCTATCTCACAATGGTAAAAATATTTGTTTAAATACATAATGCTATTCTCGGACTCCACTAATGAAATTTTACATAATATACTATTACCTAGCTAAAGTAAATATAAAAAGAGTCAACAACGGCTTTAGCTAAATCTGAACCGGGGCCTTAAAGGTGGTTCCCCATGATTGTACCAACAACACCAGGGCCTCATACTTTTCTCATGGGTACACTGCTTATTATACATTAATTTTTATTACTTTTTCATGATAATACATATATAAACATGATTTTTTAAAGTCAAGGAGTGCAAGTGCACCCCTACTTGTAAGTGTGGGTCTACCTATGGATGCAGATTATTCCTATAGCATTAAATAAGTCATTTAATATATAGGTTTATATTTCTTAATATCATGACAATGTTTTTTTTCTAACAAAACTCTATGTAATTAAAAGGAATAATATTAACTTTTATGTTTATCTATTCCATGTATGCTTAAATACTAACCTATTTTAAGGTATGATAAACGTGATAAAAACTTCTATGATACAAAAACATTTGTCTGTAAAGTATCACTTTATCCATTTAAAGTTAGTTATCATTGTTTCGGTTTTATATATTTCAAATCTAATATTTAAACGTTGAGACTACGCTGGAGCTGACTAGAGTTCTAATATCAACAAGAGGTAGCCATACATAAGAGGAGGCCTAAAAAAGTCTAAAGGAACTTCATATGTATTTATTAAAACATAAATTTTTCTTTACACTTTTTACATGCAAATTAGAATTTCACATTTTTTTCGACAAGTAAGTTCTTTGATTATTTTTTTTCGAATTATGAATGTTAGGTAACATCATTTCTCTAAGACAATCATTATCTGAATTGTCAACATAATTCTATAAGTATTAAGTTAAATTTTTTTAATAATGATAAGAGTTAGAACCATAGAATTTTATTCAAAAATTGAGAACTTGATCCTTACTTTAATATGCTTGTTGTCGTACTTGAAACGTTAAGAAAGCTAGCAGAAAAGAATTTGAAATTCACTATGTTCAACAGTTTTTAAACTAATAAGTTATATTTTTACCATCATTTTGTTCCAAAAAAAAATTGAGGCCATGAAAAATTTGGGGCTCCAACTCATATGCCTTATTATTTGTAACATAGAGTCGACTTGATTACAGGCTTGTTAGAACACAGTCACTAGCCAGAACTCTATATAGAAATATAGTAACTTCTATTTTATTCATCCAAAATCTAGTAAGATATTGTTTCTATCATTAAATCAATAAACTCAAAATTTTAAATCCATCTATCGAAACCTTAAGCATTATAAGAAAAAGACTATTATATGAATTCAAATTACTCATATTTTTGTTGCTACCATTAGGGCCATTTGAGGAGGTAAACCTGCCAGCATAGAAAATCTTCAATCTCCAAGCTTCCTCTTCTTCTTGCTGGCATGACTTCAATTTTAGTTGCGCTTCAACGCGTCCATCAATTCATTATCCTTCTTTGTTTCCACGTTCTGAAATTGATCTTCACAATAAACCTGAACTGCCAATGATATAGAGGAACACTTTAGCTGTTGTGTGAAAACTATTTGATTGCACTGAAAGAAGATATATACTCAGAGTGGGAAATGATCCCTTCCAGATATTGTGTTTGAACATATATCTTACTATGGAAAAAAGAAGTTGAGATTTTGCAAGTGAAGAACAACAACAAATAACTCATTGTAGAGTGTATATATACCTAACATCTACCTCATATAGATCGTGATATACAAATACTTAAATCAAGAACAACAACAATATATTAATCTTAAAACATTGCAAATAGTGGAATGTGGTGTACGGACTAGAGGGGCGATAAGCTTTTTATATTTAGTAAGGAATAACATGGAGTCTGGAATAAATCGAAGTAAAATTAGAGCTTACCATGTGAACCATTATCCTCAATCTTGTTGAGTACAGGCTTCAGCGATGTCTCATATGAAAAATCATTGGATGTTGTGGCCATTACCAGATTCTACGAAGGGCCTGTGGATTTCAACATAATCTGCAAACCACAGAGTGCCTTTCTTTGTATATAGCAAAATATATGCATTTTCTGCCAAAACAAGATCTTCTTGAACATAATCAACCTATGAAAAAAGAAAAAAAAAGTTAGGTATCGTGAACACACTGACTTTCACAGAAAACAAGTAAATGATATTATTTTTCGTACCTTCTCATCGTTAAATTTGTACCATTCATTTGGAGCACAACGAATGAAGATGTAATAATGTCCCGAAGAGATTGAAGGTCCAGAATGCACTATAACTGCGTAGAGATCGTATTTTATTTCATCCTGTTCAGAAAAGAAAAATTTTTAAACATCATGCAACTGATAACAAAAGATAAATTTTTATAAAAATCCAAAAGATACTCACATTATTGAAGTTGTTTGTATAAAGAAGAATGTCTAATTCAAGAGGAAATGAAACATGATTTTCCACCTTCTGAGCAACTAAACCATTATTTTTGAATCTCTTCAAATGTAGGGCAGCAACAGTAGGGGCCTGATCGACGAGGAGTTGCTTCTCAAATGGCCCATCTGTCTTGCATCTTTTACAATAAAACTCAATTTTCTCAATTTTAGTGAAGGATTCAAATGCTGCTGGTACACTGTCAATGCCCTCAATTTCCAAGCTTATGTCGATTAGAGGCTCGCGTGTGATGGATGAATGGCCACAATTGCAACAACGGAGCTTTAAATTGAGAAAAACAAACTAACAATGTAAATAAAATGTGTACAAGTGTGTGTGGAGAGGAAACATAAACCTCATCCCTACCTTGGCAGGAAGAGATAATGTTATTGATAAACCCTCGGCTAAATTTCAAGCATTACAAAATATTTCAAAAAATGAAAACAATAGGAGAAAAGAAACTAAGATAAAATAGAAAGAAGAAACATGAAAATACCTTGCTCACAAAACGGCCACCAAAGGCCTCCTTCACAACGTTGTCTTTTGTCTCCAAATAGTAACAACAGGTTTCAAGTTGATTGAGAAAGCATTGTAAGAACTCATGTGCATCTTGTTGTTGGTTGAAATTGAAGTAAGAAGAAAAGTCTGATATTTCCACAAAGTTAAGAAACACAAAAAAAATATATAAGGTAAATCGTGATAATTAAATGTTCTCTTGAAGGAAAACCAAAGTAAATATCAGAAGGATGTACATAAATAACTAGGTCTTTATATACTTTTCAATTTGCTGACAAGTTTCGTCGGCTTGAAAGAAAACCTCCCATAAAATATCGAAAAGTCTATAATCTCACGGATGATGCACAGTACACAAAATCCGTCATAATAAGCTGCAACAAAAAATAATGACAAGCTAAGGTAAAAGACATTAAAAAGGATTCAAATAAAAGAAAAATTCTAAATTAATCCTTACTTTGACATGGAGATGCATGATCAATTGATCTAAGGAGCTGAAGAAATACAACGTTGTGCATAAAAGATTGTACAACTGCATTTACAAAGCATGTGTTGCCTAAGTTACACATGCCAATGCCCTAAAAATGACAATGAGTTAATAAATAAAATATAGACAAGAAACATATATTATCCATATACATATGTATGACATTTTTACATCAACAACAAAAACAAAAAACTCAATCTAATTGCACAAGGTAGTGTATACATAGACCTTATGAAAGTAAAGAGGTCGTTTAGTAATGTATGACATTGGAAAGTATACTTGATATTAGTCAGCCCTATGCTAAAAAGATGATATTTTTTAAAAATTAATTTTTATCAGTTGAGTGGCTATTTTTTAAAATTACCGAGCTAAAAATTAGTTAGACCATACCCTATCAATTTTACTACCTAGTTGATTTATTCAGATGTCATAAAAATAGGCTAAATTCTTAAATGTATCACTTGAAAGAGATCTAAAATGGTTATTCCACATTAGATTACTACATGATTAAGATGTCATAAATTTAGGCTAAAATCGTAAAGTAGATCACTTAAAAAAAAATTAACAGTTGGAAGCCCACACCATTTCATAGTAAATCGTATCACTTGAAAAGAGAATAACAGTAGTTATCATGTTTTATTTTTCTATGTAGTTGATTGATAAATATCTCTTATAAAAGGTTTAAAGTATAATTTGTATCACTTGGAACACCTTAAAATGGCCAGCCCACTCCATTACACTACACAATTGATGGCTTAAAATATTTTTAAAAACTTTATGGTAAAAGAATTTTATGTCATAATAATACGCTAAAATTGTATAAGATTAAAGAGGTTAAAGTTGAAATCATACCGTTATTTTAAAAGTCTTATACTCAATAGGCTTAGTTTCTTTTTCAACTATCTTTTTGAAATTCTCGGGATCAGTTGAGCAAATCTGCCCAATTAAAGAACTAGGTTCACCTTTTAAAGGAGACCATTCGTCCCCATCAGAATACGAATACCCACTACTATCTGAAGAAACTTTATAGTCAATTGAATCTGAATCAGTACCAGTGATCATTGTTGGAGTAGATCCGATCCAATCTGGTGACCCATCATAGAAACTCAAATCCATTTCTTTTTGTTCTTCTTCTTCAACTTCTATTTTAACAGATGAAAAATTGATATTTTTCTTCTCAATTTCATCATATTTTAAAGTTGGATGACTATGTGAAGTTAGATTTTCTACAACAATTTTTCCCATTGCAATTTCAAGAAAGCAACCAAAAAAAGAGAGAAATGAAAGGACTAATTTTTTGAAGATTTTAAAGAAATGGCTAAGCATTGAAATGATGAGAAAAATAACAGGTACAACAAAGAGATTTTTTTGGAGATGAAATCACGAAAAACACAAATCTTGTGACTTTTTATATTCAATAAAGATTTGATTTTGAAGAAATTTGGAGATTTTGACAGGATGTTTATTTTTTCTTTAGAGTTAGTGCAGAGAGATATGAAAGGTTAAGTGTTTTTTCTGAAATGGGAGGGATATATATATAGGGGTATGGGTGGAGATGGAGGGCGGCGAGAACTTCAATAGTGAATTTTCTAACAACTAAAGTTATGATTTTTAGTGTAACTGTCTTAATTAGTAGATTATCTGAATTTCATATTATAACAATAACTTAAATATTATTAATTATTTCATAAAATCGTATTTTTGTCTTGTATTATTAATATGAAGGTCATTTTTTCTCATTTATATCATTTCAAAAGTCAACATATTAAATATTCAGGCAGAATTTTGTTCTATTCATTAAATGTTTTAGATTTCAGTCTACAATGCACTAATCAATTCCTCAACCTAATACCAACTCATAACTTAATTTAATATTATTTGCTAAAGAAATCATGAGATAAATTGTAAATTTTCTCTTGCCAAATGCTTTGACATACTTATATATTTTTAATGAAAGTATCGGTGCAAATATTTGCGGTAAATATTTCAATATTTGGATAAATTTATAACGTGTATCGCATCATAATTTCTTTTTTTTTTTAACATAGAATACTAATTGTTATCTCTAGTATTCAGATTAGTAAAGCAGAAAAAATAAACGATTAAAAGAAAAAAACAAAGAACTATCTGAGTTCACAGAACTCATTGTGTGTCCTTAGAATATTTAATCCCCACACGTACCCAAGGTTGCTGATTATTTTCTCCCAAGATTAAATGGATTAACGATTAAAGAAGTAACAGTACCTCAAACTTCAATAATTTCAACAGAGTCGAAATGACAGCAATGAACCACACATACACGCACAATCGATCGATTTTATTTTGCATAAAATGTATGCAAAAAAAAAAAGAACTCGATGTAGAAAAATGACACAAAGTCACTCTATTTATAGTCAAAAAAAGGTTAATGTCACAACTCTTTAAAAGAATACAACCTTTAATAATGATCACAACACTTTGGAAAGGGGACAACCTTCCAAACGGTCACGACCCCTCAACACTTTGGAAAAGGCAAAACCTTTCAAACAGTCACAACCCTATGTAAATGACACAACCTTTCATAAAGGTCACAACCCTCTGGAATAGTCACAACCCTTCAGGAGAGTCATAATCCTTCATTTCCTATTCAGAACCGTCGAGATTTCGTGTATACCTAGACAACATAAGTCACACAATCATCCCTTGAATTTCTTTTGGTTCTCATTGTTTTGCTCATTTCAACCATAAGCACGTTTATAAGTGTGTAGAGAACTCACCTTACCAGATTCTCATTGAAGTGGCTGATACTTAACAATCATAAATGACTTTGTTTGAGAACCTTGAACCTAGATCTTAGGATCTCCAGTCTTCTACATAGAGTTACCGCCACAATGACTTGTCCTCGACCATAGTCTCATTCCCTTTAATGATCAATCAACCCCCTCTTTATTAAGGCCTTTTTAAGTGGATCCGACACATTATCCTTTTACTTTACTTAGTCAATTATGATAATTATACTAGAGAGTATTTCTCTAACGATATTATGTCTTCGTCACATATGACTAAACTTTACGTTATACATCATGCTCCGTTCTCTACCTATTGCAAATTAACTCTCACAATGTACGCATACTGGAGCTAAAGGTTTTGGCCAAATATCTTTCAAGAAATTTTGAAGTCATTTAACTTATTCACCAGCTTTATCTAGAGTGATAAGTTAAAATTTCATAGTAGAGGGAGCGATACATTTCTTTTTGTAAGATTTCCAAGATATTGCTCCTCCACAAAGCGTAAATACACATCAACTTTTGGATTTTACTTCATTTGACCTGCTGATTAATTTGCATCACTATATTCTTCCAATACTATTGAATATTAGTTATTATGCAAAACAATAGTTTTTAAATATATTTTAAATAATCCAAAAACTATTTTCATTGTCATCCAATTAGCTTGATTTAGATTACTCATGAACCGACTAAGTTTATTAATAGCACATGCTATAGCTGATCGCTTACACTTCATCATATATATCATTCTTCTCAATACTCTAGCACAATTCAATTGTGAGTCACCTTCACCTTCATTCTTTTGAAGTATCAATCTCACATTTATTGGAATCTTGACAATATTGAAATTTAAATGCTTGAACTTGTCAAGTACATTTTCAATGAAATTAGTAACACCAATGTCTTTCATACTGAAGTTGCTATCTAGCATATGTTTAGTAACATTTACGTAAAAAATGTCTTTTCTGATGATCAACATGTCATCAACGTAAAAACAAACTGTAACGACCTGTTTAGTCGTTTTGAGCAACAGATTTTATTCTGGAAAACTGGCAGAGGTGACGGAGGCCACGACGGACCGTCAAGGGCACGACGGACCGTCGTGGAGGGTGTCGTTTCAAAGTACTTGGAAAAATCTGAAATTGGATACTGAAAATCGACTCTCTGAACGTCATGACGAAATAGCAGGACGGACCGTCACAGGTGTGACGGACCGTCACGGAGTCTTCGGTGGAAAACCACTCTCTGACGGTTGCGACGACCTGCAGGACGGACCGTCGCAAGCACGACGGGCCGTCGCAGGTTGCGCAATCCCAGTCTGGGTCGGATTTCTTTACACGTTTTAAGGGACGTTTTTGACTATTCCTGCTTTAATTATAAAGTTAGAGGGTTAATGTTAATAAGTCTAATTACTTGGAGGTTAAAAGAGGTAACCTTAAGTTAATTAGTGGGTTATTATTGTCATCTTTCATTCTTAATTACATAATAATTAGGGTAAAAGAAAGAGGGTTTGAATAAGAAAAATAGAAAGAACAAAGACAGAAAGAAAAAGAGAGGAGAACGAGTAGAGAGAGAGAGAAACGAAGAGGACAAAAAGAAATTGAGGAATTTGCTTGCTTGATCACGATTCTTCGGTGGAGGTAGGTTATGGTTTATGTTACGATATTCGTAGTGAACTCTTAATAGTGAATATTATGTGTTGATAATATTGTAAACCCTGCTATGTGCTTAAGTTGTATGCTTGCATGATTATGATTATAAAATTGTGATGAATTAACAAATGCATGATGAAGTTATTGAATCCCAAATCTTGAAAGAACCCTAATTCACTTGATATATTATATAATGAGAATGATGATGCCTTAGTATGAAAGAAGGCTTGATAAATTATATAATGAGAATGATGATGCCTTAGTGTAAAAGAAGGCTTGATGAATTAGGGGATCGGGTGCCACGTTCCGGTACCAGGATAGAATGAGGATCGGAGTGTCACGTTCCGACACCAGGATAGAATGAGGATCGGAGTGTCACGTTCCGACACCAGGATAGAATATGGATCGGGTGCCACGTTCCGGTACCAGGATAGAATGAATATGAGGATCGGAGTGTCACGTTCCGACACCAGGATAGAATATGGATCGGGTGCCACGTTCCGGTACCAGGATAGAATGAGGATCGGAGTGCCACGTTCCGGCACCAGGATAGAAATAGAGGATCGGAGTGTCACGTACCGACACAAGAGGAAGAAAGATAATGAATCTTGAAAGATAATGAATATACTCAATCTAATGAACTTAATTCCCAAATAAGTATGGTATTGAGGCTTGAGTCCTCATGTGTGAACTCGGTTGTAGTTATTGATGAATTCATGTTGTTATTGCTACATGTTGAGTATTGTAGTTGATTTACATTATTATTGATATATACTGTTCCCTATTTTGAGTTGGCCGATGATATCTACTCAGTACGTGTGGTTGTACTGACCCCCTACTTTCATGTTTTCCTCTTTGTTATTTGTGTAATGCAGCAAACGTTCCGTCAACTTCAACTCAACAGCAGATCTAGCCAGTCTTCACTTCATCGAAAATTCAGGGTGAGCTAATGCGTCTAGCTTGGACTGGGTCTTCGTCTTCAAGTCTTGATGCCTTGAACTTCAGGCATGGACTAGCTTTTTAGTTATTTTATTCTTAGACATTCCTAGTTAAGTAATTTGAGATAGATGTTCTTGTGATGATGACTTCCAGATTTTGGGGATAATAATAATAGTATTGAATTGTTTTTATTAATGAGTTTAAGTCTTCCGCATTATTTTCTGTTGATATATCTTGAAATGTTAAGGTTTAGATGGGTTGGTTCGCTCACATAGGAGGGTAAATGTGGGTGCCAGTCGCGTCCCTGATTTGGGTCGTGACACAAACAATGACCTTGTGATTTGGAGTGTCTTTAATATAAAAATATTTAACAGATCCATTAATTTTGAATTCGTTAGTCAACATAATTTGGTTAAACTTAGTATGTCATTATTAGGACGCTTGTTTATAGTCAAAAAGTGACATAAAAAGCTTACAGACTTTCTTTTCTTTTACAGAACCACAAAACCCTCTACTATTTCATGTAAATTTCTTCCTTCAATCTTCCATTTAATAAAATGCTTTACATTTTGATGATTTTAAAGGGGATATACCGCAACTAACTCAATTATTAGCTATATTAATTTAATCCTAGTTAGTGGAAATTATGTGTCAAACAAGGATAGCTTATTTACTAAAGCATATGACAACAAGTCATGTTTTGTATTTGTCAATAGTTGAATCAATTTTATTTTTCTTTTGTAGATCAACTTTGAACCCAAAAGTTTATTTCATGGAGGATGATAAACCCACACTCAAGTGTGGCTGCTCAAGATTGACTATATCTTACTATTTACAGCCTCTTTCCAAAGAGGATGATTTCACACCCCAAGCCTATACCATGTTCAGGACTGGAACTCGAAGACCATCGCTAGTATCGAGTAGACCGTTGGCTTGGCTTACTTGAATCAGTGGAAGACAATAATCAATAAACTTAACTAATCTGAAGGAATATTTTTAAAACTAAAACATTTAAACATGGCCAACTCTGGCAACCCAAGTCTTAACAATAAGAGAAAATACCAAAAAGACTCAACGAACTAACATCTAACTATCTATATATGAAGCATATAAAACTGAGATGGATGTTGAAAAAAATCCAGAAAATGCCGCATAGATCACATATAACCCAAAACCAATTGACTATAGAACAAAAAACTGGAAAAAAATAGTATTTCCTGTTCTAAGCCTTGCACACACCATTAAATATGTCGTACTAGAAGCCCCAAAAAAAATTTGGCCAAAATTTTTTTTGGATCATACATTATCAAAAATTTATGGACTATTACCACAAAAAAGTGAAAAAAATCAATATTTTCTGTTCTAAGCCTCATTTAAACTCAAAAATATCGACATTTACCCCTCTTATCAAGCATACGTCATTCATTATGTCATCATGCATATCACACAAAATTTGTGCCAAAAAACCGTCTACATAGCTTATAACCCAAAATTTATGAATTTAATACACGAAAAACTGAAAAATTGATACTCCCAATTCAAACCTCTTTTGAACTTGAAAATATAGATGTTTGACCCTCCCAACCAACCCACTAAATTAAATAGGTTATTATAGATGACCACAAACACTTTATCCATAGAACCTCTAGGAGAGATTTCATCCAAAATTTATGGATTGTACCACAACAAAATTTGAAAATTCACTAATTCTTGTTCTAGGCCTCATTTGAACAAGAAAATTCCAAAGTTTATTTTTTTGAACCAACACTCGTCATTAATAAAATCCTCACGGACACCCAGAAAATACTTTAGCCAAAGTACTACTCACATATTATCCAAAATTCATGGACTAAAGCACATAAAAACTAAAAAATGTGATATTTATCATTTCAGCGATAATCTAATTTTGAAAATGCTGATATTTTCCCTCCCAAATCAACACATTTCTTTAAATATGTCTTCAAAGATGCCCAGAAAGAATTTTGGCTAAAAGTCCGCCAAGATATCATATCACACAAAATTGATGGACTAAAGCATATGAAAGATGGAAAGAATTATATTTCTCATTCAAGCCCTCATTTGAAAAATATGTTAGAAATAATGTCGTCACGGACACCCAAAAAAATTCTTCCAAAAATCGCGGGATCGCATATCACTCAAAATCCATGAATAATAACAGAAAAATAATAGAGAAATTGATATTTCTGATATTTCCTATTTCGAGCCTCATTTGAACTTGAAAATGTAGAAGTGTGACCCACCAAAAAAACATAAACTATTAAATAGGTCATCACGAATGCCTACAAAGAGTTCATCTAATCACTAGGATCACATATCACACAAAATTCATGGACTATAGATAACAAAAATGCAAAATTCGCTATTTCTCATTCAAGGACTCATTTGAACCAAAAATTTCCAAAATTTACTCCTTCGAACCAACACAAGAAATTAATAAATTCATAACACATTAAATATTTCGATCAAAATACCACATAGATCACATATTATCCAAAATTCATTGACTAGAGAACACGAAAAATGGAAAAGATAGATATTTCTGAGTTCAGAACTAGTTTGAATTTCAAAATGCACACAAAAAAATTTGGCCCAAATATGATTGGGATCACATAACACCGAAAATATATGGACTATGGCACAAAGGAAATGGGAAAATTGGTACTTCTTGTTCTATCTCTCATTTGAAATTGAAAATAGCGATGATTGTCCCTCAGGAACAATGCATCCCATTATTAAGTTCTACACGGATGCCCAGAAAAATATTTGGTCAAAATACCTCAAGAATTACATATCATCCAAAATTTATGGACTACAGCCTACCAATAATAAAAAAAAATCAGTATTTCAGGTTTTAGTTGTCGTTTGAACTCAAAAATGTTGTTTTTTGCCCCTCGGAACTAAAAAAATACTATTAATAAGTTATTAGGGTCATCCACAAAAAGAATTTGGCCAAAATACTACTTGGATCACATACCGCCCAAAATTAATGGACTATGCATATAAAAAATGGAAAATCAACATTACTCGTTCTAGGCTTCGTTTTAACTAAAAAATGCCAACGTTTTTCTTCCGGACCAACTCAAACAATTAATAAGGTTGTCATAGACAACAACCAATAATTTTTGGAAAATCGTTGGGTAGATCTCATATCACAAATAGTTCTTGACATATAGCACACGAAAATTAGAAAAATTGGTAGTTCTCATTCCAAACCTCGTTTGAACTTTATAAAATTGATGTTTGCCCCTCCGAACCAACACACACCATTAAACAGACTGCCATTGATTCCCATAAAAAAAATTTGAAAAAATCCGTTGGGATCACATATCACCAAAAATTCATGGAATATTGTACACGAAAAATGCAATAAATTAGAATTCCAGTTTTGGGAATCTTTTGAACTTTAAATATTAATCTTTTGATTTTTTCGTTCTTAGAGTTGTATGATCAGGTAATCATTGTAGATTCTCCATTGTTACTTTTTCCGTTGATATGTAATAAACAAAAACCACCAGAGAGAAATGATAAATCAAGGTATAAGAACTCCATGGTTTGAAGAATCTTTGGTAGATAACAATTTGTTAAAAAGTTTCAATATAATAAAATGTAAAGAATGTTATAAAATTAAACCAAAAGAAAGACAATAAATATAGAAGATTAGAGCGATAGAAATATGAATTTTTCTTATTCTTCCAAATAAAGTGTTCTTCTAATCTTCCATCGTATCAAATATGAACTCTAATGACTAGTTTATAGTATTACATAGAGGCATAATAAAAGGTTAGTCATAAGCATGACATTAACCATGAAAAATATGAAGATATTAGTCATGTAAGTTATGAAAAATATCATGGGGAAGGTTATGACGTTGTGTGAGTTATTATGCATTATGGAGGGGTGGGAGTTAACTAGAAATTTTTATTCTAGATATAACAAGATTGACATGATCAGAACGTCTTCTAAAATATAGTATAAAAATTGCATGGTGATTTATATTAAGGAAAATAGTAAAGTAGTAATATTTTTATTTACTTCTCCATATGTTGTCCATGATAACATTATCAATTTTTCATTCTCACGATTGCTTGCTCTTTCTTAAGTATTTCAGTATTTGAGCCTTATGAATTGTTTATATATATATATATATATATATATATATATATATATATATATATATATATATATATATATATATATAGAGAGAGAGAGAGAGAGAGACCCCGAAGATGACTTAGGTTAACTGAGCCTAACATGTTGGTATTGATGGTCAAAGGTCCTAAATATGTCTAATATGTGGTGTAGAGGCAGTATCTAAAGTATTAGGTGTGTTGGAAGTCAAACGTCAAGTGAGGACTAAGACGTTTGACGACTAAGTCACCTAAATGTCTAAAATGTGGTTCTATGTATTTATGTGTGTTGGAAGTCAAACCTAAGGTTCTTAATAGAGTTAATATAGTATGTATAGGCAGTGGTTAAAGTTTCGTGAAGTTTGGAGGTCAAACGACCAAGAACGTCCAAGGTGTTCGAAAGATATGCCTTGAGTCGACCTTGTACGTCTAGGCGTATTTCGTCGAATTTTAAGTGTTCGTTTTGGATAAAATTAATGTGAGAGGTGTTAAACTTATAGAAGATCATATTTGGGTTGGAAACGTCTGGAAAATTATCCCCAAGGACCATCTAAGGATCCTTGACGAAGGACCCAAAACTGTTGGCATGGTAGTCCCAGGCAGACCCCAAACGACGGAGCAGTCGACGGTTCGTAGGCCTGTTGATGCCCCGTCAAAGGGTTTCGTAGATGGGTACTTAACCATGGGAGGGAAAGGAAGCTTGGCCAGCCACTGTAGCCTACGACGGAGGGCTGTGACACCCCTCGTGGTTGTGACGGCCCGTCAAGGGCAGGCGTCGCACGCAACTGCCTTCCTGCGCAGGCTGCAGCCAAGATTCACTCCACTTATAAATTAAGTCATGGACGGTTATTTAAGAGTTATTTGGGTATTTTAATTAAGTATATAAAGGGTAATCACGTGGAAGACCTCATTCTTCAAAATCATAAACCCAAAACTCTTAGAAAATATCCCAAAACCTCCGTTGAAGTCCAACTTGAAGAGGCAGCTTGGTGAGGGGTTTTCGTGTCGAAATTCTTCATCAAAGTGAAGAATTATCATCCTTGATGTATGGCTTTTGATCCTTGAACTCGTTTCATCAAGGAGCCCAATTCTCAACATGTTTTTTCAAAGTTTTCTAAAGTGAATTGTCCAATTTCATGATTCTACCATGGGTTCTTGCATAAATGATTTATAAACATTGAATTATGATCTAACTGATATTGTATTGATGATTTCAATCTAAATTACCTATGTACCCATGAATTTGGATGAACCCTAGTTTTTGACCATAATGTGGGTTACTTGATATAAAGCTAATACTGATGAATTGTTATGTAATTTCTTATGGGCTTTCTAATGATATAAGAATTGTATCCAATTGTTATCTAATTGATCCTAGATTGTTAAACCTACATTGAATTGATCGAGATTTCATTGTATTTTTTATTATTGGTTGAATTGTTGGTTGTGGCCTTGGGTCCGCTTTGTGATGTTGAATTGGACGATTTAACATTGAATTGAAGTGTGAATAAGGGTATGCTGCCTGGATTTCTTTAATATGATATTAATTATACTTTGATTCAATTGTGATTTGTATGGTCCACTTATGGGGGCGGTGTTATGTGTTTTACTTGCAATTGATGTAGCCTTGTCGAAGTTACTTTATGCAATATTATGAGCATGACCTTATTGGCAACTACTTGAAGTTATGTGGCTATTAGTATAGTTTGATTATGTGAATCATGACGTTGTCAATCTACATGTGAAGTTATATAGTCATATATGTATTATTCTAGTTATGTTGCCTTAAGTGATCATGTTAGACTTAGACTTGACATTATAAGTATAGTGTTAGGTAATTCTTGGTTATTCCTACTTGACTTTATGAGTCTATGTGGAGTATATTAATGATGTTAAGATCATATATAGGATGACTTGGAGATGTTAGGTTGTTTTAGGGGTGTTTGTAGAATGACTTGTATTATGTGTTAAAAGTGAAGTATGTGATGTCTTGTCTTAGTTAACTTGTACCTCTTGCTTGATATGTATATGGTTATGGATATGTGATGTCTTTATTTAGCGTGTTAGATCTCTTAGTCTTGAATGTATGAATAACATGTGACTTTAAATGATGTTATGAGAGTCTTTTATGTGAAAACCTTGACTTAAGAGTAAGGTTAAGATTGTTGAAGTGTAAGTCGTAATGGTATCCTTCAAAGTAAAGGAATGATAGACTAAGGTTAGTTGGCTGGAACGACATCATATTAATCCCTAGGGAAGTCATCATGAGCTTCTTGTCTCCATTATGAGGTAGCCCTAGTGGACCTTCCTTGGTAGGGTAAATATGAATAGGTTATGAACTAGTTATGGAACCCTTTTATGTGAACCTAATGTATTATAATTATTATTAATATTATTATTATTATTATTATTATTATTATTATTATTATTATTATTATTATTATTATTATTATTATTATTATATTATTATTATTATTATTATTATGCTATTACTAAAGCTATTTACCCTCCACAAGCTCCTTTTGTATTACCAAATAATACTGGGATAACTTTTTCAGCATTTCAAAAATTTATTGAAACAGATGTTGCCCAGATTACTGTTGAAGAGGTTAATAACCTTATTTCTCAAAATAACTATTTAAGTCTTTATGTTAAAGTCCTTGGTGAGCATATCAGTTCTTTGGACAAAAAATTAGATGATTTAACTATTTTAGTAAAAAATTTGCAAAAAATTCCTAAGGAAGATATAGCTTCTACTTCAAAAATTATTTCAGATAAAACTGTTCTAAATGTCCCTACTCATCTTCAACGACCTATTGATACATCTGGTTTTAAAGTTAAATTTTTTTATAAAGAAGTTGAAGATCTTCTTGACAAAAAATTATCTGGTTTAGGTTCAAAAACTATTTCAAATGATTTTCCTAAAAATGATTATTTTGATCAGTTATCAAGTCTTCAAAATATGGGTCAAGATAATTCAGAAATTCATTCGAGAAGATTTAAGTCTGGATATAACCAGAAACAAAAGCTTATAGGAAAAGGAGGATATGCAACTCTTCCGTCAATGATGACTTATTATTATCCTCGTCCTACTCCTCAAGATGTGCTAGTTGAAGAAAGAGATTGGAATCAAACTAACACATCCTACAGTGGAAATGAGGTATATGAATGGAATATTGATGCCCTAACTGAAAGACAGGTATCAATAGTAGTACATCGTATGTTGATGTACTCATCAATTTGTCGTCATACGAATAATAATAATGACCATGCTATTTGTAAGATGATTATAGCAGGTTTTACAGGTCAATTAAGAGGATGGTGGGACAATTTTCTAACACCTGAAGAAAGACATGCAATTATGAATGCATACAAAGAAGAAATTATAAGAGAGATTGGTACTGACGAAAAGGGTCAACCAGCAGAAAGGACTTCAGTTAATAAGGTTGAAGATGCAGTTTATACACTTGTTTTAACCATTTTGGAACATTTTAATGGAAGATTTTCCAACCAAAATGAAACTATTAGAACTCTTTTAAATGGACTTAAGTGTACACATTTGGGTCATTTTCGATGGTATAAGGATACTTTCATGAGTAGGGTAATGGAACTACCTAAAAGTAAATATGAATATTGGAAGAATAAATTCATTGATGGTCTTCCACCCTTATTTGCAGAAAGGGTGAAAAAGGTTTTAAGAGGATATCAATTAGAAATTCCTTATGATACATTAACTTATGGAAAGTTAATAGGTACTTGTACACAAGAAGGATTAAATCTTTGCAACGAGCTTAAACTTGCTCAACAGATAAAAAAGACTCAAAAGTCTGAAAGATCTCAATTAGGAGATTTCTGTACTCAGTTTGGTATAGAAAGACCGTCTAGTTCAAAACACAGGTCAAGTAAACCTGAAGAAAGGTATACAAAAAGACGCCATCGTTCAAAACATTATAAAGAGAAAAAAGAAGAAAAGAAATCTCATAGGAAAGCAACAAGGTTTGCTAAAAACTTCTCTACAAAAGATTTGAAGAACATTAAATGTTACAAATGTGGACAATTTGATCATCTTGCAAATAATTGCAAAGCTGATAAGTTTAAAGCTTTGAAACTGGAGGAACCAATGCAAGATAAATTATATGAGTTACTTTATGAATCAGATTCAGATTCTAATTCTTCAGATAAATCAGATAATTCTTCAGGTTATACCTCGGAAGGAAATATTGATATTCCTAACAGTTGTGCTAATTGCCCAGATGGTAATTGTACTTGTGGCCATGATGAATTTTATAAATTGCAGTCTCAAATAGGAGATTCTTATATTGATAAATTACATCAAAGTTTTGAAGATTTATCTTTTAAAATGATTTCTTCAGAAAATATTATTGAGCTTTTAAAAGATGTTTCAGATGAAAATCTAAGAAACAAGATTTTAAATATGGCTTCTTCAAATCCAACTTCTTCAAAGGATTTTGAAAAAACAAAGAAGGAAAAATCTTTTGAAAACTTTAATACTAGTCCTTATTCTATTCAAGAAGTTTTTACTAGACTTGAAAAGAAAAGATACTTCTTTGGATGATTTAAAAATTGAGGTTGAAAACCTTAAGAAAGAAATTAAAACTTTGAAACAAAACCAATTGAATAATCATCATCGTATTTCCCAATTAGAAAATAATGTTTCTGAAGATGATATTTCTATTTCAGAAAAAGGGAAAAACGTTTTAGATGATGAAAACCCAGAGCCAAGTGTTAAATTTCTTGGAATGCTTCAAATTGTTACTGCTCATCGTTGGTATATAAATTGTACCATTCTCATTAATAATGATTTTAAAATTACTAGTATTGCTATGATTGATAGTGGTGCTGACGTTAGCTGCATTCAAGAAGGACTAATTCCTTCAAGATATTTTGAAAAAACTACTCATGTTGTTAAATCTGCATCTAAGCATGCTTTAGACATAAAATATAAATTGTCTAATACTTGTATTTGTCAAAGTAAAGGTTGTATCCCTCACTTTTTCTTCTTGGTTAAAAATCAGCTTAACCCGCCAATTATACTTGGCACTCCTTTTATAAATGTTATTTATCCTTTTTCAAATTTAAATGCAAAGGGTTTTACAGCAAATTATAAGGGTAATAATATTAATTTCGAGTTCATAACTGAACCAATTACTAGAGATATTAACTCTTTGATTCATTTAAAACAAAAACATATTAACTATTTACAAATGGAGATTTAGAGTTTAAATATTTCTGATTCTTTACGGTCTCCTAAAGTCCAAGAAAAAATTAAACTAATTTCTGGTAAAATAGCTTCTGATATTTGTGCAGATAATCCAAATGCTTTTTGGAACAGCAAAAAGCATATTGTAACTCTGCCTTATGAGGATTCTTTCAATGAAGCAGATATTCCTACAAAATCTCGCCCCTGTCAAATGAATTCTGAACTTGTTGATTTCTGCAAAAAAGAAATTGATAATTTATTAGCAAAGGGACTTATAAAACCCTCTAAATCCCCATGGTCTTGTACTGCATTTTATGTTAACAAAGTTGCAGAACAAGAAAGAGGTGTTCCCAGGTTGGTAATAAATTACAAACCTTTAAACAAAGTTTTAAAATGGATTAGATATCCTATTCCTAACAAAAAATATCTTTTATCAAGATTATATGATGCCAATATATTTTCTAAATTTGATTTAAAATCAGGTTATTGGCAAATTCAGATTCTTAACGAACATACTTATAAAACTGCATTCAATGTTCCTTTTGGTCAATATGAATGGAACGTTATGCCTTTTGGTTTAAAAAATGCTCCATCTGAATTTCAAAAAATTATGAATGATATTTTTAATCCATATATGGATTTTATTATTGTCTATATTGATGACATACTTGTTTATTCTAAAACTTTAGAATCCCATATCAAGCACCTTGATATTTTTAAAAAAATTGTTATTCAAAATGGTTTGGTTATATAAAAACCAAAATGAATCTCTTTCAAACAGATGTGCGATTTTTGGGTCATCATCTTTGTCAAGGGAGAATTACTCCAATTCAGAGATCCATAGATTTTGCATCAAAATTTCCTGATGAAATTACTGATAAAACTATGCTTCAAAGATTTTTGGGCAGTTTAAATTATATTTCTCCTTTTTATAAAAATTTATCTAAAGATCTTGCTCCTCTGACTGATAGGTTAAGGAAAGGTAGAATGTTGCCTTGGAATAAAGATCTTACAAAATTGGTTAAAACCATTAAGCAAAGGGTTAAAGTTTTGCCTTATCTTTCTCTTGCTAATCCAAATTGGATTAAGATTATAGAAACTGATGCTTTGAATATTGGTTATGGAGGAATTCTTAAACAAGTAAATCCCCATGATAAAATTGAATATCTTGTTCGATTTCATTCAGGCAAATGGTCTGATTCACAGCAGAAATATGCGACTGTGGCACATGAAATGCTTTGTGTGGTTAAATGTGTATTAAAATTTCAGGATGATTTATATAATCAAAAATTTATTATTAGAACTGATGCTCAGTCAGTCAAGTATATGTTTGATAAAGATTTCAAGCACGATATCTCAAAACTAATGTTTGCCAGGTGGCAAGCACAATTAGCGCCTTTTGATTTTGAGATTCATTATAAAAAGGGAAGTGATAACTCTCTTCCTGATTTCTTATCTAGAGAATTTATGAAAGATGTCTCCTTATAGTTATGTTTTTGGAAACGGGACTCTCATTACTATTTTTAGAGTCTTACAACCTTTAAATGCTGACTTAAGAGAAGTTATTATTGATAGAATCTTTGATTTACTTCTTATGGAAGATTTTCTACATGATTATTCAAATGTTTCCCTTAATGATGATATCTGGTAATATGATATAGAAGGACATTTTGACAACTATTAATGAAGTTGTTCAACTTTGCAGAATGGCAGGAGGAAATGATCCTCCATGGTCTCATATACGTGGCCGAGGGGGGCGAAGTAACAGAGGAAGAGGAAGATAAGCCTCTTATCAATCCTCAAGGTCTTCATACGACTCTTCTTACCCAGTTATACAGCATGGATGAAAAACCTTGATTAAATCAAAGGTTGGAGAATCTTCCTCATCAGCTTCATCTGTATTAAATCTTAAGGATATTCCAAAAGATAGTTCATTATATGAACAAATTCAAGCATATATGCAAACAAAAGAGCAAAGTTATACATTTGCTTCCATAGCCAAAGAAACTGACCCTGTCAGTAATCCTGAAGAAACGGCTAAAAAAGAAATTATATTTCTTTTAGAAAATTCTGACATTCAGAGGAGAAATGAACCCTGGAATATACTCCAGAGATATCTTACGAAAGGATTATATTTCTCTGGCGAGACATATAAATCTCGATCTTACTATGAATCTATTCTCAGTTATACCAAAAGTGCAGAATTCCAACATTTTGCCGATTTTGATAATACTATTTATAATTTCTCCAAGATAACATTCAAGCAAGTTATATCAGCTGATGATTGGGGAATTTCCACCCTTCAGGAAAAACAAGTTTTGGTAAATGGGGTAAATATGAGTTTTACCTATTGGGATTATATCCAAGCTTTTCATAAAGTTTTTTTATTATAATAATTATAAACAAAAACACACATGGTTTGTAAAAATATGTGCTAAAGTTTTTACAAAAGATTTACCAAATTGGTTTTTAAATTGGTGGTCTTTCCATGGACCAACGGTAAAAATTTTACCAGATAATTTCTTCAGTCTTTATAAGGAATGGGTAAAAGTTTCCCATTTATTACAGAATTATTTTTACAAGATCATGTTTCTTGTATTGATAAAATTGACCAAATGTATTTTTTCATTGAGTTTTCTATCCCTTGGATTCCTCCCTGGCTCCCGCCCTGGGTTTCTCCCCCCCGCGCCCCCCTACCCGTGTTATCCCCGGCCATCTTGTCCCCCTTCTGGGCTCCATCCCCTCGCCCAGGCTCCCGCTCGGCCACTTACTGGCCACGAGTTTTGGGTCCACATCCGCCGGCCCCTACCACTTCTCTTGCCTTACCCTCCACCAGCCTTTCTGCGCCGGCTCCGTTACCCTCTTTCCCGCACGCCTTTCCCTCCCGCCGGCCACCAGCCGCCTTCCTAAATCACGCTCTGGCCGCACCTTCCCGACAATTGGTGCCCAGCTATTGCTGCTTTGTCAGTCAGCCCACTTCCCTGGACGTTGTCCCCGTGCTCCCGCCGCGAACAGGGAGAGCTTTTTTTGTTTCAAAAGGGGAGCGAGCAGACGAACAGCGGCAATCAAGGTGAAGAGGGCCGAGCGGGCAAGGAAAGAGGCAAGAAGAATGAGGAGAGGAGGAGACTTAGAAGAAGAAGTAGGAGGAGTGAGAGAGGGGAGAGGTGAGGAGGGAAGGGAGGAGGACGAGGAGGAGGAGGAAGAGGAGGTAGAGGAGGAGGGGACGAGAGGAGGGAGGAGGAGGGTAGGAGGAGGATGAGGGAGTGAGGAGGAAGAGGAGGACGAGGATGGAGGACGATGAGGAGAAGGAGTGAGGAGGACGAGGCAGGAGGAGGAGAGGAGAGGACGAGGGAGGAGGGACGAGAGAAGAGAGGAGGGATGAGAGAGGAGAGGAGGAGGAGGTAAGAGGAGGAGGAGGAGAGGGAAGGCGAGGAGGAGGAGTGGGAGGAGGAGAGGACGAGGAGGGAGAAGGGAGGAGGAGGGCGAGGCGGCGCGGAGGAGGGAGGAGGAGGCGGAGGAGGACGGCGGGAGGAGGAGCGAGGAGGAGGATGGAGGAGGAGGAGGAGACGAGGAGAGGAGGAGGAGGAGGAGGCGAGGACGAGGAGGAGGAGGAAGGACGAGGAGGAGGACGAGGTAGTTAGAGGAGGAGGGAGAGGAGGAGGTGAGGAGGAGGCGGCGGACGAGGCGAGGAAGAGGAGAGAGAGGAGGAGGAGGAGAGGACGAGGGAGGAGGATGGAGGAGGAGGACGAGGAGGAGGCGACGAGGAGGAGGAGTGACGAGGTAGGAGGAGGAGGAGGGGAGGAGATGACGAGGAGGTAGGAAGTGGCAGGAGGAGGAGGAAGAATGAGGAGTACGAGGAGAGGATGAAGAGGAGGAGGAGAGGAGGAGAGGACGATGGAGATGACGAGGAGGAGAGGAGGAGGAGGAAGAGGAGGGAGGACGAGGAGGGAGGAGGAGGACGACGAGGACGGAGAGGGGAGGAGGAGGAGGAGGAGGAGAGGGGGGAGACAGGAGAGAGGAGGAGTAGGCGGAGGAGAGGAGAGGAGGAGGCGGAGGAGGAGGTAGAGGACGAGGAGGAGGGGAGGAGGAGGGAGGAGACGAGGCGGAGGATGGTAGTTGAGGAGGAGGAGGAGGAAGGAGGACGAGGAGAGCGAGAGGAGGAGGAGGAGGGGAGGAGGAGGCGGAGCGAGGAGGAGGAGGATGGAGGAAGGATGAGGAGGACCAGAGGAGGACAGGAGAGGAAGACGGAGGAGGAGGAGGAACTGAGGGATAGGAGGAGGAGGAGGAGGACGAGTAGGAGGAAGAAGAGGAGGATGAGGAAGAGGAGGATGACGAGGAGGAGGAGGAGGAAGATGAGGAGTAGGAGGAGTAAGAGGAGGAGGAGGAGGAGGAGGAGTCGGAGGAGGACTGAGGAGGATTACGATGAGGAGAAGGAGGAGTATACTAGTAGGAGGCCGGGGAGGAGTAGGAGGAGGAAGACAAAAGGACGAGGAGGAGGAGGAGGAGGAGGGACGAGGAGGAGGATGAGGATAGTATTAATACTATGATTCTTAGCATATTATATATCTATTATTATATTATAATGGATAACGATAATTATTAGTACGTAGTATTATTTAGTAATATTTATTTTTTTGGTAACCAACTTTTATTAATTACCGAGAAACTTTACAAAACAAGCAGCTAGCACAGCATGCTTAAACCAGACAAATCTCAATGACTCTACTCAAACTATAGCCTCAAATCTGTCTATGCTTAATTACATTGGTAATACTATTAGGAAATCTAGCTATAGTTGTATAAGCTATCCTCTTAACTACTTCATCAATCAAGCTTCACTCTTGCTTCAAAACTTCTCTGTGTCTTTCACTCAAAAGCCATAGGACTCCTTTGAAAGTATCCCTTTGAACATTTGAGCTCTAGCAGTCATTCCCTTACCATTTTAACCCACCATTGAATAAAATCTGTTTCCAGAGAGGACTTAGGCCTGTTATCTGACATTAATCCACATGAGCAGCCTCTCCCAAGAGTCGTCAGCATAGTGACATTGGTGATAGGGCTACCATACTCTCTTCTGTTCTTTTTTTGCACATCACACAGCACTCTATCAGGGCCATTCCCATTTAGTTAGTCTCTCCACTGTTGCTTGTTTCCTGTTCATCAATACCCATAAATGTTAAAACAAGCTGTGGCCTAGATGGATTATTTTAACATTAAGCATCTCCATTAGGGTTTGATCTCTCCCTCTAAGCTAATAATAAATGTGTTGTCACCCCTTTTCCTTGACCTTGGCTAGACATTGATCAACTATACACGCTCTGGCATTTATAATTTCCTGATATCCAGCTGGCTTGATCTCTCTTTGCACCTCAGTCTGGTCTTTTATTCTAGGTTTTAAAAAAAAAAGGGGCATGGAATCCATTGAATCCATAGCTTGTATCCTTTTGTTCAAGTCCCAAAGAGCGTAGCTATGCTGATCTATTCAATATTGCCATGTTTAGTAGCCCAGTCCTCATTCCTTATAGGGCTGCACCACATGCCTCCCATGCTATTAATGCTTTCTTAGGTAGCATGGTCCAGTCCGACCATAAGAAGCTTCTACAGAGGCTCTCCAATTCACCTT
This sequence comes from Solanum habrochaites, assembly GCA_027704765.1. NCBI lineage: Eukaryota > Viridiplantae > Streptophyta > Magnoliopsida > Solanales > Solanaceae > Solanum > Solanum habrochaites. The sequence continues at coordinate 4,828,605 of JAKWJA010002490.1, read as the reverse complement.
GATTATTTTTAGTTGAGAAAATGAACATTGTGCCAATGATTGAAAACCAAATGGTACTGTTCTTCAACCAGTTGAGTCCCTGCATAAGATAGTTTCCAAGTTGTCCTAAGAAGTAATTCTTGCCATCGATCCTATCAATAAGGGCTGCCATTGTAGAATTGTTATCTTCTTATTTGATAAAGGAAACTCCCAAATATTTGAAAGGGCAACTCTTTAATGTGTATCTAGCTGCTGAATAAATGTGTTCAACTTCTTTGTACCCTACACCATATATTGAACTTCTTTATTGAGATTAGCCTGCAGTCCTGAAACTTGGAGAAATGAGAGAAGCAGAGTGTAGTGCTTTTAAACAGCTCAAGATCACCTCTAGCAAACAATGATAGGTCATCTGCAAAAGGCACAAGGAAATTATCAAGCATTTGAACACTTAGGAATGAATATTTAAACTTTTTATAATCTCAATCCTTTAAGGGTCTACTCAAGAGATACTCATTTGCTATAGCAAATAAAAAGGGAGACATTGGATCTCCTTGCATAAACCCTTTAGCGGCCTTCAAAAACTTTGTGAAATCTTCCCATTACTACTATAGAATAGTTCACAGTTTGACACAATTAGTAACCAGGCAAAACATCTAGGGAATCCTACACCATTACATTACTTGCCTCTAAAAATGTCCATCCACTGAATATAGGCCTTCTGGTACATCAATCTTTAGCATGCACCTAGGCCGGGATATGGTTTCCTAGAATAAGCTTTAACCACAATGAGAAAGCACAAATATTATCATAAATCTTCCTTCCTTGGGATGAAACCCTGCTTCTGCATATAACAGATACACACTTTGGATTACTCCAGAGAGACTATTAGTTAGTACCTTAGAGATTGATCTTTATAAACCAAGTACAAAAACAGCTATTGGGCCTGTAAGCTTCAATGATTTCGGGACTCTGAATTAATTAAAGGCCTTGTATAACTTGCCTTTTGTGAAAAAATTCTGCACAGCTTCAGTAATGTCCTTTCTAATGATCTGCCAAGTGTATTTGAAGAAGTAGGCATTATATCCATCTATCCCTGGAGCTTTATCATTCCCAATAGCCTTCAAACTTTCATATATCTCCTGTTCTGTAACCTCAGCACAAAGATAAATCCTCTGCTGCTTTGTTAATGTAGGCCCTCTCTTCATCACTTGTGTATTAATGCTTGGGAGGTTGTCTGCTGAAGTTCCCATAAGACTCTTGTAAAAGCTCACAAATTCTTCCTGAATATCAGCCTGATCATGCAGCATCTTACCCTTCAATGACATAATATTCCTTATTTGTTTCTTTTGAGTTCTCTCCTTTACAACTGAGCTGAAGAATTTGTTGTTACCATCCCCTAGTTGAATCCATTTTATCCTTGCTTTTTGCTTCAGAGCACTTTCTTCAATCAATGACCATTTTTCCAGCTTGACTAGTAGATCTTTTTCCATCCTAACTAGCTCATCAGTAACCTTCTCTTTTAGTTGATCTTGCACCTTTACAATCTCCCCTCTAGCCTTCTCAATCTGTTGACCAATATATTTAAACTCTTTGTTATTCAGCTGAGTTAAAACAGGCTGCAGGTTCTTCAGTTTCTTCCACACTTGTTTCATTTTTCCATTCTCATACTCTTTCCTCCAAACTTCAGCTACCTTATCCATAAAACTATCATGTTCAGTCCATATATTAAAAAATTTGAAGCTAACTTTCCCATACTGTTGAACTTTTTGCAATGTTATCACCATAGGGCTATGATCAGATATATTTGGATTCCCATATTCAGTAAGGACATGTCCCCATTTATCCATCCATTCATCATTCCCAAATATTCTATCAATTCTACTTGCAATTCTATCTTCTCCACATTGTTTATTATTCCAGGTATAGTAGTTCCCTTTCCATTGTAGCTCAGTAATCTCCATTTCTTTCACACATTCACCAAAGTCTTGTATTTCATTCATAGTAACATGCCCTCCATTCTAATCGATCTCCTTAGTAGATGAGAATAGGAATTAAAAATCCCCTGCAATGAGCCAAGGCTGAGTGACACCTTGTGATATTGTCTTCATTTCCTGCCATAGACTTTTTCTCTGCTCCACAGTATTAAAACCATATACAACACTTACTATAAACTGATAGCCCTTACTTCTCTCATTAACTTGGCAATGCAATATTTGAGCTGAGATAGTAATCTCCTTAACATCATACCAATTGTCATCCCATGTCAGCCAGATTCTACCATTAGAACTAACCTTGTAGTTATTGATCATCTTCCACCCAGGCACCACAACCATTGAGGAACTATTTCATATTTTTCTCCTACTCTTGTTTCAAATTAAACTGGCCATATTAATATGATTTTGAAGTAACAGCAGCTGAATCTCTTCTGCGTTGTACCTCTATTCATTACCATCACATTCAAAGAGCCACTTCATCAACAAGTCTTTGGGACTCCACCTCTATCAACAGTAAGTGAAGTCATTTTAGTATGCATGAGACTCTCAAATCCATTCCTTGTTGGTATAGCCTTCAGCATTGGAAAGTTTGCCAAACTCAAGTCCAGCTGTCCTTCAACATGACTAACATTCTTTGGTGTATGCTGATCTACCTTCTGCACAATCTCCTGTTCCTTCTCTTGATGATCTTCCTGTGTCCTGATATTGCTCTCCAGCTCTTGATTTTCCATCTTTTTATCCTCTTTTGATTGTGGAATTGGGCCTTTATATTGCGAAGTTTGAGTTACTTTTTTTCCTGGTCTTCTTCTCTTTGGTATCTCCTCTTTGGCTGATTGTTCGAACTTACATACATGTCCTATCTTCTGACATTTATCACAGTATTGAGGCCTCCATTCTAGCTCCACATCCTGTAAAAAGGTCTTCCCATTTGGATCAACAACTGTTATCTTCTGAGGTATAGCCTTTGTAACATTCACCTCAATAAGCATTCTAGCATATGAAATTCTAGTTTGCCTAGTGGTGCATTCATCAGCAAATAGAGGGACCCCTATAGCACTTGCAATCCTGCTTAACGATCCTACACCCCAGCAGTTTAGAGGTAATTTAGGAAAGTTCACCCATAATGGAATCTCTGTTAGGAATTCATTTCCTAGATCAAACTCAGGACACCACTGCTTCAGAATGATTGGTCGATTATTAATGGTATATGGTCCTGAGAACAAGATCTCATTCATGTCACTGATCTTCTGAAATTTGACTAAGTAATATCCATCCTCATGAAGATAAACTTCAGGTGTACTCACATTCGACCAGTTCATCATGATGTATCTCTTCATGCTATTATACCCAGGGCATTCACCCACCACATATGCAATGAGAGCACACTTCCATTTCTGTTCTTGTCTTGTACTTATTCTCCTCCTAACTTGTAACATGTTTTGGCCATAACAAATGTGGAGGGAATATGTTAACTGCATTCCATTACTGGCAACACGATTGTTCTTAAACAGGGTTTACCCATGGTGCCAGAATCGTCTTCTCATGATTCAACTCTCTTAAGGTGTTCCTGCATCTTCACTTATCTTCGCAGTTTAATGTCTTGGTTACAGTTCCAGGACCCTTACTTAATCTCCCCTTCAAACCTTTAGAATCTGAGATCTTAAAAATCCTTCCTCTCATCTCCTAGGGATCTAGACTCAGTTTCTCACTACTGTGGTGTTCCATTTTGTTCCATAGCCATTCTCAGCCTGCAGAACTTCTTTTCTTCAATTTGAGCTGGGAAAGTTCTGTGTTACTAATGCTTCATCACAAGATTAGTTGGCTACCTCGTCGTAAGTGACATTTTCCGGCCTTTCACGTCCTCTACCTCTCCCCTCGCCATTTTCACCGTCCTTACGGCTCACGTGATTGCACTAACTGAGATTGTGAGAGCATTGGAGAGGATGATCGTACTATTATTTATTTTTTTGTTTTTTTGGTAACCACTTATTAATTCAACGAAAAAACATTACAAAGCACAAGCCGCTATTTTCCTCAGCAGGCTTAATCAAAAAAAAAAACCTCTCCCTAACACCAACCTATCTCCCTAAGCTTCATATCTTCCTATGGCTAATCATCTTACAGAATTTTCATAGGAGTTAGCACATGTACAAAAACAATCTTATTAACTATCTCATGTATCCAAAGTCTTATTGTCTTCAAAAATTCTCTTGTTTCTCTCATTTTCCAACCTGCAACCACCATTCAGCTAGTGCATTTTGAATAGCTGAGTCTTCTTAGACTTACCTTCCCTGTTGAATGCTCCAATTCCATCAGCTGTGTCCATGTTCCCTGCTCTGTGCACTGTGAATCCAGGCCCATGTAGAAACTCTTTTCCAAAACTTCACTTACATAGTGACATGCAGAAGAAACATGTGCGTCCAAACTTTTCTCTCCCCCCCTCATTTGCCACACAGTACACAAGCTTTCTTTGTCTTATACCCAACTTAACAAGCCTATCTTTGTGGCCAGTTTTCTGTACAAGGAATATCCATAGTATTAAAATGCTTTTGCCTTGCTTGATGCTTGAACATAAAGACCATTTACACACTGGTTTAGCCTGTTCCCCTCAGAGTATCATAAATGTGACTTATCACCATTTTCTTCTTTAATATGGGAACTTATGATGCAACAATTGGTTAGCTTCTTATCTTCCGATATCCACTAGATGATCTCTGCTTCTGCCATTCATTCTGTTCCTCGTATGTGTGACTGTATCCATTGATCCACAGCTTTGTCCTCCGTATTTGCAAGATCCCAACAAAGTTTAACAATTGAGCTCTATCATATTTGCATATTTATCAGCCCCATCCCACCTTCATTTTTTGGCCTACTATCTTCTCCCCTGCTATTAAGGTTTCCTTGTTAATCTGCCCAACACCAGACACAGGTTAACTTCTAACACATGTAGCAATTAACTTTTGATTACCTTAGTGGGAAATTAAAATAGTTGAGACCAATAGGCTTGCCACTCCAAATAGCACTGTCTTCCATAGTTGAGCCCTTCCTGCATATGAGAGCTTTCTACTGTCCATGAAGTGATTCTTGCCATTTTTGCTATAGAGTGGGTACCATTGCCAACACTGACATCTTCTTGTTGATAGAGGAACCACCAGATATTTGAAAGGTATGGCTCTTCAAATATTGTATCCTAGCTGCTGGACATTTGATTCTACCTCTTGTTCAACCCCTTCCACAAATATATTGATGGCTTTCTTTTAACTAAGATTTGCTTGTATCCTGAACTTGAGGAGATTGTGCAGAAAACATAGTTGCATAGCTTTTAACAGAATCCAAGTCTTCCTCTATGCAAACAATAGTAAATATCTGCAAAAACATAGAGAGTTATGTTAAGTTTAGAGCACCTAGGTGGTATTGGTATTATGAACTTTTTTCTTCTTAAGTCCCTTAGCAACCTACTAAGATACTCCATTGCGATTAGCAAACAAAAATGGAAGACATTGGATCTCCTTTGTTCAATCCTTTAGCTGCATCAAAGCTATTTGTAGTCTGCTCCATTAACAACTATGGAATAGGTTGACGGTTTTAACACAGTTCATATCAATTGACAAACATCTCTGGAAATCCTTAGCCAACACATTACTTGTCTAGGTAAATCCCATTCTACTGAGTCAATAGGCTTTCGCCCAAGATAAAATCTTTAAAATACTTCAGGAGAGATATGCTTTCTAGTATAGGATTTAAACCAATTCCATGACAAAGTATATATTATCTGCAATCTTCCTTCCTGGAATGAACCCCTGCTTGACTTCAATTTCAATATAATATTGGACATCACCCTGAATTCTATTAGGTTAGCACCTTATAGAAATGATCTTATACAGCACGTACGGCAGCTATTGGTCTATACTCTGTTCACGTTTTGGGATTCTTCACTTTTGGAATGAGTGTCAGCTAAGGTACAATGTAAACTCCTTAGTAGCATCCCATTTTTGAGAAGTTTTCACACCGTCAAGGGCATCCTTTTAAAACTTCCTCCAAGTATGTTTAAACCAAAATAGCATTTGTGAGACATCTATACATGGTGCTTATCATTCCCCTAGGATTTCAATCCTTCCAAATAGTCCTATTCAGTTACTTCTCTACTATCAACTGAATTCGTGGTTGATGTGTAATACAGGCCCCTCTTTAATCACTTTTTACATTAAATGACTCGGTAAGCTTCCTGCTGAAGTCCTCCATTTAAACTCTTATAGAAATAAATCACAAACTCTTCTTGGATTGCCTGAGGATCATAGTAGCATCTGCCACTTAAGCCCATAATCCTTCTAACTGCTTCATTTGAGTTATCTCTTTAATGTTTAACTTTGCACTAAAATATGTAGGTTTTATTAGCATCTCCCAGTTGGATCACATTTAATCCTGATTTTTGTCTCAGAGCATTCTCTTCAATTAAGGACCATTTTTTCAAGATGATCCAAATAATTCATCTCATTATATATCTCATCAGTAGCTTGTTCATTCAGCTGACTTTGAACATTTGCCACCTCTATTCTAGCCAGTTCAATCTTCCTCCCAATGTACTTGAATTCTTTCCTGTTCAGCTGCTGTAGTCTATATTGCAGATCCTTCAATTTACACCACACCTTCTTCATTGCATCATAACCATAATGTCTTTTCCATACAGTTTCTACAATCTCCATAAACCTCTCATGCTCAGTCCAAATATTGAAAAATTTGAAGCTGCATTTCCCATGTTGTTGAGTTTTTTCCAGAGTTAACATCATAGTGCTATGATCTGAAATATTTGGATTCCCATATCTACAACAAATGCTCCCCATTTATCCATCCATTATAATGCAAAGGCTCTTATCTATTCTGCTTGAGTTCTACTCTCGCCAAATGATTATGGCTCCCAAGTTAGTGATTACATCCATTGCAGTCATTGAACCCCAGGTCTCTCCCACACTCTCCAAAAATCTTTTTATCTCATTATAGTAAACAGGAACCCAAGCCATTCTATCCTGCTACAATATTGCATTAATCTCCTACTAGCACCAAAGGTGTGTGTGTTATACATGTGCTAGAGTTTCCATTTCTTTCCACCAAAACCTGTCTCCTGCTCAGCGTATTAAGACATATACTACTGTTAAGTATAATATGTATCCTTACTCCTTTCTTTATTCACATGGCAAGGCACCATCTGAGAAGGAGCTGGAATTGTCTTGAACGCTCATACCAAATTATTATCCCAAATCACCCAAAATCTGCCAATTAACATACCTTTCATAGTTGTGTATAGACCTGCCAACTGGTGAATCTCCTTTAAGAACTGAACTCACTTAGATTTTAACTATTAAGGCTCACTTAACACCTGCTAATATCACTGTATTTGGTATAAGCACATTTTAATCTCCTTTTTGACTTTAATACCTTTTATGCTGCCCTCAAATTCCAAAATAGCCACTTCAAACAGGACTTTGTTGCTCAACCTCTATAAACATGGAATATTAAAGTTTGTTTTACATTCATAATAAGACTATCAAAACCATTCTTGTTGAAAATAGGATTCAATATGGGAATTAAATATCCAAGCTTAATTCCCAGCTTGATTATGATACCCCTGCATTGCCGTACTCTTTTGGTGTTTGCACAATCTTGAAATATGTCGCTTATAGGACCTCTTATCTCATCTCTTGACTATGTACTCCTTCTTATCTTGCTAAGTCTTCTGTTTATTGGCCCTTTGTATGCCAAGTTTGTGTGACTTTCTTCAATGGTCTTTTTTCTTATGATATCCTCCTTTGCACACATTCTACCACTTTGAATACATGTCTATCTTCGGGAATGTATCACAGCTAATGAGGCATCCATATCAACACAATACAATATGGGAGAATGATCCATATGGATCACATTATGTGATGTATGGGGAATAGCTTGTGTAACATTAACTTCTTTTGTGTTTTTTATACTAACATTTCTAGCATATGAATCATAGTTTGTTTAGTAGGACATTCTCTGCAAAGATGGGCACCACACAATTCACGTGCTTATTTGCTCAAGGATCCCCACTCCCAACAAGTCAAAGGCAACTTTGGGAAAAGTAACCAATTAGAGGTATTTCAGTGAAGAACTCATTTCAAACTCAAAGTCAGGACACCATTGTTTGCAGTATTATAGGTCGATTATTGAGTGAGGATGGTCCATGAGAACAGAACCTCATTTTCATATCACTTAGGTTCTGGAACTTGATCAGGTAGTATCAGCTTAATGACGGAATACTTCAGGAGTGACACATTTGACCTATTCGGCAGTAATATATCTATTCCATTGTATGATACCCTGGGCATTCCCCAATAACATAGGCAATAAGTGACAAACGTCCATTTATGTTTTCTTCCTCTGAAACTATTTCTCTTCAGCGCACTACTGCACATCCAGAAACTATATATGGTGTGAGTGGAAAAAATATGTAGTTGAATTCAATTGCTCGCAACTGCGATATTTTTGAAATTTACCATGGTTCAGCTACGTGAGTCTTCTGTTCTGATCAATAATGAAATGACTCACCATGATCCACAATCTCAACACTTTGATCCGGTCCATTACCTTCAACTTGGATCTCATTGTTCAAAACCTTTAGATTCTAAGCTGCCAACGGTTTTGTTTGTTTGTGTGTGTTGTTTCAGTGGGACCGTTTGTACTTGAGTGGGTCAAATCAAGTGGCCAGCTGCCCGTAGACGTGGTGGTTAGGCGATCTTCTAGTCGCTTCTCTGGTGGGCGTGGCTCCGGCGGATGTGATCGTTAGTACACAGGAGTGCATCGTGAGAGACGATCATCCAGTACCAATGGTCCGACCTCGCACGTCACCTTCCTCGTCCCCTCGCCAGTGACAATGTTAGCGCACGGGACGCGAACGGGCGCTGAAGAGCAGGTGCGCGAAGAAGAGCGGTGGGGAGTGCGGGTGGGCTCGCTGAGGGAGCGTCCCGAGTATGGGTAGGGAAGGGCTGACGATTGTAGTGTACGACTTAGGAGGACGAGGAGGAGGAGGAGGAGGAGGAGGTACGTGAGGAGGAAGAGTGAGAGGAGGATGGAATGAGAGGAGGACGAGTAGGGAGAGGGAGAGGAAGCGGAGGAGGAGTGAGGTGAGGAGGAGGAGGAGGCCGGGAGGAGGCGAGGAGGAGAGATGGAGGGAGTGATGGAGCGAGATGGTAGGACGAGGAGGGGAGGAGGAGGAGACGAGACCGGAGGAGAGAGGAGGAGAGGCAGGAGGAGGAGAGGAGTGAGGGAGCAGTAGGAGGGGGAGGGGGACTTATGAGGACTAGGGAGGGGAGACGGGAGGAGTAGTACGCTGGAGGAGGAGTGGGAGTACACGCTGCGGAGACGAGGCGGAGGACAGAGGAGAGGAAGAGGAGGGGAGGAGGAGGGAGGAGGGTGACGCCTGAGGAAGTGCGGAGAGGACGAGGAGGAGGAGTACGCAGGCGGAGTAGCAGGACGAGGAGGAGGAAGAGGGGGAGGAGGAGGAAGATGAGTAGTACGCTGCGGAGGAGGCAAAGGGCGGGAGGAGTAGGAGCGGAGGATGAGTAGTACGATGCGTGAACGAGGAGGCGAAGAGGAGGAGATGACGAGAGGAGAGGAGAGGGAGGAGGACGACTAGGACGGTGATGTAGGAGGAGTGGAGGAGGAAGGAGGGGGTAGGATGAGGAGGAGGAGGAGGAAACGAGGAGAGGAGATGAGGCGAAGAGAGGACGAGTAGGAGGGGGAAGCAGATGAGTAGACTGAGGAGATTGAGGAGAGGAGGCACGAGGAGGACGGACGAGGAGAGGAGGAGAGGAGACGGAGGCTGGAGGAGGGACGAGTGAGTAGAGGAGGAGGCATGGAGGAGGAGGAGGACGATGGAAGACGGGAGGAGGCGACGGCNGTGTGGTATTATATACCGAATTTTCTTGTTCCACCTAATTCTACTATAGATTTGTGTAATGCCTAAAACTTGCTACTGTACAGATTTGTGAAAGCGCATTGGAATGTGCCAAGCTCCTGGTGACAAGAAAGGGTACCTCGTAGTTACGGTAATCTGTATTGATGTAGATGAATGATAACATGGTGGATGGATGGTGTGACCTTAACACCCTCTGATTAACGCATCGAAACTGATCATTGGTTACTAAGTTCGGATACTCATACTCCCTTACTTCTTAAGTGTGGATAATGAGCGATTGGGTTAAAGTTACTAAGGGGTTAGTATATAGCGTGTATTCTTTTAGAACACCACCTCGATGGGAGTGATTACATACACAAGATTTTACCTTAATATTGAGTCGGTTTTGATTTTAAATAGTCGTGATTTTGCTGGGATGGGTTCCTGCAGACCTTCACTGGTTATGCCACAACGGATAAGAATAGGACTTTGCATTGCTCTGGAGCCGGTGCAGGAGTACTCGACCCCATATCCATTGTGGACCCCCTTAATAAGAAAATGTGGGGCTCCCGCTGACGTTAAACGGTAGTTTTATTTAATAGGGACCGCAACTTACAAGAAGTGTTAGGTACAAGGCTTAATTAGATGCCGAGTGCCTTCCCCTTGGGGTGCTCCGGTTTGTATTTGTTGAAGAAGAAGGATGGGAGTTTTTCGGATGTGCATATGACTACAGGCAACTGACATAACGTAAATGTAAGGAACAAAGATATCCTCTCCCGCATGATGATTACATGTTCAGTACCAGGTACACCGAGGTGGACCTTTGTAACCCTTCTCAAAAATCGGACTTGAGAATGGGGTGAGTCATGAGATGATTGAAATACGGGCAGCAGATGGGCCCAAGAACTGACTTTCGAGACCACAGGTATTGAGGCCTGAATGAATTTTATGTAATGTCAGTTTGGACCTGTACGAATGCCTGAGCGATGCTAGTCATGAAGACTGGATATATGTAGAATGGGATTTTTGAAGCCATATCTTGGGAGTTACATATTATGATACAATCTGTTAGTTTTGATTGATGTATAATATCTGGATATATACTCATAGAGCATTCGGAGTTATACAGTAAAAAACATGGAAGGTAGCTAAACAATTCGAAGGAATTTGTTAGGAAACGTATGCAGGGAGGAATAGGAAAAAAAGGGCTTTAGCCAAATTTCTCAAAGTCGTGAGTTTTGGCATAGGTTCACAACTGTCACACTTCTTGGGTGCAGTAGTTTCTAAGGATTGGAGTTATGTGGATCCTTCCAAGATCGGAAGCGGTTGAAGGAAAGAAGTGGGGGGGTAAGACCCAACTAAATTTGCCAGAGGTAAGTTGAAGCTTTGTTGGTTATCTAGCTATACCGTCGAATTTTGATAAGGTGAATTTTGATTTACGGTTGTCCTCCCAGACCTACAAAATTTGACAAAGCAGGATGTTTACATTTTGTAATTTGGGTCGGAATGAATGGAGGTTTTTATATTTATCTGCATTTGTGCCAGAATCTCCAACCTTGTTGACTACTGCAACAATTCTTACCTTCCATGTGAGAAGGCTAAGAATTCATTGTTTATGTGATGCATTTATTCTGGGTGGGGTGCAGTGGCTAATGCAAGAGAGAAATGTTGATTTGTTCTGCTTCAAGTCAATTAAAGGCATTGAACGCAACTATAAAGGACGCATGATTTTAGTGCGGAGTGGCACTGCATGGGGATACGTGTTGCATTAAAGCAATGGAGACTTATCTATATGGGTTAAGTGAGTCTATAACGGATCATCGTAGTTTACAGTATGTATCACTCAAAAAGATTGAATTTAAGACGAGTAGATGGATGGCTACCTAAGCCTATGTAATCAACTATCTTGTATCACTTGGGAAAAGCTAATGTTTGTGGCAGATGCTAAGTAGAATGCAGGGAGCAGGGAAGTCTAGCTCACTTCCCACTCCGGTTTTCTAGACAGCACCATTGTCTAGGAGGTTAGACTCTGGCTAATGACTTCATGATCTGGAAGTCTGAGAGCGGGAGTATTTTGGCCGTTGGAGGCCAGCTCTTCCTTTCTTGATCTTGACAAATTAAGGAAAAAAAAAAAAAAAAAAAAAGAAATCATTTTCCGATTAGAAGCCGATTCGGATCCGATATACCTGTGTTGCGAGGAGAGCTAAAGATCAAAAATTGATGAGAAGGTGTTTTGAGGATTAATGCAAGGATATGTGGGCCTCGTGTGTGATGATCTGATCCACACTTCAAAAATTCTACAGAGGCTCTAGTTCAGGATATTCTATACATCCTGGTGCAACCCAGTGTAATCGTGACCTAAAGCAACATTTTTGTGGAGTAGGATAAATGCTGACATTGTTGATTTGTCGCACAATGCCCGAATTGTCAGCAGTAAAGATGAACACCAGAGGCCCTAGGAACACTTCATAGAAATGCCCATTCCCGAATGGAAGTGGAGAAGAATTGCACATGGAATTCGGGTTGGTCTCCAAAGACATTGGGTAAGTTTGATTCTATTTGGTATGCGGACAGATTAACTAAGTCGCATCACTAATCCGGTCAAGGTGACTTACCATGCAGAGAAGTTAGCCACACTCTATTCTCAGAAATTGTTCGATTGCCCGAGTTCCACTTTCCATCATATCATAGAGTTACACGTTTTACTTCTAAGTTTTAAGAACATTGGCATGCTTAATTAGTAAGGTTGGACCCTAGTACTGCATTTCACCCTCAGCGCCGAGGTCCGTCTGAGCGACAACGATTCAGGTGTTGGAAGATCTGCGCGTGCTGTGTGATAAATCTTGGTGGTCTTGTATAACTCGTACCCTCATCATAGTTTCTCATACAATATAACTATCACTCAAGTATTGATAATGGACCCATTCGAACATTGAATGGAGGAGATGTAGGTCTCCCATGGTGGTTTTGATTGCTTCGAGTGAGACCCTGGGTCTTGATCTTCTGAGGAATCATTAGAGAAATTGAATTCACTCAAGCAACGCTTTTAAAGCGGCGACAAAGTAGGCAAAAGGACTAATGCAGATCGAAGGTTAGAGACTTGGAGTTCAGAGGGTGACAGTCCTTGCTGAAGTTCACCATGAAAGGTTGATGCGGTTGGTAAAAATAAGTAAAAAAAAAAAGCCTTTTAAGCCCAGGTATATTGGCCCATTGAAGTACTTAATCGAGTAGGGGGAGGTAGCTTATTAATTAGCCTTAATCCAGGACTGTCAGGGGGTGGCACCCGGTATTTCATGTGTCTAGCGGAAGATACCATGTGGAATGTAGAACTACAATTATTCCGTTGGATTCGGATTCTTCTTTGATGAGAATTGTCTTATGAGGAGAGCCTTTGCCATTCTGGATAAGACATCCGCAAGCTGAGATCAAGGGAGATTGCATCCATCAAGTTCAATGTAAGAATCGACCATTTCAGAGAGCCACTTGGGAAGAAGAGGCGGATATGCAAGAAAAATAGCCCAAACCTTTTTACAAATTCAGGTACTCCTTTTCTCGCCCTTTGTTTTTCTTTCTTGTGATCGTCGAGGATGAACGATGGGTAATTGGTATCTATTGTAACGACCTGTTAGTCGTTCTGAGCAGTAGGTTTAGTTCTGGTAATAACTGTGTGGGTTGCGGTCCCACGACGGCCGTCATGGGCGCGACGGACCGTCCAGGGTTGTCCCTCTTTCCAAACACTTATATCCTGAAAATTTTTGTACTGAGATCAACTCTCTGACGTCACGACGGATGGCATGACGGACATCGTTGCACGACGGGTACCGTCACAAAACCTTCCATAGAATTAACTTATCTGAACTTGTGACGATATATGCAGTACGGACGGTCACAGTCTGACGACAGTCCAGGTGCATAACACCGACTGGGTCAGATTTTCTGTTAAAATTTTTAAGGGGCATTTTGACTAATTCATGCTTATAATTATAAAGTTAGTGGATTAATGTTAATAGTTTCAATTACGTGGGGGTTAAAGGAGATAACCTCGAGATAAACAGTGGTTTATTTTTTTATCATCTTTTATCCTTAATTATATTACAGTTATGGTAAAAAGAAAAAGGGTTTGATAAGAAAACTGAAAGAACAGGGAGAAAAGAAGAGAGAACGAGCGAGAGAGGAGAGAAGAATGAAGAGACATCAAGGTATTTGTGAGAAGTAGATTGTCGCTCCACGATTCTGCGGTGGAGGTAGGTTATGGTTTATTTGCTATTCATAGTAACTCTTAATAGCGTAATGATATTATTGGGTATATTGTAAAGTCTCTAAAGGCTTACTTGTAGCTTGCATGAGTGATTATGTAATTGTAGTGGGTGGGAAAGATGAGGCTGTGACATCTTAAACATTAATCCACTTTGTTAATGATGATTCCTTGGTATAAAAGAAGGCTTGATGACTAAAAGAATGAGGGTATGGATCACGGTGTCCACGAATCAACATCGTATGTAGTAGAGATCGAGTGTCACGTTTCCGACACCAGGATAGAAGGAGCGAGTGTCACTTTCCGACCCTAGGATAGTAGAGGATCGAGTGTTCACGTTCCGACACCAGAATAGAGGATCGAAGTGTCCGTTCGACACCAGGGTAAGTAGTATGGACGGAGTGTCCCGTTCCGACACAAGAAAACCAAGATAAGGAATCTTGAATTATGCTGATATACACTAATTTGAAGAACCTAATTCTTAAGTGAGTACGGTGTGGAGGCTTTAATGTCCTCATAGATGTTGTGGATGTTCTTGTCAATGAATCTTATACTTGTTTCTATCCGCCTGTTAAGTCTTTGGTTTGGGTTTTATTGTTTATTATCCGATATATATTGCTATTCTATTTTGAGTTTTGCCGTGATACCATACTCAGTACTTGTTTTTTGTACTGACCCTCCTTGACTTGTATTTGTTTTTATTTTGAATTGTTGGAGTGCAGCAAACGTGTCATCGTCCTCAACTCTACCAGTCTTCATCACGTCGGGATTTCATGGTGAGCTATTGTTCCTAGCGCTCATACTGGATTCTCTCTCATATCACGTCTTCAATGCCTTGAAGTTCTAGCACTAGCATGCGAGCTGGTCCGTTCAGTTTATTTAGCTTCTTTGATACTCTTAATTAGTAATTTGAGATAGAATGTTCTTGTGGTGATGACTTCCAGATTTTGGGACTAATAAGTATTAAATTTTAGAAGTTAATTTATTGTTATATTAAGAGTTTAATCTTCCGCATTATTTCTGTTTTTTATGATTGCAATGATTGGTAAGAAATTGGATTAATATTGGTTGGGTTTCGCTCACATAGGAGAATAAATTTGGGTGCCACTCTCGGCTGTTTTTGGGTCGTGACAATTGGAAAAATTAAAAACACCTTGGTAAAGTAAACCGGATTTATCAGGAAGGAATCTGACTTAAATCCCAGCAACAAATATCAAATACACAATAGGAATAAATAGTACCAATAGAAGAACGTACAATTTTGAATTTACGACACCAGAATGTTTATTAGAAATGCCATTTTTAGATAAATTCCTACTCCCACATATAACTAACAAAAACCACAGTGGTGGCTTACTACACCATGCGGGAACAAGATAGGAGCAAAAGCAGTAAATACCAATCAATGTAAACCCATAGAAATGGATAAAGGAAGTGAAAAATAATCAGAAGAAATGGAAATATGAATAAGAAACAATAACCCAATTAAATTAACATATTTACAATAAACAAAGTCAGAATAAATTGAATGAACACTGAGAACAATTATCAATGAAGATCCACTCAAGGATGGGAACCACATAAGACAAAGGTAGAAAATTGCACTAATAGATTTAAATAGTATCATACATAGAAACCATAAATATAACTTATGATGAATTTAAAAGAATTCAAAATACATATAGATGAACTATTAAAATAATTACATCCAGAAAGTAAAAGTAAAAACGACAAGTCCAACTTTATAGTTTATAAAAACATAGTGAACAAAAAGAGGTAAAAGCAGAATGGTTATAGATATCGCAACTTCAATCTCAAAACTAAAACAATATTACCCAATACCAAATAAAATACTAAAAATAAGCCAGATACACGGATATACATTATTTTCATTAAATCGATTGTAATATCAGATTTTCTCACCTAAACTAGAAGAGGAATCTAAAACCATCTACAACATTCACAGTTACCGCAACGGTTCTAATAATGGAATTATTAACCGTTTTGGTAGATAGAATTCACCATGTAGTATCAACATTTTAATGGACCACTATTTTAACCAGTAGAAAATGGTATGTATATATAATGATATATTATTATATTCTAAACACAAGATTACATATAAGATTATTAGAAAAATTTATACAATAATCAAAAATTCAGGTATAACGCTTAAGTAAAAAGAAAGCAAAATTATGAAACACAGATAGCATTTCTAGGAATACCAATAATTAGGAATGGAATAAAAATGCAAAAACCATATAGTACAGAAATAATCGAACCCTTGATGAACAATAGATCCAAAAAGAAATTACATCCTTTTCTATATTCGTAATCAGTAGAGATTATATAACCAACTTAGCAGAGCATTTAAAATCATTACACTCAAACTTAAAATAGATGTAGAATACTATTCTCGACAATACAGATAAGATATATAAGAAATATATTAAAATTGATGTAACAATACCAAACTTTACTTTCCGATGAATCCAACATTTACTTATATTGTTAACACAGATTCAAGTGATCATAGTTATTGAGGCGTTTTAAATACAATAGGAAAAGGAAAAATAGAACACCATTGTAGATATTATGATTCAGGATCTTATGCGGAGCACAAATAAAAGTGGTAATAAACAGAAAAAGACATTATTTGCATTATATAAATTTATTAGCTTGAACAATATATTGTTTACAATAAATTTTATGTAAGAACAATCATACACAAGTACAGTGGTGGATAACAAAAAAGGTAAGATGGGATTCAGTTACAACAAAAGAATAAGGAGATTAGTATTAAATATTTAAATTTACATTAAATTGAAGTAATTAAGACTGACAGAACTTGTTGCAGAATACCTATCAGAAAAGGAACCCAACAACCCAGAAAAAGATACAATGAAAGAAATACTCAAAGCCATTACTACACTTTTCTACGAATTGGACAGTATGGATAAAGAGTTCCAAAGGAATGAAAAAAATAAGTCAGCACAGACTATAATAGATGCTCGCAGCTATGGTCATCGGAAGACAGGACAATTCCAGAGCTAAAAGGAGACCCCCCCCCCCCCCCCCCCCCCCCCCCCCCCCCGCCCCCCCCACCCCCCCCCCCCCCCCCCCCCCCCCCCCACCCCCCCCCTCCCCCCCCCCCCCCCCCCCCCCCCCCCCACCCCCCCCCCCCCCGCCCCCCCCCCCCCCCCCTGGGTTGGGGGGGGGGGGGGGGGTGGGGGTTGGGGTGTAGTGGGGGGGGGGGGGTGGTGTTTTGTTTTTTTGTTTTGTTTTTTGTTAGTTTTGTGGTTTTTTTTTTTTTGTTTTTTTTTTTTGTGTATTTTTTTTGGTTTTTTTTGGTTTTGTTGTGTTGGGGGGGGGGTGGGTGTGTGTTGGTGGGAAATCCATAAAACCCATGACAAAAGTTTGTTTAAATACAACTGCAGGTACAAGCAGGAAGCTAGTGACAATCACGAATACAAACCTCAACCAATTAGTCATAACCATTATCCAAAATCCACATACAAATACCCACAGAACCACAAACTTTCACATATGCAATGAGCTACAAAGTGAAAAAATAGGTACAATTACCATTACACAATCTTAAAAAAGATCAAAAACCTTATAAAATCCAACATTTTAACCTAACCCCAGATCCACCACAAACTAACCAAAAATCCAAATGAAGATTACATAACCCAAAAATTAACAAGGATATAATAGGTTGATTGGCACAACCCAAAATTAGCTTCAAAGTTGTTAAAACATGTATATATGGGTTACTAAATACAGTATATACTATGATGGCAAGAGATACGTGGAATACCACGAGTTATACACAGCATTTGTCACATTACAAAGAGTTACTCAAAGGAACCTCTTTTATATTAAGTTTTATGTCCACACTCAAGTGAGATATTACATGAAGAATCAAATCACCAATCAGTTAAAGAAGGTTTGACCAGAGATCTTGATAATACCAGAAGAGATAGAAAACAGCTGAAATACCGAAGGTAGAGAACCAAACTTTTGTGCAAATAAAGGATATTGGTATAAAGCAACAATTATACAAGAACTAGCTCACAATTAATTTAAACGGCAATGCTATTCTGGAGTTATTATGGCAAAGAGACCTAAGTTATGAATATATTCAACTCCAAGATTAAGAGAACAGATATGGAAGAAGTCCCAGCGATGGATTTTATCGGGTTATAAAACCCGAAGAACAACCCTATAAAGAGCATTAAAAAAGAATTTATTTCAGCAAGGAGTTTATTATCAGAAGTGTAAGCTTATTGGAAACAAATATCCAGATAAAAAATGTTCCAAATGTAACGGAGAAGATAATGTTATACCATAGTTGATTTGGAGTAAAAATGGAAGAAATGAAATAAGCATAAGATTCTTTTGAGATACGCTTTTACTTTTCATCAGCCAATGTATAGGCAGCTATTTTGTAAAGTTTTTTTTTTAGTCTTAAAGTAAATAGTGTGTGTCGGCCCAATAAAAAGAAAGGCTTATGTAAAGTAGTACTAGTATGTATTTGTTTTTAGTTTCGGCCCCAACATAATTAGAACATTTGTAAAGTAGTTTCGGCGCACTTATAATTGGGCCAGATATGTAAGTTTGATAGTATAAATAGAGGATTTTCCCTCATAATAAAATCAATCCTCTTTCCTCTCTACTACATCTCTCTATTATCGCTTCCACCCCCACATTAATGTTTCTGGAATTTGATTTTTTATGTTTTGAAAATGGATGATCCTCTGGACTTCCTTTCATACATGGGAAAACGTGGATCAAAAATGAGATGATGATGAAACATTCTATGCAATTTCACTTTAAAGTTCCTTTTTCTCTCCCTCTAATTGCGGAAAATTTATTTCAACGAATTGACGATTTGCAAATCTTGCAGTAAATAAATGTCCCGTCAATTGCTCAAGGTAACGAATTATGGAGGGTAAATCAAACCCTACATATATGTCTAACCTTCTTTGAGGGTCCCATCTTAGTTCGTTGAGATGGTGGTAATGGCACATATACAACACAACCAAAAATTTGTAGATGAGAAATATTTTATTCATGACAAAATACTAATTGTGACGTAGAGTATTTATTATAATGATTGGGTCTGAGACGAACAAGTGATGTTGCATGTTAGAGCATGACCCTAGATAGTAGTGGGTAACTTACTTTTCATAAATAGAGGTCTAGCTATCAATTGTAAGCGCTTAAGAAATAACTCAGCAAGGCCATTTTGAGTATGAACATGAGCTACATGATATTCAACTTTTAGCCCTATTGATAAGAAATAATCATTAAAAGCTTGGAATGTGAATTCTCCAGCATTATCAATGTGAGTTGCCCTAATGAGATAATTTGGAAATTGTGTTGTTAATTGTATTATTTGTGCCAATAATTTTGCAAACGCCAGGTTGCGAGATGATAAGAGGCACACATGAGACCATCTTGAAGATGCATCTAGTAGGACCATAAGATATCTAAACAACCCACTAGATGAGTGAATAACTCCACATATATCCCTATATATATGTTCTAAAAATTGAGGGGATTCAATATTAACCTTCATTGGTGATGTCCTAGTAATTAATTTGCCTTGATAACAAGAAGCACATGAAATTTCATCACACATAAGTGTTGACACCCAATTTTGACCGATCTTTAACCATTTTTAGGAATACTATTCAATTAAATAAGTATTTAAAAAGTTTAAAGATTTATTCGATTTTTCTCAAAAATTACATATATATTTTAGTATCGTTTACTTTAAAAAATTATCGTAAATATTATTATAATATTTTGAAATTATTAATGAAATTTAATGTTTTAAAATTTAAATGATTTTCAATTATATGAAAATATTTTAATATATGTAGTATTTTAATTAAATAGTAATTTCTACACTTTCCTTAAATTTTAAATTCTAGCCTATTCTATTATAATTTCTTTTAATTCTAGACAATCCAATTAAAATTTTATTACAATCATAGCCACTTTTTTATATTTCAATTCTAGACAATTTTATTGCAATTTTAGCCATTTCATATCCAACCAAATCTGATTTTTAAATGTCATCTTTTAATCTCATTCGTCCATTTAAATAAATAAATCCTAGGTTGAATCCTAGCCCTTTATTTCTTATTAAATCAACGGTTGTGATTAAATTCCCTTTTCTTCTTGATTTTAATAAACCAAAAGACCCAAAACCTAAAATTTTAATTTATTCTTTTCCTCTTCATTCCTCACTAGCCGCCGCCTCTCTCTCTCTCTCTCCCTCTCGTCTTCCTCCTCTCCCTCTCTCCAGCCGTCCCTCTCCCCCTTCTCCGACCAACCAGCAACCGCCGGAAGCAACAGCTTCCAGGCGCACCACCCCTTCTCCCTATTTCTCTTCTCTCCTCCCTCCTCACTTCTTCTCCTCCACCATTACCACTCTCTCCAGCGCCCCCACCGGCCAGAAACACTGGCAACAACAGCCAGCAGCCCTGCGATGAGCCGCTAGCAGCAGCAGCCACTCCGGCCAGCAGTTGGGACCAGCAACAACTGGGAGCAGCGGCTCGATGAGGCGAGCAGCTCCTCTCCCAGGTGTCGCCGCTTCTCTCTTCCTCTTTCTCTCCACTCGTCCATTTTTCTCTTCTCCTCTGTCTTTTCCTCTCTTTTGCAGGTACCAACAACTCCAGTCGGTGAGAACAAGAGCCACCAGTGATCTCTGACTAGTGAGCGTCGGCGCAGACAGCCAGCAGATGGCGCTGCTCAATCGCCCTCTCTCTCCTCTTTTTTTGCGAGGCAGTACCACCAGCAGCTTGACGCCATCCTCACTTGTACTAGGAGTTTAAAGCTTTGGCTCGTTCAATACGGATCTTTACAGATCCGTCTAGGTTAGTTTCTGTTTTAGTTTTCCATTATAGATATTTAATTTGCCTAATGTTATGCATGTTTTAGATAGATTTTGCTATGAGCATGAAAATATATTGTGATTTGCTTAATCTTATGAACTGTTCTTGTTTTATTTTTTTGAAAATTTGCGAAGCATGTGTATTTTAGCTGTGTTGAAAACAACATTGTATGATAATCAGTTTCTGCCTCACAGTAAGTCTGCTAAATATAATTTGGGTATTGACATGCTTTTGAAATTCAACGTTTGGCTGCGTATGGTAATATTAGTTTAAATTAATTGAAATCCCTGACTTTGGAATGTGTTATGGTAAGATATATTGGTTTCACTGTGATTATTATTTGTTATGGCAAGTCTTTAATTTTCAATAGTAATTGCAGATTTTTTATATCTCTTAAAATATTGTTGTCATTTTAATTGACTATTTTTACCTTGATTGACTTTAAATATATTCTTACGTTGTTATATTGTAACGACCTGTTTAGTCGTTTTGAGATGCAGATTTTATTTCTGGGACAAACTGTCTGGAGACGACGGATAACCCACGCGGCTCGTCCATGTCACGCACGCCGTCGAGGAGGACTTCGTTTCCAAAACCACTTAATTTCCTTGAATTTGGGTACTTAATCGACTCTCTCTGAACTTTGTGCGAATGGCAGGACGGACCATCACAGGCGTGACAACCGTCACAGACCTAAGTAATCTTTCATTCTCTTGAACTATCCCTGTGACGACGCCAGCAAGGACAGACGCGCAGTCACGACGGCCGTCACAAGGCTTCGTAATTCCCCAGGCTGGTCGATGTCTGTTAACTATTTTAAGGGGCGTTTTTGGCCTATTCTTGCTTATAATTATAAAGTTAGTGGTTTAAAATGTAATAATTGACTTACTTGGGGGTTAAAGGGAGAACTTGAACCAATAGTGGGGTATTTTTATCACATCTTTTATACTTAATTATATGATTATTTAGGGTACAAGAAAAAGGGTTTTGAATAAGAAAAACATGAAAAAACAAAGAGAGAGAGAGAAGGAGAACACAACGAGAGAAAGAGAAGAATGAAGAGGAAGCAAGGACTTTTTGAAGATTTCTTTGCTGATCACTAAGTCCTTTGTGGATGTAGGTTGGTTTATGCCAATCTTAGTAAACTCTAAATAGCTAGATAATATGTATTTGGGTAGTATTTAAACCTTCTTATAGGCTTAAATTGTATGCTTGTATGAATGTGATTACATAGTGTCATAAATCCAGCATGAGAGCTATGACTCCTAAATCTTAAAAACCCTAATTCTGGCCTTTTAATGGATTGATGATTCCTTTGGTATAAAAGAAGCTTGATGAACTAAAGTGATGAAAGTATGGATCGGTTTGTCACGAACCGACACGTAGAATTTAGGATCGGGTTTCACGCACCGACACGTAGAAGTAGGGGATGCAGGTGTCACGAAACCGCCACGTAGTATATGTAGTCGGCGTGTCACGTACCGACATGAGAAGAATAAGCATAATAAAGCTTGAAAACTTCAATATACTTCATCTAATGACCCTAATTCCCAAATGGGTCTGGCATTGTGAGGCTTGAGTCCTCATGGGTGAACTTGGCGATGCTTATGAGTGATTATCAAGCACTTGTTGTTGCACATGTTGATTATTGTAGTTTGATTTAATATATTATTTGATATAATTATTTTCTTTTTTGAGTTGGCCGATGTACCTCCTCGTACTTGTATTTGTACTGACCCCTACTTGTATGTTCTCTCTTGTCATTTGTGAAGTGGCAGCAAACGTGCCATCGGTCTTCACTCAGCCGCAAACTCTACCAGTCTTCAGCAAGCCAGCTTTCAGGGTGAGCTAATTGCTTTCTTAGCTTGGACTGGATCTCCTCGTCATGTATTGATGCCTTTTGAGATTCCCGGCAATGAATATCTTTTTACTCTATTTTTAGCTTCTTCATAGCTCACTAGCTAACACTAGAGTAGATATAAAGAAGATGATGAATGGAGTCCTGATCGTTAGGGATATAGGACACAATCGACTAAGGGTTGGTGACCTGATTCTTAGTGGTGATACTTCCAGGTTTTTTGGGAATAATACTTATTGAGTTTTTTTATAAGTTTTTTAATCGATTTTTTTTTTCATTAATGCGTTGTAAGAAGTCTTCCCGCAATTATAGTTTGATTATTTATGGTTAAACGTAGATTGTAATTAGTTTGTTCCTCACATGTCAGTAGGATAAGTGTGGGGCCAGTCCGCGGCCCTTTGGGTCGTTACAAACTTGGTATCAGACATTAGGTTCGTTGTCTAATCAACACAAGAACGAGTCCTAGTAGTCTTTAAGGAACGGTAGGGGGACGCCTTTACCTTTTTCTTTGAGAGGGCTATAGTGGACGTGTTAGGAAACCTCCCTTCTTCTTTTCTTCTTTCCAGTGCTATTACTTGGAATTCCAATTGTATCTAGGTGATACAAAGGGGTTATCGACCATCTTCATCTCATTTCGCAGATGGTTAGAACTAGAGCCACAACGACTTTCGCCAACAACACCAGCACCGGCAGACAGGTTGCTTCTGAGCCCCTCCACTGGGGCTGTAGCTCGAGGAGAGATCGACAAGAGGCCCGTGTAGAGGTCGTGGAGGACGTCTCTTAAAGGACGGGACAATCACCACTGTCCCATCTGGTACTAGGCGGTGGACTCCTCCACCAACTGAGGAAGTTAGAGAGGTGAGGATGGGGAATGAACAAAGTGCAGAATGAGGAATTGTCCACCCCAACCTACCCAGAGATGATCATCATGTTCTTTGCTTATCCTTAGCGGGTTATCCTTCTCCGGGTCAGACAACCCGTCCTCCATTTTTTTCTGCCCCAACACCTCAGGGTTCCGGAGTACGACATTGCAGCTACTATGGCTCCCCGCATGGATGCCTCATTGAAATAGCACATTATCCTCGTCTGACCAACAAGGGCCTATATGACAATGGATCAGCATGACTTTTCTAAGTCTTGAAAATTGAAACCTCCAGTTTTCAAGTGCTGAAATCTGAGGATGCCTACGATTTTTTCTGGTTGACTGTCATGAGCTACTACACAGATGGGTATCAGTAGAAACGGTTTGGTGTTTGAGTTTGTGACTTTCAATTTCAAGGGAACGCCACAAAATGTAGAGGTAAGGTGCGAAATGCCACGATGGGATGGTAGTGTCATGGGGCAAACATGTGTGGGCTCGGAAAGAGGAGAAAAGAGAGCAAGCACGTAAAAGTGAACAGGTGTCAGAAAGCGGATCTACGTCACGCTCAGCAATGAGTCATAAAAAGAATATGGAGTAAGATATAAAATACCAACCTACTAGGCAGACCAGTGAATAATCACCGACAGAAAGAACTAGAAAAATGCTCAATTAGATCGACAGATACTATAAAACAGGGGACTAAAAGTTAAATAACATCAATAGACCCTCATGCAGCAAAGTAGAGATACAGAAAAAAGAGAAGAAGAGAGAAGGAAATGAATCCGTTACTGCTATAGCCTAAGGTGCGTGCATTACCAGGAGGCCACCACCCAACTATGTTTGTAGTCCACAAGGCGAATTTTGCCGTTTTGTGAAGGGGTTGAGGTCAGAATTTGCGGATTTTCAGCCTTACAGGTAAGCGCTACGGCAAAATCCTTTCAAACGTGGTAACTTCGTGATAGAGGTTGAAGGAGTGGGAAAAGCCAGAATACTTCACCACTGGACAATCGGATCCATCAAAACAGGTTTCGGAAAGGGGTGGAGTTTTAATGTTTCTTAACTCTAGAGACAGGTTCAGAGGTTCTCCAGTCACGCCAATTCATTCTTCGACTACCAGACTATACAGTTTGGTGGATTCCACCGCCCACACCGGTCAACATTTCTCCTGAGGTTGGGAGGTCATTCCCCGACCTCTGTATTATTCTCCCTAACAAAGACCATATGTTAACCCAGAGAAGTTATCGATTGGTGGACGACCTGGACATATTAGGAGGAATTGTCCAAAACGAGTTATAGACCACAATAGCTAAGTAGAGGTGGCAGGGTAGGAAGGCCGTTATTTTGGAGACGTGGTGGCCGAGGTATGGTGGTCACCAAAACGGCCGGGGTGACGGACAAACTGGCTACTACAACACCATTATGTAGGGGGCAACGGGTCGACAAGTGGATGGGCCGATTGTTACGCTTTCCCGGGGCGGATCTCCCCTGAAAGCGGGAACATCAGATGTTGTTATCACAGGTTAATCTTTTGGTTTGTGGATTGCATGGCTTCCTTTATTATTTGATCCTGGCTCCACAATTTTTCATATGTTATCTTCCCTCATTTGCTAATGGTCTACATTTAACATTGCGGAATTGGCTTGACATGCCTTTGCGTGTTTCTACTCCGGTGGGTGAGGTCTGTGATAGTTGCAAAGTCTATAGGTCTTGTCTGGTGACCTTTTGTGGGGAGCAATAACTCATGTAGACTTGATCATCTTAAAATGGTTTGATTTCGAGGTAATTCTGGGTATGACTTGGGCTTTCCTCCAATTATTTGCAATCTTAGATTGAATGCTAAAACTCTAAACGTGGCCCACGCCCTCTGGACAAGATCCTTACTATGAGGAGAGGTAACTACAGACTTCCACTCCAGTTTCGTATCAATCTCCTTTCTTCGTGCTAAAAATGTTAGTAAAGGATTTTAGCGTTCTTAGGCACACCTCAGGGATGATACTACCCCGTACCCTTCGATTGAGTTCATTTTTCGGTAGTTCGTGAGTTTCTGGATGTGTTCCCTGCAGACCTTCCTGGTATTCGCACAGAAGCAGACAGGGATATTGACTTTTGCATTTGGATTGGGAGCCGGGTCTCGTCCCATTTCCCATACCCCCTTTAATCACTAGATGGCTCCAGCTCAGTTTAAAGGGCAGTTAAAAAGCCCAACCTTGCAATAGAAATTGATTACAGGGACAGACGCCAACTTCACACAGCTAGGCGCTTTATTCATACCGAGTCATCCCCTTTTGGGGTGCTCCTGTTTTTGTTTGTGAAAAGAAAGATGCGTAGTCTTCGGATGTACACGCATAAGATGTACCAAAAAGACAACTAAATAAAGTAACTGTTAAGACACAGGTAATCCTCTCCTTCCTTCCGCAATTGCATGATAACAGTAGGGAATTAGATGACGAGCATGCGAAGATAGAAACAACGGATCCAAAGGAAGTTGTACATGTGGGGCCGTATCACTAGTCGTTGCCTCTTGCACAAGCCGCGTGGCCCCGTAGGGCTAGGTTACGCCAGGAACAGTATTGTCCACCATCGTCTCATCCCTCTGCAACGCAGTCCCATCACCTCAGCACCGCACCAGTCGAGAGGCTTTGGCGCAGACATCTTCGACTCCAGCGCGTCCTGACTGTCAGCCCCCGACTAGCTGCCCCGCACCCCTCAACCCCCCGCTCCCGTCCCGCTTACTTCTTGAATTATCTAACATCCTCCCCTTGCAGCACCCTCTTGGATGACCCCCACCCATTCTAGCCAGCTCTTGATAACGCGATTTCCATCCAACCCTTCTCTTTGCGGCAGCTGCTTGCCGAAGCCTTGTTTGATCATTTACAAGGTTCTTTTGTCTTATCCAATATTGAACTTGAGTCGCTGTTATATTCATCAATTTTACCAAAACCCACTCCCCGTGGCAGCTGACCTGTGCCAAAGACTGCTTTTCGAAACCAGGTATGGCATTTGATGGCCTCCTGTAATGTCGCTTTGGACTAACGAATGACCCCTGCTGGCGTTTCATGACTTTGATGAACTGTATTTTTTTACGTCCATATCTGGATTCTCTTTGTGATCCCAGTATTTATTGATTGAGGCAGAGTGGACACTACAGCATCCTCATCGTCACCCAGAGCGTCGCGCGTATTCACATGATGACTGTGGGCGGCTGGGGAAGGGATAAAAAACCCCTCCACGATTAAGAAGGAAGCATAGGAGCGTTTTGATAATTGTGTTGGGGGGTCCTATAGCCAGTTTTGAGCCAAGGCGGGCTAGTGACTAGCACCATCGTGAATTCTGGCTTTCTCACAGGACCCGAGTATTAATCTAGCCGGCTCACAATTCTCCAGTGTGTGAGTTTTGGCTATTTCATGTCTTTCTTGGGGGACATTAGTGTGGACGTGGAGTGAGTAATCTCCTCTTCTTTGAAGGTGGGAGCGGCCATTGTATATTGTTACTGCTGGCTGATTATCGGAGTACCACAATACACCCGTACCGGGCAAAAGGAGAAGTAGTGGCGGGACTAGCGATGATCCTGTACAGATAGATAACCCGGCTACTCATGCATGAAATCAAAAGTCCCACCTACTGCACCCCAAACTCCAGTCGTGATCTTAGGGCTGATCGGAGTATCAGCGGGATAGCTCGCTGCTGCACGACAGCTAGAAATGACGAAAGAACCGTAGTTGCGGAATCATTATTGGGGAGATGGAGGCAGGATCGTTACGGCCAGAATAAAGACCAGCCTCACTAATACCACCGAAGTGTTCAGCCTATTTAGCTCACCCTGGCATACATCGATGCGGCCACCCCCCCCCCCCACCCCCCCCCCCCCCCCCCCCCCCACCCCCCCCCCCACACACAGCCCAACCCCCACCCCCCCCACCCCACCGACCCCCGCACGACCATGGCCCTTCCCCGCCGAGCCCCCTCCGCTCAGCCATCAGCGACCCCCCACGCACACCCCCCCCCCCCCCCCCCCCCCCCCCCACCCCCCCCTCCCCCCCCACCCCCACCGCCCCCCCCCCCCCGCACCCCCTCCCACCCCCCCCACCCCCCCCCAACCCCCCCCCCCCCCCCCCCCCACCCCCCCCCCCCTCTATTGCCCCCACTGACGAACTTGAACTAAGCAGAATGTTCCATTGTTATGGTCGGATGGAAGTTGAGTAAAGCCTTTCAGAAACTCCATACCTTGCTGTTACTACTGCGCCTACTCCTTACCTTGAAAACAGGCAGAGGCGCACTAACACTTCATTGTGTTATTGTGATGCATCCTATTTCTGGTTGAGTGCAGTGCTAATGCATAGAGAAAAATGTAATTGCTATGCTTCGAGGCAAATATAAAAGTGCTGAACGTAATTTCTTGCCCATGATTTGGAGTTTGGCTGCGGTGGTGTTGCCATTAAAGCAATGGAGACACTATCTATATGGGGATTAAGGTATGAATCGATACTGATCATCGTAGCCTACAAGTATGTCTTTACCAGAACGATTTGAATTTGAGACAAGAGGATTGGGATGGACTACTGAAGACTACGATATTAACCATCTTGTATCACCCAGGAAAGCTATGTTTGTGGCCATACGCTTAAGTCGAAAAGCAGGGAGCATGGGGTGTTTAGCCCACTTACAAGCCTCTAGACGCCCATTGGCTAGAGAGTTCAGACTTTGGGCTAATGACCTTATAGGTTTGCAATTAAAGATAAGGGGCGGATTTTTGGCTAGTGGGAGGGGCAAGATCTTCCTTTCTTGCAAAATTAGGGAAAGCAGTACTGATGAGAAACTTATGCGGATCCTCCGAGATAAGGTGTTGCGAGGAAGGCTTAAAGAAGCAATAAGGATGAGGAAGGTGTTTTGATAATTAAGGTGAAGGGTAATGTGTGCCCCGTGTTGATGATTGAATCAACACTATTCTTACAGAGGCTCATAGTTCCTCCGGATATTCTAGACATCCTGGTGCCCAACCAAGATGTTACCGTGAACCTAAAGCAACACTTTTGGTGGAGTATAATGAAGCGCGACATTGTTGAATTTTGTTGCCAAATGGTCCCAATTTTCACAAGTAAAGGGATGAACACCATAGGCCTCGAGGAACCTTCAAGAGATACCCATTCCAGAATGGAAAATGGGAGACAATTGCAATGGCTTCGTGGTTGGTTCTTTCCAAAGACATGGGTGGGCAATTTTATTCTATTTGGGTAGATGGTGGACAGATTAACTAAAGTCTGCTCCTTTTCATCCGGGTTACAGAGTGACTTACCAATGCAAGAAGGTTAGCCAGACTCTCATCATCAAAAATGTTTCGGTTGCATGGATTTCCACTTTCCATCATATCAGAATAGAAGTACAAACAGTTTACTTCTAAGTTTTGGAGAACATTGCATGCTGAAATTAGTTACTAGTTTGGACCTTAGTACTGCATTTCACCCTCAAACCGATGGCATTCTGAGCGAACAATTCATGTGGAAGATATTACTTGCGAGCATTTTGTGATAGAATTTTGGTGTACATTGGGATAACTTCTTACCCTTAGCATAGTTTTTCATATAAAACATATCGCTATCACTCAAGTAATGATATGGCTCCTTTCGAATGCATTGTATGTGAGGAGATTTAGGTCTCCCATTGGTTTGGGTTTGATGCATTCGAGGTAACCGTTGGGTACTGAACCTTTTGAGGGATTCAATTAGAGAAGGTAAAATCACCTTCAAGAAAAGCTTTTTAGCGTGCTCAAGTAGGCAAAAGAGTAATGCAGATCTAAAGGGTTCGGGACTTGGAGTTCATGGAGGGTGAGCAAGTTTTTTGCTGAAGGTTTCACCCCATGAAGGGTGTGGATGCGGTTTTGTAAAAAAAGATGGTAGCTTCATCCCAAGGTATATTTGACCATTTTGAAGTTCTGAGCGAGAGGGGAGATGGATTATGAATTAGCCTTGCCTCCAGGTCTTTCAAGGAGTGCACCCGGTATTTCAATGTGTCCTATGTTGGAAAAGATTACCATGGGGATGGAAACCTACTCTTCGTTGGGATTCAATGTCTTGCTTGATAGAACTTGTCTTATGAGGAGGACCTTTGCTTTTAGATAGAGGAAATTCGCAAGTTGAGATCAAGTGTAGATTGCATACTTTTTCCCCCCATCAAAGTCCATAGAATGAATCGACCATTGAAAAGTCCAGTTTTTGGAGTAGAGGCTGATGCACTAAAGATACCCCCACCTGTTTACACATTCAGGTCACTCCTTTCCACTCTTGTTTTCTTCTCGGTAATCCGTTTCGAAGGCGAACGATGGGTAAATTGGTATCTATTGTAACGACCTTGTTAGTTAAAGTTCGTTGTTGAGCGCAGCAAGTTTTATTTCTGGAAAACTGCTAATACGACGGATACCAAATACCCACGACGGATTCGTCTGGTCCACGCGGACCGTCGAGGAGGTCTCGTTCCAAAACCTTAATTTCTGAATTTGGGTACTACAATCGACTCCGAAACTTTGGTGATGGAATGGCAGGACGGAACGTCACAGCTGACTGCCCGTCACAGCCCTTCCGTATTTCAGTCTCTTATTTTCTGTGACGACTCAGCAGGACGGGACCGTCGCAGGCACGACGGCCTCGTTCACACGCTCGTAATCCCAGGCTGGGTTCAAATATTCTGTTAAATATTTAAGGGGCGTTTTTTGGACATTCTGCTTATAAGTATAAAGTTTTAGTGGTTTAATGGTTAATAATTTTACTTACTTGGGGTTAAGGGAGAACTTGAACAAGTAGTGGGGTATTTTTATATCTTTTTCATACTTAATTATTGACTTTTATCAGGGTAAAAATAACAAAGGGTTTTGAATAAGAAAACAGAAAAACAAAGAGAGAGGAGGGAGAAACGAACGAGAAAAGAGAAGACCTAAGAGGAAAGCAAAGCAGGACTTTGAAGATTTAGCTTTGCTTGATCACGAATTCTCGGTAGGAGTAGGTTATGGTTATGTTATGCGAGTAAAAACTCTTAATAGCGAAATGAAAAATAGGGTGTAATTGGGTAGTTTGTAAACCCTTCTATATGCTAATTGTAATGCTTGTAATGAATGTGATTACATAATTGTGATAAATAAGCATGATGAACTAAAGTGATGAAGTATGTGGATCGGGTGTCACGAACCGACCGTAGAATTAAGGGGATCGGGTGTCCCACGACCCGACACGTAGTTATGGAGCGGAGTGTCACTTACCTACATGAATAAATAAGCAATGAATCTTGAAAGACGTTAGATATACTCAATCTAATGAACCTAATTCCCAAATGGGTATGGCATTGAGGCATTAGTCCTCAGGTTGAACTTGGCGATGCTTATTATGGTGATTATAGTAACTTGTTGTTGTTGCTACATGTTGATTACTTGTAGTTGATTTATTATCTTATTGAATATATTTGGGTTTTCTATTTTGGAGTTGGCGATGATTACCCTACTCAGTCCTGTGTTTTTTGTACTGCCCCGACTGTATGTTTCTCTCGTGGTCCAGGTGGGGAGTGCACAACGTGCCTCGGCTTCACTCATGCCGCAACGCTAGCCAGTCCCTTCATCAAGCCAGATTTCGGTGAGCTAGTGCGTCTAGCTTGGACTGGATCTGCCTCGTCATGTCGGGATGCGGGAGATTCCGGCATGGACTAAACTTGTTAGAACTTATTTTTAGCTGTCATTAGATGACTCTTAGATTAGTATTTGAGGCATAAGGGGTGGCTTCGTGTTGAGTGACTTCTGGACTTCCAGGTTTTTGGGAAATACATAGTATTGAGTTTTTATAAGTTAGTTAATCGTTTTCATTATGAGTTTTTAATCTTCCGCTTATAATTGTGTTATTTCCGTGGTTGAAAACGTTTGGGGAATTGTATTAGTTGGTTCGCTCACATAGAGGATAAGTGTGGTGCCCGTCGCGGCCCCTTTTGGGTCCGTGACCTATATTTTTTTTATCAAATGCTATTTTAATTAAGGTAAAAAGAATTGTACTTATTTTTAACGTCTCTACTAGTTACGGAAAATAATTTTGTTAATTTATCGTAAAATAATTTTTTTTCCTTACTGGATGTCCTCTCTAATATATAAATAAGACCCCCTCCCCTTCATTATTTAATCAATTCATTCATACTTTTTTATACAATGCACTCCCCAACTCACGGGGGGGGCTTCTCTCATTGCTCAACCATATTCATTCTCCTCAACTCATCATACAGTTTTGATAATCTTTTCTGCATAATTGGTTAGTCCTCTTATTAATTTTAATTTTGATTTTTTTAACATATTATATATTTTTGTATTGAGAAAACGAAACAAACAAGGAGCCATCCAAGTTAATTTCACTATCCTTGTCCATTTGATAATATAACTATGATATTCTTTAATCTCTCTTGTTTGTCTAATTTAACATATATATGATAGCATTGCTATTAACGTTACTATATTACAATTATTTGCCTCATCGTTATATGTTTACCATTACCTTCTTCTTTCAGGTTTTTGACGTTGATTTCAAGATATTTGAAGACTTGCCTAGAAGAATGTAGACGAAGCCTCGTCATTCTATTGTTATATTAATGTTTATTCGCTATTTATTTTTACTTGTAATATTTGTACAACTCTTTAATTTTCTCTATATAAAAAGAATATTTTGGGGGGGATCACCTAAAGGGGGGGATCCATGCTAATTGTTGGTTTATTTGCAACTCATTTAGAAATCATGCCTAATAGATTTAAAATAATCAAGGGTTAATATCATGCTAGAGGATTCAACTACAATCCAAGTTAATTAATTATTCTCACGTGTTTCAACAACTTAATCTTGGTATTCATCCAATTAAGTTTACCTAATCTCAAATTGCTAAGAAAATTGAACATACCAAGTATGAGAAACTGGTGTTTTAACTGATCGTGTTAATTAACCTTTAACTGTCATAAATATGTGTTATCTTGTGTTTCTTTCTTTGAATAATTTTTAAATCATTTATTAAATATAATAAACTAGTCATTATTTTGTGAGCTTAAAATAATATTAATCTTCAGGATTGCTTAGTGATATTTTAAAAAAAATGCTTTTTTTGTAATGAGTTTTCAATAAACTAGAAGGCCTTAATAGTTGAATGTTGGAAAAAAATCTCTAACTGAGCGGGTGACCCAGCGTCGCGGACTCTGTCGGCACAATCCTCTGCCTGATTGGTGGGAACGGCCGGCACGGGCAACCGGGCTGTTGGGCATGGCTTGAAAAATATGTTATGCTTTTCAGCATTGGTCTATCATTAGAAACCCTGCCTAATGTTAAAAGTTCATATGATTCAGATTTACAAATCATTCCTATGTATGTGTTACTCCGTTTTGAAAGGTCCGATGCTACTCACTACTCTCCCTCATGTTTTGGTAGGCTTTGTACATACATTTTTTAGCATACCCACTCAATAAAATTTGTTGTGCATATTTTGCCCCCCTTTTTAAATTAGCTAATTTGTATTAATTTGAACCTTTTGAAGAGTTGCGCCCTTATGATGAAATATGTTGTTTTCTAAAATAAATGATAATAAACTCATTTCAGACCTTTTAACAAATTACTTGGCTTTTCAATATATTGCATAGTAAAATCTTTGCATTTAATAAATTTACTACTTTAATGTTCACTAGTTTTTCTTTTTACAAAGTTTTTCAACATGATTTTTTTAAAAAAAAGATTGTTCAATCCTCCTTTAAAACTTTGGATTGATTATGACATTATTAATTTTTTTAAAAAAAATAAATTATAAGCACTATCTCCTAACCTATCCTTAATGGGAAAGTCAAAGGAACTATGAGATCTAGTTTCAATTTTTAAATTAAACCGACGCGTCCCCGGAAGTACCCATGATTTTTAAAGGAATTATGTGTATTTATATGTAAATATTCATGTGCCTATATGCAAACTAAATCTTTTAAATCATTTTCAAAAATATAAACTATTGTTTTTTTTTCTAAGACCGACCTCAAATCAAAATTGTTTCTATGGTGGAGGAGCGCGATCAACAATATCATGGCATCATCCCTATAAAGAAACAAACATTTTTTTAAAATAAAAATTCCTATTCAAAACTTGCTCAATTTTCAAAACATCACTTTTGCACATATTAATTGCTTAATATTTGCCAATTTTGTTTATAACATAGTCTCGTATGTTAAAATAAATAAAAAAATAAATTTGATTGTTTATTTATTGCTATCACCTAGCCTTGCATATCTAAATTAATAAAAAATAATAAAATAGTCTTAATTGTTTTATATTTGTTATCACTTAGTAAGTATATTATTAAATAATAATAAAGTGACCTTGATTGCTACTTGTAACCCCCACATTGATTGCATGAGATACGGCCGGGACCCACATTTTTGGACCTCGAGGATGTCTAACACCTTCCCCTTGAGGTAATTTGAACCCTTACACTGATCTCTGGCTCGTTGACCTTAGCTAGACTTAGTTAGGTTAGATAGGTGCCCTAACGCGCCTTAATTCGTTAGGTGGCGACTCCATACTCAAAATCCCAAAAGAGTTGTTAGGTCGTGCGTAAAAAAACATTTTTTGCGAAAAATGGGGCGCGACAGAATGGCGACTCCGCTGGAAATATTAGGTTCTTACCATTACGTGTTTCGTGCTTACTTATGTGGGGTTTACTTCATTTTTTGGTCATTTCATTATTTGTTAGGTGCTTAACATGTTTAGTTTATTTTGTTGCCTTATTTACCGTATTATCTTCATGTTCCACCCCTTTCCCTTTTCCTTAATTGTTTATTACCATGTTTCACCTCTTCCCTTTTCCCTTATTTGCTTAATTACATGTTTAATCTCATACCTTCTTTCCTTATTTGCGTGATTTTTAATATCTTTATATGTTTAAAATCCTTTATTTATTCATGCTTATTTATCTATTTATTGTTTATAAACTGCCTATATGTTACTGCTTTTCAATTTAAATGCTAAGTGTTTATTGTTTTCATAACTGCATTCCGCTCATACTTCCCCAATTGGGACCCTCTTCCTTTTTTTTAATTTTTTGTTCTCGTAATGTTGTGCCTTTGCACCTCTCACAACTACTTCAATTCTATTCAAATACCCATTATAGAGAGTCGGCATATGCGTGGACGTAACAGATAGTTTTACTACCGCAAAACCATGAGTCTCTCGCATAGAATCCCTTTCAAGTCTGTGTCAAGCCAACTCTTAGAATTCCTGGTTAGGTCATCATACATGATGCATAAGCCCTAGGTGGTTTGACCCTTGGTGTCAATCCACAAAATTAGTAACCACCCTCTCGTCTAAAGGGCCCCAACACTCTTTAGACAAATTGCATACTTATTTGTCAACGTGATCATAATATAATTAAATCAAGCCAATTTTGCCAAAATGGAGTTTAGAAGTTGTTTATTGTTTTATTTGCAGAGTCATGGATGAGTATGAACCCCAAAACCATCAAATGGTGAAAGAAGTGAGTCAGAGACTTAAGACCTGGTGGATGGATATAAGGAGATATAAAGAAAGCGAGATTCATCAATTGTTGGGTGGCCTCACATTTCTTAATTTTGTCGTACCAAACTCTCATCTGACTAGGGCGCTACTAGAGTATTGGGACCATGTGAGGATGGTGCTCAAGTTTACAGATTGCAACTTGACACCAACAATTGAAGAAATTAGCAGTTTCATCGACCTTCCATACCATGAGTATCAAATGATGGTGCCTTATAAGCCGTCATCAAGGGAATTTCTAAAAAGTATGGGGATGAAGTCTAATCCAACTTGGACTTATTTAGACCTTGGGTGGACTAGTTTAGACTTCTTATACTCACGATTCGTCCGAGATGATGGCTACTACATTTATGACTATGAATTTGAGTACTCCGTTGAAGAATGGGAAAAGTGTCGTCTGGATGCCCTGGCATCCCGCCTTAATTGGAATCCTGGTTTTTTTGCCTAATCAAGAGACGAATCGATACCTGCCTAAGGTATTGTTCGAGACTCGCTTAAAGAGGAGGCGAGCTAGAAAAACCATAGTGCCCATGATCCTTGCGGAGATAATGAGGAGGTTGTCGCATGTGTTGATGGTAGAATGTTCTTCGATGTGGTACAACCTTCTACTCTTTTTTCAACTATCTGCTATCGATCACTTTCCACAAGCGATCTGACGTGGTAGATACCTATCTCGTTCAGAGGCAACAAGATTGATAACCATCCAGAAGGACGGCATGGGGGGGGGGGGGGGGGGGGGGGGGGGGGGGTTGTTTTTGGGTCGTTTCGCCGCACCTGGAGGATGTGTGGCTGGCAGATATTTTTGACTGAGTTCGCGAGCGCCGAATTCAATGGAAGCTTCATTGGTTTTCCACGCCTAATGTCGTATAAAAGGGGGAGACCGATATTTCATCGAACTTATGGCTTACAGTGTCCAACCATATGGCGTCCTCTTTGAGTACTTCACCAATTTTGGCAACTCAATCATACCACTCTGATCTGCATTGAGCCAATTAACGTATGAGTTTGGACTAGATAAACCCCAAGTCCACACATATGGGAGCGTGTGTTTGACCATTCCTATTGGTGCACGATAGCTTTAATTCATCATGAAGTATCGCATAATGGATCTTGATATAATATGAAGTCCCATATCAGGGAGAGGATACTATGGTCCTTTTACCGATGCAAGGGAAAACATATGGGTATGGAGTATGTTGAACTGACAGTGTCCCCCTCCATCACAATAGGTAATGGTGCCAAGCTCTTGGAGTCGATCCTCCAAGATTCCAGAATTTAGGATGATTTCCCCAGTTATCTCTTTTCCCTTAGTTTATTTCAGTTTTTTTATGGATGTACATTGTTTGAATTTTATAATAATGAACGTTTTGTTTCTTCTAATCTAAACTCCAATTGGAAAATCATGCTTGAATTAATATTGTGCATCAGTTATGTGTCGCTTTAGGCCTACCTCTGGCTCAGAGGCTCTTTTTGCTTTAGGGCATTACTTAATTAACTTGTTTTGGTATCGCCAATTTATGCAATGTTCTAACCTTGGCTTTAATTTGCTTATTTTTTGAAAAATAGATTTTAAACCTTTCCCAATGTGATCTGTAACCTGGTTTATCACAACACCAACCACACGCGATCAAAGGGTTCATTTCCTTCCTCCATACTGAGATTGCAAGGAAAAGTGAAAAAGCGACTAATGCTCAGGTTATGTTCAAACTATTGAAAAGAAGTGTCTTTCAGAGCATTGGTATCAAACCTGAGCATAAATAAGAAGCTACAATAAGAGTCTTGGACATGGCGAGTGGTCAAGTTGTCTACTCTCCGCCATCCCACTTTGAAGCACCAACATGATATGTCCTTTTCAAGTCAAGTCACTCTCTCCAAAATATCCTCCCCAGATTAACCTCTCTACCTCTCCAAGTCAACCGAGCTCCATTCAAAATACCTCCAAAGAACATCTACTTTCAATCAACCCATAGCCTTCCCGCACATCATGCATATGCTCCCTAAACCTCAACACCCTTACTTTACACGCCGCATCATTCCACTATGCAAGCTCCTCAATAACGAACACCTCTGCACCAATTCCCTGGCATCATGGCGCCTCTCATTGCCATTTCATCCCTCCATAATCATTGTCTCTGTACCAAAGTCTCCCTATGCCATATCGACACCCAACTAATCCTGGCCACAATGCCAAAGTCACTCGACCGCATATCCGCAAAAATCCTCTTCAAGGTTAGGAGAAGACTTGAACAACTTATACTCCTCTGACTGAGCCTTGGCCAACTTTATGAAAAGTTGAGGACGCTGGTCACATAGCTCCTATAATGAAATAAGGATGAACTACGCGTGCCATCGTGGATTGAACCTCCAAGATTTGTGCTTATCATTTCAGGAATGGAAGGCCCTTATAATAGAAGAAATGTCCGTGATCTGAAAGAATAAAATCAATAACTGATTGATACTAACAAGGCCTACGCTTGGAGGACGTTGCAACAACGGTGAACGCACCAAAGTCTACTTGTCCATTTTCCTAAATAGGCTTAAGACATTTAAGTTCATGTTTGCCACATTCAAATCCCCATGATTAACATATGGGGCAAATCACGTTGTCAAAATCTAACATTCAATTGCTGCTCAAGAATTCTTCAATATCTCTTTTTGTAATTGAACTAACGTCACTTGATTTCCGTTTAAGAGGGGAACGTAGGAGCTTCCTATGGGGGTTTCGTCTTCTCATAAAAAAACTTTCACTTTCCTCTTCTATTGAACTGAGGCAAAATTTTTTGAGAGGATCTCAAAAATTCCATCAAGATTTCTCTTTGACTCTTCATACTGGGGCAAAATTTTTTGAGTAAACTCAAAATTCTATCAAAGCATTTCTTCTCACTTCTCACAACTGGGCAGAATTTTGAGAGAAGATCTCAAATTTGGCTGAAATCAAGACTGGGTAGAAATTTTAGAGAATCTCGAAAAATTTCAACAGTCGACTACAACTAACAACAGATCAGAATACAAAAGTTCTACACTGTGCAAAATTTTAGGTGAAGCTCAAATTTTTGACAACACTCCGAAGAACATTCTATCAAACACCACTGTAGCCCGGTTGCCCAAATCATGGATACCGATCAACCTCCCCCTTTAACCTAACTATTTTGTTTGAATGTATAAAAATACATGTACATTACAAAGGGCATTTCAACAATCAATATAACCACTTTTTGAGCCGAAAAATGACACTCCACCCTTCCAACAAGGCGGATGTTCAAGCTACTACAACCTTCCTCATTCAACTATGAAATTTCACCATGCCTGAGACTCATTATTGCATGATTACATTATGGCCCGAGATCGCATTAATGCTCGAGAATGCATCATTGGATGTCTCGATACTGCTGTGCCCTAGAAAATCATCACTTACATATGTTTGTAACTGCATGTGCCCAATATTACATTGTTCCCTCAGAAATGCATCAATTTCATTGTGCTCGCTTTGCATTGCCCTACGAAAGCATATTGCATGTGCACCGATAAGCATGTGCCCAAAGAAATGCTCATTGCATGTGCCCGAGAAATGCAATCATGCCAATGTGCCCGATGAAATGTATCATTGATTGGTGCCCGAATCAAATGTCTCGTTGCATTGTGCCCGAGACTGCAATTGCTCCCGAAATTGTGCATAATCCTCAAGCTGGCATCGGGCTCCGAAGTTTGCGCATGTGTCCCGAATCAAATCAAGTCCAAAAGTATGTGGGCAACAGATGCCAAAACATATCCGCTCTTTTTTACCTCATTCTTATACTCTCCAAAAGGCTCATCTTCAAAGGCATCATCATTTCATGGCCTGCGGACTCCATGTCAGTCCAAAGGATTAATTTATGCTCCTAAGAGCATCTAGTCAAAGGCAATCACCTCTGGCCTGTCAACATCATATCAGGCTAATGGTTTAATTTCTGTCTATCATGATCCGAGGTGTCATAGTCTACATGTGTTATTTCATCAATGGCTGCAGACAACATTTTCATGTCCTTAGGATACATTTTGCGTATCATTACCCTACACATCATTTTTCATAGTCTTATGGCAAACATCATGGTCGACATGGGAAAGTGCATCATGTTTACATTTACCATTTATTTTGATATATATGTTCTAATTACTCTATTTAAGTTATATTACAAGTTACAGATGTGCAGATTATAGACAAAACCACCTTCTGAACGGCTGTTCATCGCTTACAAACAAAGGCTCCGACAAATTCTTGGCTACTCGCATTATCGTTTCGCTACTCAGCTACCGTTCAGGCTACCATAAAGATATTATCAAACTCAACTCGCTACTGTGACTTACTATCTCTTCATCTAGGCTCGTCCGCCTTACAATGCGACATCTAGGCTCGTCCGCCTTACAATGCGACATTTAGGATCATCCTCCTTATATGATATTTACGCCCGTCCGCCTTATAGGATATTTAGGCCCGTCCGCCTTGAAATGACAGTTAGGTTTGTCCATCTTATAGGACATTTAGGCCGTCCACCTCAAAAGGACATTTAGGCTTGTCCGCCTCATAGGACATTTATGTTCGTCCGCTTTATAAGATATTTAGGCCATCTGCCTTAAAATGACACTTAGGCTCGTCCGCCTCAAAACGACGTTTAGACTCTTATGCCTTGCAACAGGATGCTTATGTACATCCACCTTACAACCAGACATTTTCCTTATAATATTATATCTTTATACTATAAGATCTATTAGAGGTTGACTTTAACCTTCGGAGATGGGTTGCAATTCTTCAACAAGTTAAGCCAAAGTCTACAAGGGCATCTCAAAGCAGATACGCTTCGTATCACCTCTAATTTCATTTAATTTAGAACTCATATTTTATCATTATTGTTCCTACTTTATTATTTTATAATAAGGATAATATTTTATCTAGTTTTGCAGATATGATCGCTCGGCCCCTTGATTACAATTATTAGATATCATCTATGCAACAGAGACCCTATCAATTCTTTGCTACTCATAATCCGAACGTGCTCCAAGGCTGATACCTCCACTCTACTCATACTCTTCCTACTTCTCGTCGTGCCTTCTAACCTCTTCAATCTCTCTTTTCTCGCTATTCCTAATCTTCTATTTACAGCCGATATCGTGGCCTTTCAAATCCTTAACTTCTTTCCATTTTTAAGAGTTTCATTTGCTCTTGAATCTAGAACTAAACACACGACCCTGATTCCTCGTACTAACCAGAGCTATGTGGCGAATTATACCAAAGTCTCGTCGTACCCTTTTTCACATTTTTCATTCAACTCTATATCGTTTCAAATTGATCCACTGACAATCCTCATCGGTCGACAAAATCGGCTACTTAGTCATGTTGGTTGCCTGACAATTCATTTTTTCATTCTCAATCACCAGGGCAGCTGTTGAACACCATTTTGACTGACCTTTAAACCATTTTTATGAATCTTATTGATAAATAAGTAATTTAAAAATTTTAAAGTTTTATTTGAATTTTTCTCAAAATTTACTAAATTGTTAGTATCGTTTACTTACAAAAATTATCGTAATATTATATAATATTTTGAAAATTAATTAATGAATTTCAATGTTTTAAAATGTAAAAATTATTTCAATTATATGAAACAATAGTTAATTGTATGTAGTCTTTTAATTAAATAGTAATTCCTCACTTTCCTTACTTTTAAATTCTAGCCTATTCCTATTATAATTTTTTTAATTCTAAGCCACTAGCCAATTAAAATTTATTAACTATCATAGCCACTTTTTTCATTTCAATTCTATCTGAAAGACACTTTTATTGCCATTTAGCATTTCAATATCAACCAGATCTGATTTTTAAATGTCAATCTTTTATCTCATTCTTCTTTAAATAAATAATCCTAAATCGCATCCTAGCCCTTATTTCTAGTAATCAACGGTTTGTGATTAATAATTCCTTTTCATTCTTATTCAAATAAACCAAAAGACCCAAACCTAAAATTTTTACTTATTCTTCTTCTCTTCATCCTCACTAGCCCGCCGCCTCTCTCCCTCTCTCCGTCCGTCCCGCTCTCCCCCTTCTACGACAACCAGCAACCGCCGTGAATCAGCAGCTTCCAGGCGCACCACCCTTGAAGTATAATATTTATTAATAATAAATAAAGTGATCTTGATTGCTACTTTAACCCCACATTGATGCATGAGATACGGCCGGGATCCCAATTTTGGACTCAAGGATTTCTAACACCCTTTCCTCGAGGTAATTTGAACCCTTACCCTGATCTCTGGCTCGTTGACCTTATCTAGACTTAGTTAGGCTAGATAGGTGACCTAACGCACCTTAATTCGTTAGGTGGCGACTCCAAACTCAAAATCCTAAAATAGTTGTTAGGTCGTGCACAAAAACCCATTTTTTGCGAAAAATGGGGCGCGACAATAAGAATCTTCATGTTCTTTAATGGATGTCCATTTGAGTTTTCAATGATTCGTCTCATCATTATTGATTTAGGATGACCCATTCGGTTATGCCAAAGCACAAAAAATTTTAAGTCAGTAAACTTCTGGTTTACGATAAAACGTGCTTCAACTGTACTTAATTTTTCTTAATATAAGGCCAAAGATATATTTGATAATTTATCCAACACATATTTCTGGTTTGAGATAATCTTGGTAATGCCAAGGTATTCAACATTCATTTCATTTATTGTCTCAATATGATATCCATTTGGGAATATCTAAACTTAACAAGTTTTCTTGGGGACTTTCAGAAAGAACAAGCAATCTTCTATAACAAGTTTTGTCCCCCTTAGGCAATAATATAGTGCTCTTCTGGAGCCTTTCTATTAAGTACGAATTCACAGTATTTGTAGTAACATGTCCTTTTCTTCTAACAAATAAGAGAATATTTCTCTCTTTGAATATGAACATGCTTTGTTCCCCTATCAATTCCAACAAATATCTTCATGATCGTTAACATTTATCAAATTAAGTTTGGGGCAATATCCATTTTTCTTCAAAAATAGTTTAACAAGTACAAATATTACTATTAAACAAGCCAATTATATTTACATTATTAGAAAAAAAACGCAACTCCCAACTAATAGACAACCATAAAAAGGAACATTCTCGAGATATCCGCTGCATTGTCACTGATCCTTTTCCTTCAGGGATACCAAGAAAATATTGAGAACATTTTTTTTAGAAAAAATAAAATTCTTACCCTTTTTACCTATTTGAAGTAGCTCAAGTTGACAAAGTCTCGTGTTGATAACGTGTTATAAAATAACTAGCTAACAAAATAATATTAATAAACTAAATTAATATGAAGAACTAACAAAGAGAGAGCATAATAATATATTTCAATTTTTTTATTCTATATCTCCTTTGTGAAGAAAACAATGACTATTTATAGCCAATAAGAAAATATAAACTAAACACTTGACCATTGATAATTTATCCATTTGGCAAGTGATTACACCTCAAACATGGGTGACCCCACATGTCATCATTACTCTATTATATAAGCAAATAGAGATAGAACAAGCACAACACCAAAACCTTGTATGGAGAGTTACATATAATGTAAAGTAAACTTAGGACAAATAGGGGCACATTAAAGATTTAAAATTTTTATGTCCTTCTTTAATAGCTAACACCCGTTCCATTTGGCATGTACATCAGACACGCTTATGACTAACTTTATGCAGCAACAATCCATGTTATCACTTCTCTACAAAAAATACATTGCATCTTTTCTTCAATAAGCCATTAAACCCCAAAATCAAAGAAGCTTCAATTCAAACGCCATCAAACAAACCATCGTTCTGATGTCTTTAACAAGTTTTCATTGTCGGTGGCTCGAGATTTTGAATATGTTTTATAAATTTCATTTAAGATTTATTGGGGTTGTCTTTGCTCCATGAATATCTTCTTTGTCCATTAATATTTTCAAAATTACCAATAAATACATTACTTGCACTTCTCATTTCCCGAAAACAATTGTGACAATATTTTCTATTTCTAAAATATTACCAAACTTTTATCCATGAATTAATTATTGTTGATGTATCCTAGAAAGATTTAGTATTCTAGAGGGTACAAATAGTTATAAGGTTGGTTTTTAGGTCTCAAGCACCAAACTTTAGGTCCCATGTAGTCGTGTCAGATAAATAAACATGATATGTGTTATTTGTAGTTTTGATTATTTGACATATTCAGGAACCTTGTGAAGGGACCTGGTTCCTAGTGTTATAAATTCTCTACCGCCAAGGTGGAAAAAAGTACAAGTGGCTGGTGCACAGTCTCCAACTGATGACAAGACAACCCCAGGGACCTTGTGAACGAACTTGGTCCTTGGAAAGACATACTTCTCACTGTCAGGCTGGAAAAAGTA
Source organism: Solanum habrochaites (assembly GCA_027704765.1). NCBI lineage: Eukaryota > Viridiplantae > Streptophyta > Magnoliopsida > Solanales > Solanaceae > Solanum > Solanum habrochaites. The sequence goes on along the minus strand of JAKWJA010002490.1, from coordinate 4,784,890 downwards.
CAAGTGATTGGTGCACAGTCTCCAACTGTGGCAGAAAGTTCAAAGACATTGACCAATGGTGTGGTTTCGAAGGTTGTGACTATTCTTCATTACCTAATGTCCAAGAGTGACAATCTTAGTTTTTGAAACTTAAAAAATCTTTCAAGAACTCTTTTAAAGGCTAATCGAAAAGTGAAGATTTATCCTCAAGATCAAACTCGAATCAGATAGAGCTGCCAGCTTAGTGGTTTTAAGATTTATTTTTCCAAACATATCTTGCAATTTTGATCCACAATCTATAAAGGAATCAGATAGTTGTTTGGTGTTACATACTAAATTAGTTAGAGTTAACTTATTAAGTGGGTAGTGTTGTATCTGTGTAGGGAAAATGTAAATCATCTAGAGTTAGGTGTTTTAGTGGACGGTGTTGTATCCACTTTGAAAAAGTCTATGTTATTTAGGGTTGATATCTTAGTGGGCGATGTTGTAACTGCTTAGGCTTTGGAAGTAATAGGTAGAATTCTTGTTCGTGAGATTAATAACTTTTTCTCACATTGGTTGTAACTGAGTTCACTTTTGCTTGAGAAGATTAGTGAAGCGGTTGAAAATCTTGTGCAACAGGTCGTGGTTTTACTCCCTTGAGTAAGGAGGTTTTCACGTAAACTGCTTGTGTTGTGTTATTATCGTATTGACTTTAAAATATTTGTCCAGTTCACTCAAGGAACCTGGTATGTTAACTGGTAGTGAACGCATAGATCTATCAATTGGTATCAGAGCATGTGCTCTCTAGCTTGTTAACACCAAGAGAGGTACTCCAGTTAAAGAATGGTTGCCCCATTGAACCTAGAAGAGGGACAATCATCATCACAACCACCACGTTTTAATGACTAGTTCTATAGCTGGTGGAAAACAAGGATGCATGATTATCTGATGGTTGAAGACAGCGAGCTGTGGGACATAGTGTTGGATGGACCCTTCATTCCAACTATTGAAGTGAAGGAAGGTGAAATAACAAAAGTTATAAAAAGTTATGTCGAAGACTCGACAACACTACAACGAAGCTAACAGAAAGAAAATTAAAAAAAGCTACAAAGCAGATAAGATGTTGGTGTGTGGAATATGTGTTGAGGAATACAAGATGATTTATGCGTGTGAATCAACGAAAGAATTCTGGAATTGCTTGAGGACTGCTCATGAGGGCACAAAAGTAAAGGAATCAAAGGTGGACATGTTGACCACCCAATATGAAAACTTCACAACGAACGAGGGAGAAACTATTCACGATATGCATATGAAACTCTCGTCCATGAAAAATGAGCTACGAAGTCTGGGTGAACCTATCGGTCAGAAAAGTGCTTCGAATTCTTCTTAAGTCTTGGACAAGCGAAGTGGATGCTATTAGTGAGGCTAAGGATTTGAAAGTCTTGACAATGGTTGCTCTAATTGGGAATCTCAAAACCCATGAGATGAACAAAAATCAAGATATCTCAAAGAAGGAGGCTAAAAAGGACAAGTCACTAGTATTAATATAGCAAATGATGACTCTTAAAGGATGTCCCACATGACATCCATTTAGTTTTACAACAATTTTCATACTAATCAATTTTATCCTTGCAATGTTTTCGTTCAATCGAATAAAATTGACTTGAAATGAATTGATATGTATATTTTCACACTTCTCTAATAATATAATATTGATAGTGCTTATAACTTTTAGGCGAAATGATCTAGTGGACCCTTATACTTGTATGTGTTTGTATTGTGAACCCTTTTACTTGTTCATTTGTCATCTGAACTCCTGAACTCATCAAAAAGCAATATTTTAACACTATTTTTGTCTGGCATCCTATGTGGCAGTTAATACCAAAGAGCAAGTGAGACACACCTTGTAGGAGTGTGAGATCCTTGAAAAAGGGTCTAGCAGTCACATTAAGGCTTTATGAAACCATCATCATCCTATTTGCATCTAACACCATTGTTGGACAAAATTTTAGGTTTTCTTGACCTCTTTTTCAATCTTTTTCCATCAAATTTCTTCTCTATTGTTTCTTGTAATTATACTACTCTCTTTCTTATGAAACACGTCATGAAAGACATAACACAAAATATCTTACACTAACATTAGGCACAAAAATGCAAAGCCCCCCCCACCACAAATTCAAACATCACAAAATACATGGACATCGCTTACACCCAAAACCAATAAATATCAATAGAGATAAAATCCAAATTAAACAACAAATAAAATCGAAAACAAATTGAAAAATCTACCTAGATATGTTAAAAATCAAACAAAAAAAACTCAAATAATTTTTGACATACCAAACCCAAATTTATTACGTGAATGCCTTCTGTCCTCCTCAATAACAACAACAACAAAAACCCCATACTAACTCCACCAGTTGTGAACAATGGAAACAATATAGACACCCACGTTTTCTTAGCGCTATTGGTCACCACCAAAACCACAATCCAACATAACCCAAAATTAACTCTGAACTTCGACGAAATTGTGAACAATAAAAAATTATGTCAACATTTTTTTTCTTCGATGAAAAGAGTATAAGAGATTGGAAAAAGGAAAAAGGTGAGTGAATAGAAATTCTTTTTGTCACTTTCACCCAGCCTAGCTGCAGATTCTCCTTGCGACACTGGAAGTAGCATATCATCTTGTGTTTGGCCTGATATTATGTATTCTACGTAGCCTGATACTTTCCAGTTGGAAATGAAGATAAGAAAAAGTGAGATTGTGGGGATGAAGGCTATATCAAAGAGAAACAAAAATTGGAAAGATAGAAAGTAGGTATATTAATCAAAATAATAAAAGAAAAAATGCCATGCAGTGACCAATATACACATATGTCATTTTATAATCATACATGTCATATTTAATTATTTTTAAAATTATGTGTCAGGCGTTGTGATACACACTCAGTTGAGTAGTCAAAACCGTGTTTAAAATATTGTGTTTTAGTGAGCTTAAGGATTTAGATGACAAAACAGCAAGTAGAAGGGTTCACAATACAAAACGCTTACAAGTATAAGAGTCCACCAAACCATTTCGCCTAACTCTTAGGGTTAAATCTGTTACTATTAAAAAAAAAAATTAATTAACTAATTGTGGTATATTTTTTGGTCAAAATAATTTATTCTTTTTTCTTTATTTTATGAAGCTTTATTTGATTTAACAAAAATCAACTTATTAGAGAAATTGTAATATACTATGCAATTTATGTTTAAATTTTAGCTAAAAATAGAGTCTTTATTTAACGTTAGGTTAAAATTAGATCTATGAATTTAAAATTTTATTAATTAACACAAGTATTAATTCAACAGAAGCCACATATGCTATTATTAATTTTCATTGTATTAGGAGAAGGTGAAGCTTTTAAAAGAATATTTGATGTGTTTGAGAAGCATATTTTCATTGCACATAGATTAGGGTTTTAAAATTTTATTTTTATCAAGTGTTTGTATAAAATCAAAATATTATATAGGTTAACACATGCATTTTTATGCTCCAATAATAATAGAGTAATTCATATTATTAGATATTTTTTAATTTATAATAATTTTTAAAACGGAAAAGGGCCTAAAATATCCTTAAAGTATCATAAGTGTACAAAATTGATCCTCCATCCGCAGCCTATTGACTCCTCATCTCTCCGGGTATGTGGAGGTCGCAGTATCCATCCTTTTGTGCCTTGTCGGCTCAATATCCTGTGTGCTCCATGGGGTAGAAGCCGCGGCCTTGGTGGTGAGGTCAAGAATTACCAGGGCTTAGGTAATTGTGTGTTGGATCAAACTAAATTCAATCCTCTGTTAAGTATTATTTGTTGATACGCCTACACGTAACTATGGGGGTTTAACTATTTGTGTATAATTTGAGGCTGATGTAGATAATGTGTGTCACATGAAGCAATTTACATACCGCAGCCGTTACGAATTAAACCACACCTAAGGAAATAAACCTCTCCTACTATGCAAACAACAACACAAAGGTACTGTGACAGATGAGTTATTTCTAAAAGTGTAAGTGGTGCTAGTATGTATTATCGAAGGAACGGTATCGATCGGTGGGTCAATACTCCGGGGTGAAATAAATCGAGTACACAGTGTCGATAGAAACAAAAATGAGTCGATGCCGCTTAAATCTACGCTGTTCAATACTGTATATTCATTCTGCAAAACATAAAAGCTTGTTGCGGGTAGTTAGCGGAAAGAATCATTTGAAAAAATATAAAATCTTTAAGAAGGGGGTGAAAGATCACATAACTCAGTGATACATTATATTTTCGTAAGCGAATTAGCTTGAAGAAGGGGCACTTCTGTTGCTTTAGCCATAAGAGTTCATTCAAGCTGAAAAAATGCACGAGGGACCCGGCCACCCGCCTAAAGAAGGGGCCACCTAACTATTGGGGAGTAACAACATCACAATACAGAAAATGTAGTAGGGACATCGTTGGGTCATGCCTGTATCATTCCTGACGTAATTGGCGGAGCGCTGGTTATAGTGATTTTGATATGGCAGAAAGGTTTATTATGATAGCGCTGAGTAGTAATAAGAGCTAGGGGGATTGGGAATTATAGTAAATTAGTAGATCCATAGGAGCACCAATATGTGAAATTAAACAATATGGAAAGAAGTGAAGTTTGAAATCGTAAAGAAGTGGTCATTTGATCCAAAGAAGACAAAGAGATTTGGAGACAAGGTGATAAAAGAAGATTTTGAACCCAATGGTGTGAAACAATATGTTAACTACTGACTGATTGAAAGTATTTTTTACCATTTTCAATATTATTTTTTTTTTCGTTTTTAAAATATTATACTAGTTGTTTAAGAAAAAAAAGAATATAGGGTTGCAATAGAAAATTGTTCCCGGTAGAGTGGAGGTTTGGACCTAGGTAAAAAAAAGTGCTGGAAAAGGCAAGTGGCGAAACTCTGCTTCACTTCATTCTCTCTCTTATGTCCGCGAAGCTCCAATGAACATCAAGCCACAAAAGGTAAAGACCACAATACGTTTATTTCACTCCCTATTTGTTTTGTTGACAAATTTCAGTCTCAGGGTAAAATTAGCGGAGAAAGTAAAGGCAGGTGGAGTGAAGCAGAGTAAACCCACATCAGGAAGCTAAAAGAAGACTGCTAAACAGATGCAAAGGGTGGGTGGCCGTAGAACCCCCCACTTCCCTTCTTCTATTTCTTGTATGTACCACCATAATCTTGTTAAAGAATATTATCTGTCTAAGAAAGAAAAAGTGGTTTTCAAAAGTAGACCTGGCTTTATTAAACTCCATAGCTAAAGTTGTTTATTGTGCATAGTACCTCGTATCTAAGTGTGTTTCATCAAACAAGGCGCGTGTGCTAATTTGTGTTTGTACTTATATCAAGTTCGCAATGAACTCCACTTGTGGTTCAGTTAGTGTTTTCATGAAGTCAAATCATCACTTAATGAGATAGGTCAGGGGAGAAAGCGTTGTCGTTATTATACGCCCACCTACGTTGTCGACTTTGATGTACTTGGTATTTTTACAATCTTAATAGTTTGGAATTTTATCTTCTTAGAATAAAAAATAGGGCTTAGTGTAATAATTAGTTTATGCATCTTATTCATATTTTTGGACTCTTTATTTCCCCCATGATATCATTGTTTGGTGAGGAACAATCGGAAATATAGTCACAGTTCTGGCGTCTGTACCAGCTGTTGTTTCTTGTTATCTTCTTTTTATATTAACTGTTTGGGAAAAACAACATTGCCATCAGCCTCGCAGAGCACAAGTAACAAAAACCCACAAAAGCCCATCAACAGAATCTCCTCCATGTGCCGACAAAAGAAGTTTTTCTTCTGCCATGACCGCGCAACGCTTGAGCCAGTTTCCGACCACTTTTTCATTCATTGATGGTTCTTGCTCTATTTGGTATTGCGTCATATGTCCAGTCCGAGCCCCCGTCCTAGGTTTCTACTTAATTCTCAGTATCTGATCACTTTATAGTTTTGAAGGTGACCGTTTCCAGCACATCCCTCCTTTCCAAGAGGGAGGGGATCCCCGCCGTGAGTCCATTGCTTTTTTCCCCAGTACATATTTAATTCTTTGAAGTTCGTCACGCCATTTCAGGTAGAATCTGGTTCCTTGAGCTGTTCGATCTATATCTCCATTTTTCGCACTTCTGTACGACTCTATTGGCCTTCTTCCGATAATTTTTCTGATTTGTCTAGTCCCTCAAAGTAGCTTTCTGCTCTTTGGGAGTTGTCCGACAACTTTTCAGTCTCCCAACTTATTTGCGTAGATATCTCTTCAATCCAACCTATCTCTTGGATTGATGTTTTTAATATAAGTTGGAAATTAAGATCTTATGGCTATATGACGACCGGGGTCTGCAATCCTGGGTAGTGGTAGCGGCATTGATCAGAAATTCAGACATCAATATATGACAAATCGATGTTCGGTTATAGGATAGTCCATGTTGGGAAGATCTCGACCAAGTAGTGTAGTTATTGTATAGGCTTATGCTCTTGTGCTTAGACCGACACTATAGGTAATCAACAATTTTATTTATCTGAAAGAGAATACAATGAGTTCCTTCAGTATTGCTCAACCTGATACTTCTATTGGTGATAGTTCTTTTGCTTGTATTTCACAGTCTATAATACCCTTGGTTTGTGGACTCCGGTGCTTCACACTTGATGCTAATTAAAATCTTACACTAAGCCATGTGCTGTTAGGATGTATGTTCATAAATTAGAATGCACAAAAAAATGAATTTCAATGACCAATAAAAAACACCATAATTAAATCAATATATTACACATCAGAATAAACTATTTTCAATGCAAAAAAAACCCAGAGAGATGAATAGAAAGGATCATCTTTTATCCCTTTGATTTACTATAAGTATCTCTTTTATTTTATGAATTTTCTTTATTTACTTAGCATTTTTCAAAAATATGTTGTAGATTTTAAAGTAATTTTATATAAATAATTAATATATTATTTATAATAGTATTAGGGTAAAGTTGAATGAAGTTATTAGCACCTCAAACATGCTAGTGTTTTATCCGCGCGTCATGCTAAAAGTGAGAGATTAAATCATAAGTATCAAATTTATTTGATCATATTTAATTTTTTCTAACTATTTGTTCAATTATAAAAGGCCGAACTCATAAACGAATCTCTAAACTTGTTGGGGTTTTCCCTTTAGGTATGTCAACTACGTCATTTTCCTATTGAATCATTGAACAATCCATAATTTATTCCTTTTAAACGCTCTTGGCTGATTTTAATCGACTTTTCTATTGTTAATGTCTTCGATTGTGTTTGTATTGTAATGATTCTGATTGAAGGAATGAACACAAACTCTGTGTTAGTCTCATTTGTTTTCTAATGTGTTCAAATGACTTGAAGTAAAACATAATTATTCTCGTACATTTTCACCATCATTTGGACTAATGAGTTCTAGAACAACATATGTATCCTCTATTAGTACTCCTCACAAAATCTGGTTTCACATCAACCAACGGTGTTTAAAAGGAACAAATTATCAGTGGTTCAATGATTCAATAGGAAAATAACATAGTTTAATGTACCTGAGGGAAAAAAACATAACAGAGATTTGTTTATGTATTTGACCATTATAAAATTTAAATCATTTTATCCTAATCGTTTAAGAAGGCAAATACGAATAGTAGCGTCCCCCCCCCCCCCTTCCCACACTCCTAATTTCTTAACATGAATGTGTCTTAATAGCAATAAGATTTAGAGTTTATTATTATTTATTTATAAATCCGTAATTAGAATTAAATAAATATAATTATATGATTGTGACAAAATCACGTTTATTAGTTTGCTTCCTTCGACAAAATAACTCGGACTAAAAATATTCGTTGAATGTGTCCCTTAACCTCTTGTTTGTGAATTCAGAATGTTCACGACAAAGAACTCAGCATAGTTAGAGATTAGAGGAGATAGCCTTTCGGGTTCTATTTGCGGAGTGGAATCAATTTGACAAAAGCCGAACGTATTGACTTCCGTTTCTTACTGTAATAAAGGAAGATGATTTGGGAATCAAAATCGATATAACCTTGATGTTTAATAACAACTAGATGCTAGATGTGTAGAGTGACTTTTGTTGCCAGCGCTACAATATTTCACAATCGAGAATAAGTACTGCCTTGATGTTAAATAGTGTTTTTTTTGTTTCCACCGCGGTGGTTTTGGGGAGCCCACATTGGAGCTCCGACTAAATCCGGATTGCGCTCTGCAGGGCCCATTCCCATTCGGTGGTGGCGCTCCCAACAGGATAATCATCTGTTCAATGAAAGTGTGAAAAAAGAGGAGGCATTCTTCTCCTTTAACAATTTTAACCATGTAATACAGAAACTGTACTTGTAAATGCCATGGGCAAATAGTATACATTCAATTCTTCGGCCGCATTTGAAACCTTAAAGTTACCGACAATATTGGATAAGACAGTTGTTCGGGAATATAAAATTATTAAACTTGCTGAGTTGCTATAAAGGAACACAAAGACGGAAGTGATAACAATAGGGTGTTGGGTGCTATTACTAAAATAATGTAATATTTAAATTATACATGATCTTCAAACGCATCTTCAAAATCGGATCGGTAAATATATTTCATTGAATTTTTTCGTTTATTCACAACACATACTCCACAAGCGGGTAAATGATAATATAAGAGAAAATATTTTAAACCAGGTAAAAGCTTTAATTGAAATCTGTTTCTATGAGTTCTGGTGCTGGCGTGTCCCAGCGTTCTGTTCGCCGATGTTATTTATCTCCTTCGGTTTCAGCTCATCACATTCTTTTTCTCTCATTCCAACAGACATTGGTCACTTTAAAAAAAAGAAGTTCAGGGGAGATTTGAAGTAGCCCTTTAATAATTTAGGTGAGCACTTGACTTCAGTTAAAAAGACTATTTGAAGAAAGCCTTTTCTAATGAAGGTAATCCAATAGCAAGTTTTATGTTGAACCGGTTATGCTCTGAATAAGATTGTGCTAATCTAGAGCTTGAACCACTTTTTATTTACATATTGTTGGTCTTCACAGAAGGCAGGGCCATCGAGAAGTATAAGGGGTCACAAGCTTCTTTTATTGTTTATGTGTGATCCAACCAACTAGACCTTTTTTGCATATGGATTAGGGAGTTCATGTGAACTAAAAAAATGCCAACTTTAATGTATTCTGCTAACTAAATATTCCCATCTATTTCCAGGGAGGACTTCCGCAAGGAATTCCAGGAGCAAAATCCATACGTCAGGTCAATGCGAGATGTATGTGCGTCTTGACACTCATACAGAATCGGTCTAGTGAATGTGATTTTTTTTAGTATAAAAGGTTCGTCCTAGATATGTGTCTCCTGCTCTCGCTGTTCTAAGCTCGGGATGCGTTGTTTTGGCATTATTTTATGGCATTTTTCTTGCATTTTTTCTATGATGTTTTACATTTCTATCATGCTGCAGATTGGGAAAGCTTGTGGAGAGAAGTGGAAAATTATGACATATGAGGTTTTGCTTCTGAGCTAGTCTTTTCATGCTTTGTTCCTCTAGTTTTCTCTTATAAATTGCATGATTATGCCTTATGTTTGTTGATGTGTATGTCAAAGGTATGTTAGGTCGGTACCATTACCATTTTTTTTTAAAAAAAGGCATGTTATTGGTACGGTTACCATGTCTAATTCTTCAAAATGAGCTAAATTTTAATAAAAAACAGCATAATATCATACTGTATACTTCGACACAGCTAATATCAGGAAGGAACCCTTAAACGAGTTCATGTAACATAGTCTAATACTAGTTTAGGCTCACTCATTAAAATTGTCCTCCATTTGGTGTTTTGTTTTCCAATATTCTGTACATGCAATGTAGTTAATGCAAACTTTGTCTCTTTACTTATCTGACCAAACAATTGACTTTTTATTTTAGTTTTGTACATAAGAAGAAATGAATAAAGCATTTGTTGGTTGTACACGTGTTTTCACCAATATGGACTTGACCTAGCATTGAGGTAATAATTTCTCTTCACTTTTATATTGTTAGAATAGGAATGAGTATATATAATCCTACTTAGAATAACAATAGGAATAAGAATAGTCATAGGAATAGGAATAATAAATGCTCCCTCTGTTTAAAAAAGAATTGACCCAATTTTCTGTTTAGTCTATTAAAAAAAGAATGACTTCTTTCCTTTTTTGACAACAAACTTTAACTTTCCACTTGACATGATTAAGACCTCAAGATTAAAGGGTATTTTGGTATATTTGATATAACTTTAATTTAGACCACTTGACATGTTTAAGTCTTCTTTTTTTCTTACATTCGTTCCAAGTCAAACTAGGTTATTCGTTTCGAAACGAAGGAAGTAGTATCCTACTTGGTAAAGGATTGTATTGTAGTGTCTATAAATTGGTTCTTTGTGTAATGATGTAGGCACAACAATATAATAATATTCTTCTCCAATATTTCTCACATGTAGTGTTGTGAAAGGCGATTACCTCGTTGCCAATGGCAAGAGGCGATGCTACTTTCTCTCTCCTTTTAGGCTTTGTGGTGGAGGCACTTCCAAAGTCGGACGCCATAGTACAACAAGGGAATGAACGAGGCAGAAAGGCGTCGCCTTTTGGTCATGTTCATAAAAAAAGGCGACCCATTTGGAGAGATTTTAAAGTTACAGGTATTTTAGGGTTTTCGACTATACGGGTTCCCTTCGCAACTAGCCAGACTTTTGCGGTGACTCCAAAGTCTAACCATTACATATTTCTTCTTTTCTTCTTCCTCTTTTATTTTTCCTTCATCTTCTTCTTCTTCTTCAAACTTTAGAATCACTTCTACCTTTGTTTTGACTTCTATTTTGTTTTTCTCATTCAAATTCTAGACTTTTAGTATGTACTATCTATTTTTAGTTTTTGAAAAGAAAAAAATTGCTAATATGTTATTGTTTGATTACTTACATATGCAATTAAATGTTTTAATTTTTTGGTATTAAATACTGTCGTACTTCAAAAAGGTGAGTGGCGAGCGCTCGCCTCCCTTGTCGCCTTTTATTCGCCTTTCGTCGTCCAAAACAATGCTCACATGGTATCAGAACTTCTATGATTTTGGTAAACAATCAAAGAGCTTCCGTTGCCGGCGGGCAACTATTACCCCATATAAATGCTGGAGCCCGGTCTGTACCGGGGGGAAATACGATTAGTGTTACAAAAGTATGGTAATCGTTGTGTATCTTTCCATATGGACTATTTTCTCATATTATGTGGTGTACAACTGTGCCAAAAGAATAACAGTGAGAAGAATTCGGTGACGTCTTTCTCATATCTATTTGTGTATCCCCGACCATGACAATATGATCGGGTGACTACGTTCCATACTTATACTGTGTAGCACCGTGCGATTCTTCGCGATGGCCTACTTTTCATATGGGGGGAATTTGGTGGAATAACTACACCATGCCATCTTTCCCGGTGTCACGGTTTGTGGCGCAATATCTGATTTGCGTAGCATTGTGCATCACTTCGGACTATTTTTCATATTTAATTTGCGTAGGACCATGGATGTTTTTGAACTACTTTTTCATATTTGAGTTGCATAGAATCATGTGTCTTTTCGGTATCTCCTTAAATACGATTTGCTTAGTTTGATTCGTCTTTCCGATGACTCCTCAAATCTGATTTGTATAGGGTTGTGCCATTATTTTGACCCTATCCATATAATTTCTCTTTTTCAATAGGGTCATGCTATCAATCCGACCCTTCCATATTATTTCTCTTTTTCAATAGGGTCTTGCTATCATTGTAAACCCTTAATTCCTCTTCTCAAGAGAAAGTCTGTCAGGTGGCATTGTCCAAGCTCCCTCTAACCTATATATTTTATGTCCTGCAGATGTGATCACTTTTCGGTCATCAATCAATACTTCGATACATTAGCATGTTCCACTTTTGAGCACTTTCTGGCGATTTGCACTGTGAAGAAGTCTATGTGGAGCAACCACATGGTTTTGTTGCTCAGGGGAGTCTAATAGCCTTTGTATGTCGATTGTGCAGTTCACTCTGTGGGTTGAAATAGTCCTCTCGAGCTTGGTTTGGGAAGTTCAACATAGTAATTCAAGAGTTTGGCATGACTCATAATGGGGTTGACTCTGTGTTTTATCAACATGCTGCATCTAATCCTGTATTTCATGAGAAGACTAAACACAATGAGCTTGACCGTCAATTTTGTGAAGTCGAGTGATCAACTTGCAAGTATCTCCACAAAGCCCCTCACTGATCCTCGTGTTAATAACATCTATACTAGGTAGATAGGACTTATGCACCAGCTTGGGGGAGTGTTGGAATAGGAATGGGTATATACATTCCTATATAAAATAGGAATATAATTATCATATGAATAGGAACAGTAAATAGTATCCTACTTGATAAAGGATTGTATTGTAGTGTGTATAAATTGGGTCTTTGTGTAATAATGTAGACAAAACAATTTGATAATATTCTTTTTTTATATTTCTCGCATGTATAATCGAGTTTTGTTCCAAGTCTAGACTAGTTATTAGTGTTAATAGGAAAAAGTGCATCTCTTTATTTACCTGAACTTGGAGCTTAGTTGCTCATTTTGTGGGTTGCTCTTATCTTGTCAGTAATATGTTGGAGCGGGAGAAGATCGGAGCAATTAACTTGTTTCAGCATCAAGTCCGAAGCAGCCTCAGATTATGTTTTTCTGACCAGATTAATCCAATTAGGTCAAGTTCTCTTCTTTAGATGATAAGTCAAGTTCACTTCACTAATAGCACCCCAAGATGATGTCAAAAGATTTACGAAGTGAGTGAGTGTCTAAATAATATTTATCAATCAAGCTCTTACAATCTAGGGATACTCTTTCTTTAACTTAATAAAGAAGGGAATAAAAATGATCTTTAACTTACAATCTAGATTAATACATGTGGAATAATTTCCTACTATTTCTCAGTGCCAAATTTCCAACTAAATCCATGTTTATGTCGTCAAATTTTTTTGTGTCTCCTTAGCGAATCTCGGCCAATCTCCCCTATAACTTGGTTATTGTCATCATCAACGATTTTGTTGTGAACACCTAAGCCATCCCACAAATGGAGTTGGAGATTCCAATTTGTTCTAGTTCTTAACCCATACGAACTGAATTTTCTTCTGATCATAGTTTTCAAGTGACAATCTATGTTAAGCAAGAGGGACCATTAGTTATGTTGGATGTATTCAGACTTATGGACCGAAATTCTCCCTTTTATTTGTCTTTTAGACTCAAAATAATCCTCCTTTTCTGTGGATACGTATAGTCCTCTGTCAAATTGGTGCACTTTCAGTCCACCCCAAACGTCTGTCTCCTGATTTAACGTGAAGGTTGTACTCCTGCAGATTACGCGACATTTTTTATCAGTGAAATGATAAAAAAATGTTTGCCTGCTCTGTTCTTCCCATCCAATCCTTTGAAGCCCTTTAGCAGATTCCCCAAATCAATCAATGTTTTAAGAACTTACGAAAAACAGCCGTTATGGAACCATTGAGAAGCTGAAAGAGGAGAAGACAACGGGATAGGAGTAGGAAAGATAGATGGTGTGGATCCATAGGAAGTTTAACTGTGATAAAACATAAGGGGTAGATAAGAGGATATGGTCTTGCGACATTTTCCCCTCGTTAGCTAGTTTTATGCTTGCGTTGTTATATAAGATGGAAGTTGAATGGAGCTGCTAAAAAGTTTTTGCTAGATTGTTATTGAATAATGGAGCTAGTAAAAGGTTTCTCTTAAGTTGTAATTTTCCCAAATTGCTACTAATTAGGTTCTGCAATGCTTTGATAGAGCCCTTAAATAATTACAGTAAATAGGATTTTCAAATTTTTGCAATTCTTTAATGAAGCTACTAAAACTTTCTACAATGCTTTAATGGTATTGTTCAAGTAATTACAGTACATAGGATCCTAAAATGTCCTTTTCTTTATCCCCTTGAAAACTCAAATTTCTCTCACATAAACCGAACCCTATCCCAAGGAAGATCTATAAATTAGCTACTGAACAGCTAAGTTACCACTTAATCAGAAGAGATATATTTAGTTAAGTAGCACTGTTGTTAGTTTGGCTACAAGCAAAGCACTCAAATAACCAAGTCCTTTGAGCAACTGTGCACGAATGTAAATGACGGAATAATGATAATCAACATAAGTATTTAGTGTGAAGAACTTCTTACTCAATGGAGAAGAAAACCACGTTCCACCTCTGTAGGATTTTTCCATACTTTTCCACTAAACTTGAGCCCAAACTTCCGGGTTTGCAACTACCCTTGCAACACCTAAGTAATTGTTCCCAAAAATTGAATCTCTATCCTCTCAACTCTTCCTCTTTAATGGATCTATTCTGTCAGTGATTCTCCTTACTGATACAAAACAATACCTACTACAATCAGCTAAGAAGGTAATCAAGATATTTTTTTGGAACTAGCATATAATTTGGTATTTTGATTTTTATGTTTCGGCTCCATTTAGGGAGCTTTGCTGCTTACTTCATAATCAACAAATAGAGAGATAAAGCTACTAGTCATTTGGACTGAAATGTGATTCAGTGTGGCAACACTGGCAAGCACATGAAGGTTTCCATTAAAGAACTTGGCAATGAAGGAGGGATGAAGATTGTTTTTTTCCTAGAGCCAAAGATGAGGAACAGTTCTGGTCCTTTTGATTGATAAGCTGCAGGATAAATGTAGCTTTTCATTCTTTTGTCCAAGTGTTGTCAAAGGCACACTTAAGCCCTGAAGCGATGCTCAAAACATGTTGAGTGCTTCGCTTCACTTAGTGTGCACTTCAATGTCGTCATCAAGGCTTGAATTCATACTTATCCTTTCCAGTGAGCCACTTATGAAGAGTCGACATTACATAATTAGTATTTCACTTTGTTATTATTATTATTTTAATTTTCTTGTTCATGCTTTTTTTTGAAACTGTAACATTTATTTTCTTGTTCTTGCTTATAATTATCAGTCTTGCACTAAACATATATCTTCATTATTGGTTTGTTTCTCCACTGTCGTTTCCTCTTTTTTATTGTTTTGATATGTTATACTTGAGTTGAGGGTTCTCTGGAAACAGTCTCCTTACCTCCACGTGGTAGGGGCATGGTTTGCACACACTGTACCATCCCTATGTTGTTGTTGGACTTAACATATATATTTGTATATATTCTCTATTTGTAACTTTTTCATGAAAGCTCATGCTTTATTTGCGCTTAAAACCCCGGCAAACCTTAGAGCTTGTTTGCGCTTTTAGCTTTTGATAAGACTAGGTCCATGATGCCAGTTCCCACTATAGGAAGTTTAAGTTCTTGGTAACCCTACAATGAATTGTTCAAATGGAAGTTATTCCTCATTTATGAGTTACTACGTTGGAAAAATACCACAGATCTACTCTCAATGTGGTAGGGAAAAAGACAAGGAAACAGAAGTAGGCTGTGGTGGCATGCCATCAATTATTATTCCCGATAAATGTTCTTATTTTAGATGTCTAGACTTCAATATCTAAAAGAATTTAGGGGGGAAATCAATATTTGAAGCGACTTACGCGTGATTCGTCCAAGGCAAAAGTTGGCACTGATCACCCACTTTTTATACTTGAACCTATCACATCATCCCTTACTACTTCTAATGATGGGTAATTATCCGTATTAACTGGCATCTTGTAATGGTCTTGAACGTTTAAGGCAATCTTAAGTTACAGAAATAACAAGAATATAACAATAGAGCAGTGTCTTTGGGACAATTTTCTGATTTATATTGAACTGAAATGAATAACAATCTGGACTAATAACAGAATAACAGGAATTGGAAAGGTCGAACAGTAGCCTTCTAGCTTGATAGATCTGCAGAAATGGAAGAAGAAGAATAGAGGTAAGAATCAGGAAGGAGAACAGAAGAGTCCAGAAGAAATTTGAGAGAGAAAGATACCTGATATGTGCTGAATGAATGTTCTCTGTAGGGTTGTAAGAGTATAACAACCAGTCTGCTTAGCTGTTACTTTGTTGATGTGGCACAACCTGACCCCTAGAACCTCATTAAAGTAAATATAAATTCTAGCCATTGATAATTAATTTAGTAATTCCTCCTCTGGCTTACTATGTGAAATAAGAAAGGGTCCCTGGCTGTGACACATCTGAACTGCAACCAAACATGTGAGTCATGAATTATATTGCTCTGTATACTCTGAGCCCTTGCTTCTATTAGGTCCAAGAGTAATGGACCACTAGGATCTATAGTTATCCATATATACCAGCACATAAATTGTGAACAAACGTGGGTAAACTAAAGAAGTTTGTGTCTGTAAGTTTGCGAGTCCTTGCTTCTTTTTCGTCTTAGAGTAATGGTACTTTTGAAGTGGTGCTAGTAGATCTGCCACACAATTGAAGGCCACTGATAGAGAAGGATATCTATTCTGCGTGCTGTTTACTTTTGTTTATTTTTCTATTGAGGACATTTTACCAATGTCCTTTAATTTCTTTTTCCCTCTTCCGGAGAAATTATATTTCAACAAAAAGAAAAAAAAAATTCCTGCAAGTGTAGTGACTTGCCACTACCAAGTTCCAAGCTTTTCTGCTTTCATCTCTGTCTTTTATCAGTCATATAATCTTTAAATGGTTTAATCAGTAGTAGAAAGGTCCTGCTGATTCACATTGGTGATAAGTTTTGAGAGGCACAAAATCACCAAGGAGAAGCTCACTTCGGTGTCATGCCTAAGGGAAAGTACCCTTCGAGTTGTAGAGCTTGTTGATTTGCACTATCAGAGAGAATGTATTGTAATCCTTGCCACCATTTTATTTCCCTGACTCGTGGGGGCTAGTCCTATCTCTTTTGCCAGAAATGGTCTTCTAAGCATTCAGATTCACATTAAGCACTACCTGGTCCAAATCTATTAGACAAGGTTTGTGAAATTCTGAGTCCAGCAAGTAAATTCGGCATCTTAGGTTAGTTTATTTTCGATCAGCTGCTGAAGAATTGAAATGCTGTTGGCTTTAAGCAAGGACTGGATTAATGAGACCCTGTATTACTACTTGGCTTCAGCAGATGATCACCTTCCTTGAGATTAGGCTTTTTTTTTTTTTAAATCTTTTTACAATCGGCTCGTTTTCTCAAATTTTCCTCTTAGCAACTCCTATGTTCGAAGCAAGATGTTTTCTAATTAGACCACAAATTACAAATGTCTGGAAAAGTTCTGTTACTATTTCACGAGGCAATCCACATCGATGTAATGAAAGTGAAACAGGTGATCAAGTATATCTGACTTGAAGAACTGGTCTTGAATGTCTTCAACTTATTGCCTGATGAGGGGACACTTGCATCATTGGACCATAGTATATATTCTTATTCAACGTCTGTATCTGTTAAAGCACTTGTTTCCTCTGCAAATAGAGTTATGAAGATCCGAGAAGAAACCACTTATATGGACTTTACTGGTTGTTAGGAAAAAGTGCATTACTATGATATAGCAACAGAGAAACGAAGAGAGTTTGATAGAGCCATGACGTACTTCAACAAGAAAAAGGTAAGCTTCCCCTTTCTAGCTTCATTAATTCCTCAACTGGTGCTATCACAGAAAGTGAGCAGTGTTTCTTGCCATGTGATGGAAACTATGTGCAGGAAGGTGGAGAATTTCAAGAATATGAAGAAGACTCGGATTTTGATGAATAGTATCATGCCTTGTTTGTAATCTTCAGTTTGAGATGATCGGTAGTGTGTATTTTGGTATTATTTCTGTACATCCAACTTATCTATCTAGTCTCGCGATTTCATGTCTTGGCACCGTTGATGACTGAACAAGCCTCCTTTCCCCAATCGAGGCAGAATCCACTTGGTGCTCAATTATGGGTTCTGTATGTACATTATTAGCCTTGACAGCACTTTGAAAGTAGATTATTCCATGCAGGTTTTCTGCATAAGTGCTGCACTATTTATTCTAGTAAAGCAATCCTTCTCTTTGAGTGTATATTTAACTTTCAGATGGCTGCACTGCGTTGTTCACAAAAGGTTTGAATGATACATATCATTTACAATTCTGAAAGCATTTTTTGCAACAGAAAATATTTCTTTATAATCAACACCTTTTTTGAGTTCAACTTTTAGCAACTAAACTTGCCTTACAGTGGTTAGTATTTCCCTTGAAATCAATAGGTTATTAAGTTTGATTACTGTTCTTATTGTGTGTTCTATCCATCTCTATAACTTCGTAGGATGATTTTTTTTTTTTTACCTTGGTAGCTTTTGTCGCCAGTTGCTTGAGGCTCATGAGCTCCTAAGAATTTATATCTTCTTGCATTGAATATGTATTTTATTCAACTATTATACACACTAGAATATGGAGACATTGGGGATTGTGGATTATGGATCATCTTTTAGAATCGATTATGGAACAACCTCTCTCAATATTTGTCCAGTTTTGAAGGGAATTAGCTGGCAAGGCAAAGCAAAGCATTCAAAGGTTGTCCCAGCAAATTAAGAGGAAAAATCTGAAATTCATTCGCCGGCATAGGTCAGTGAATCGCCCAAAAATGGTCTAGTGTTTATTTTACTACTCATAAACTTTGTAAAATACAAGAATGAAATTTCCCCCATGGCTGGTGAAATTTTCAAATACTAGTGATTGTATTTGTTTGTGTAATTCAAAGGACAGAGTTGAGACTGTTTTGGGGCCTTATTGCCGTGTTATTTAAGTTTCCTGGTCTTCCTAACAAAGTAGATGGCCAAACTGACCAATCTAGATTTATCATTTCGAATGAGCATGTGATTGACAACTAATGCCCACATAGTTAATGTTAATATCATCTACCAACGATAATATGACATGGGGCCTTTATTTTTATAATACTAAATTCGTGATACAATGAACATGTGTATATAGCACCAATCATGATCTTAGTGAGGCTCACCAAAAGTGGAAGAACTATAATGACAACAAATTGTTGCTCCCTATTGCACATACAAGTCTATGTGCAAGTATATCGTGACTTAAAAAATCGGATTATCAAACTCAAAGGACTTTTCAATGAACTATTTTACTAAATAATACTAGTCTAACTACTTATTTAATAGTGCTACAAGAATTTAACTTTATTTAAACATAAAAAATGCAAAAATTAAACAATGAAAATTGCTTACAACCATGTATGGGGTTTTATGTATCACATCTCATGTATGAGTTAACTACGACTATCAAATTATTAATTTACATGATTGATTTTATGATCATGGTCTCTCGACCTCTAATCGCCTACTCCAATTAGATATATAACTACATCATTGATTGGAGATAGACAATCCTAATTGGCGAGTATTTATACTTCATCATCTTTTGCAACCAAGCTAGATGTTCTTCCGTGTGACACTTCTAAACACAAATCAACTCAACTTAACGGAAGATCAAACTTTGTATCCTTTGGTTATCTACCTTCACGTCTCCCATGTTTAAGAGTAGATTATATATTTATCTTTATGGTGATCAAGCATGAAATACTAAAACAAAAATACAAAAGCAATTGAAGTGATGACCAACGTTAATTCAAAACAATTGATGTTCAACAATTAGTCATAGCCACAACCCTCTAACAAAGGTCTTTAGCTACTAATGTCAAAGAAAAGAAGAAGAAAAGAACCCTAATAAGTACGCACAATTTTTCGTGTGAAACTGTGCTGCCGAACCGCCTCACACTCTTGTTGCTTCATCATTGCCACGTCGCATCAGAAACAATTCTTCTTTCCTAATTTGAATATATATCATATTAATATTGTATTAGCTTCTTTCTATTAAGTTGTCTGCTTGATTTCTTTCTTCAACCTTCCATCTTTAATTCGTTTTAGCTTAACTTTTTTAACTTTACAACAATTTAATCCTACAAAGAAAATACAATATTAAGCACAATTCGTGAAATTCATACTAAAA
The DNA here is from genome assembly GCA_027704765.1 of Solanum habrochaites. Lineage (NCBI taxonomy): Eukaryota > Viridiplantae > Streptophyta > Magnoliopsida > Solanales > Solanaceae > Solanum > Solanum habrochaites. Next base: position 4,764,961 of record JAKWJA010002490.1, on the reverse strand, counting down.
AAGAACAAATATAAGTAATAACTGTGAGACAAATAATGATTAAAAATATGTATTTTTGGTCTCACATCAACACCCCACACATAAATTTTTGCTCGTCCTTGAGCACACATCAAACCTCATCTCAAAAAGCCAAACTAGGAATGTCATCACTTGGGTTGACACAAACAATTAGGCCATATACCAATTTCAAAATATCAAATATAATTCTTAATCATTATGCAAGACATCTAAATAAACAACAAACCTCTAACCTCAAACAAGGATTTTGAACTCATCAAAGTTAAGCTTGCTCACCTACTCTCATCAAAGAAAGTTACTAAAATCACCAAGCAATCATGAAACAAATTCTCACACAGAAGAAATAGTCCACACACTAACATCAAAGAACAACTCACACTCATAAATTGAATTCACATGTATGCACAAAAAATTATAAGCTTGCCAATTATGTACATCTCCACCAATTAATCATGCTTGAATAGAATCAAATAGTACTTAATAGGTTGTAATGTAAGCTAGGGGACGCGTAGAAAACTATATAACACTGAGCTACACTTCATTAAATACTTTGTACTTTAAGACTTTATCAACCATTATTTTCTTCTTTTTATTTTCAGCCCTCTATTCAACAATTATTTCACCGGTAATGGTCATATCTCAAGAATTCTTCAATAATTTATTTTTCTTCTTTTCTTTTAGATGATTTGTTTTTCATGTCACTTTCTTTTGAAGAGGTCTTTTAATCACTTTGTAACTATTATTGATTACCTTTTTTCACTCAACGATTCGTTTTTCTTTAGAATTAAAAATTAGAATAAGGCTATACAATAATGCTCAAGGAAGCAAGGTGCAAAAACTAGGGATTCAACGAAATAGTTAAGCGTAAAATATGACTATCAACAAAAGGCTACAAACTCAAAAGGGTCCAACTAGTGATATAATATTTGAAAAGGCTAAATTTAAAGAGAAATCAAAATAAGCCTATTATCATCTCCTAACCAAAGCAACACTTTTTATTTCTCTTCAATACATTCAGGACAAGTTCTAGACTAAGATGCAAAACACGGAACAAACAAAATCACACCACATATGGTACAAATATCAATCAAGATGAATCAATTCCACTTCTAAGAGAGACAAGATCATAATAAACTATAAAATAAAGTAAGCAATATACAAAGTCACAATCATGAGCTTAAGTATCAAAGATCCTGCAATTTCCTTATGAATCAAGCATTAACAAGAAAGTATTATGAAAAAATTAGACCTAAATAGCAAGTATCACTCCACTCAAAAAAGGATCTTTTCTTTTCTCTCAATTTTTTTTAAAAAGGAAACATATTCCTAAAAGAAAAAAGACACTCAGTTTAAAGGGAATTTTCTCAGAAAAACAAGAAAACAAAAGCCAAGGAACCTATCCTAAAAAAAAAAAAACGACTCAAGAAATCAGTAAAAACTAGGAATTCATTCTTCCATCCCACACTTGAAAAAATGTTATGTCCCCAAAACATCAAAAAAAAAAAAAAAAACTTAAAACAAGGGTTAGAAAAAAATCCTTGGGCCTCTAGGTCTAGCTAGTAGCTTCTCTCAATTTTCATCAAGGGTCGTATGCACCCCACACTTTATCTCAAACATGCTCCTCCGCTTCAAATTTTTGGGTACTCAAACTTCCCCTATTCTGCAAAAACAAGACAAAAATAGTCACACTAATGAAATAAAAATATAATAAAATAAGAAGTTATACTACTAATTGGGTTGCCTCCCAATAAGCGTCTCATTTAACTTTGCGACACGACACAAATAAATTCACCACTTTTTTTCCACTTTGAACTTATGAATTTTACCCTTAACTTTGCATCAATTTTTTTGCTCTTCTCTAGGGGTGGTGGCATAAAGATAAATGAACCAAGTTATTCACAACTTGCACTTCTTGGTCCTTAGCTGAGGAATGTCGTTATGTCTACATGGACTAAAACACATTAGGATATAGGGGCCTTGTACCTCATCTATACACTCATCCATTAATTCAGATGATATAGAAAAGTGTTTTGAATGAGATTCAAGTTGCCTTAACTCCAAATCAACAATTTTTACAACATTCTCAATTTTGTACTCTTTTTGAACATCGATATTAAGGAATAAGGTGTAGTTAAATGATTGAAATTTCTATTTTTTCTACATTAATTGGTTATCATCCATGACAATTGGTAATAGAGCTTCAGACGCCTCAATTTTTTTCGTTCAAGTGAGCTTCTAAGTCATGTATATCTGAGACAAATTGATCTATTTCTTGTGTTAGATCAACTCTTCCTTTAATCAGTTGGGTTGTCATGTATATTAGGCCATCATAGATAGAATCTTGAAACTTAGAAGTTGAGTTTGTTCCTGTAGCCAAGATTGATCATTATCTTTGTTTCTCCATAACTTTTTCCTTGTTTGGCTTCACTCTCTTCTAATTTGGCTTGGACTGTAATTTCTAATTGAATATCATCAAGCTAATTCATCAGTTTCATGATTTTTGATTGCTCTTCCCCGTATTCAAATACTTGTTCCGTAATTTTTAAATTAACTTTGTCTAGCATGCCCATACATTCCATAAGTGAATTCACATTGTGCAATTCTTGTTTTACATTCTTCACTTCATCGCCCCCCGCCAATGTCACAAATAATAGAAGAATCATACTAGGGGTTCGGGGAAGAGAATAAGATTTAAGAAAAGCATTCCAATGAATATATTGACGATCACATATATGACATATAGGACGCTTGATATTCAAGTGGTGTCCATTACAAATAAAAGAATTTTATAAGAATACTTATCACCCATTCAAGATTTTCCCAATCATCCATATCATTAAGACTACAAAATTTTTCAAATAAAAATATAATAAATTGTTTAGAAAATCTAACTATAAAATAAAATAATAAAAATAAAAAGTATAACCTAGATGAATATAGTTAAGTTCTAGTACCAAGCAACGGCACCAAAAATTTGTTGCTCCCAATTGCACACACAAGTGTATGTGGTTGCACAAGTAATATAATGATTCTTAAAAGAATTGAATTATCGAACCCAAAGGGCTTGTCAATTAATTTTTTTACTAAATTATACTAGTTTAACTATTTATTTAAGAGTACCAAAAGAATTTGATTATTATTCAAATACTAAGAATGCAAGAATTAAATAATACTCGCTCCTTCTAAAAAAGAATGATCTCCTTTCCTTTTTAGTCTGTTTAAAATAGAATGACCTTTTTTTTGGCAACAATTTATCCAGCTTTCCACGTGGCATGTTTAAGCAAAAAAAATTAAAGGACAATTTTATACATTTGACATAACTTTAATTTATAAGATTCAAAAGTCTTCTTTATTTTCTTAAATTTCGTGCCAAGTCAAACTACACCATCCTTTGTGAAACGGAGGGAGTAAAATTACCTACAATGGTTGAAAAATTCCAGGGCTACAACATGTATAGGGTTTCATGGAAGAATTGACCAAAATAAGTCATTCTATAAATCAATTCACCAAATAGATGTTTTTAATTTTGTTACAAAACTAATTAAACGTGGTTCACAGTAAACGTTTTATGCTATTTTATTTTACAAAAATTAATGAAAAAAAAGCAAAATTCACGGAGCAAACAGAAATAAAAAAGTTATTGACAATAACATTTTATACTTCGTTATCTAGAAATCAGTTTTTAGAGCTAACAAAAAACGTTACTTAAAGTAGTTTTAGTATTTTAGTACGTTTGATCAGTCACGGGCTCTGCAATTAAAGAACGAATACTGTATTTTACAGATTATAAAACGTAACTGACAATCACGTTTTAATAGATTTAAAACGTAACTGTCAATACGTTTTTGTTTATTTAATCAAGGGGCACGGATATTAAGATAAAATCCTGCGACATTGGAATTCTTACAGAATATTAAAACGGTATCGCTGATCCATTTCGCATTAATCGTGAGATGTCAATTACGGGACACTATGTTAAAGTTAATTTCTCTTTTCTTACTGACGGCAAATGGTTATAAAAATGACCTGGTGAAACAAATGTTTCTAAAACTCAAACAAATTCATTCAAATTTGTTTGTGTAGCCCAATTTGAACAATATTACCAAGGTATGAATTAAATAAAGTCAAGTCATGTATCATATGGTGTTATTATTTTACCATAGCTTTCAAATATTTTCTAATTTATTACTTAGAAAGATGACTTATTTTTATGTGTAGGAATGAAAATGGCAAATTTGAACATAATGTGATGTTGCTTTGTACTGGGGGGTTGGCGGATAATTCTGAAATGAAAGATGCAGGTTATACTAATGTGCTTAGATGATATTAACATGTATACTTCAAGAAGATGTTGAAATTGGTTTGAATGATTGCATGAGAAAATGGGTACAACTAGTGAAATATTCAAATGGATATTTCAGGGAAAATATCCTTTTCGCTTCAAGGTAACATACAAGGTCATGAGTTTAAAATGTGGATGATCAATTGTTGCCTACAATTTTTTGTTCATACCTCAAAACTTGCGGATAAGATGACATAAATGTTTTCGAAATGTATGTAAAGACCAAAATCAAACCATATCGAATGTAATTTCAAATTAGTGGTCAACATGGTTATCACATGAATTATTGTATCAAAATTATGGGATTTGCCACGGTAAGTTCAAACCTCATTATGCCAGGAGCGATTGCCTACCCACCATCATTTCAACAATTGTTAAGCATGACCAAGGATCATTTGGCGAAGGTTCAAAGTTAGCCAAAGCATTAGTTGACAATAGTTCGAGAAAAATACGAGGGCCAAGGTTAAAACAACCAATTTATTGTTTTAATGAATTTTAATATAATTAGTTGAACACAATTTATCATTATAAATATACATATATAGATAGATAGTGATATTTTTTGATTAATTACCTTAATTTTTAAGGGATAACCTTATAGAGAATAAATTACTGATGCTTAAAACAAGCTTCTAGGTATCATTAATTTCTAACTTTAATTGAAAACACTTCTTCCACAGAGGAAAATGAAAACAATGTTGATCCATATAGGTGATGTAAATGCTAAAATTAGTGAAGAAAGTTCGAAGAGGAAGATGAACCTTCAAAAGATGAGGGTGAAAGTGAATCAGATGAAGATATCCATAATGATAAGAGATTTTTCTCAAAATGACTGGTTATAAATCTTCCGAATCAATTTGAAAAGGATGTGTCTGAAGATGCAAAATGATGTACCATATTTTTAGAACATTAGGATAACGAGGGAAGACATTCGATGTCTACATGTGATCTGAGATGGAGTATTGTTCCGTGTTCTGGGTCTGAAGATGGCCACACAAAAGGATTTGAAACAAGTTATGTTTTTTAATAGTAAAGAAAAATTTAAAACGAGCTTGTGACAATTGGAGTGTTAAAAAAAATTAAAGAAATTCAAAGGTGGTACATCAACAAGAGTTTAGGGGTTGGCAAGATGCAAGTTTTCATACTTCATTGGGTTGCTTGTGGTTTTTTTCTCCGAGGACGAAAAGGTTGGAGATAACCTTTGGAAAATAGGAAAAATATTGAAAATAATAGATGTGAGACGAGGGGCTTTCAGAGGGCATGCCAATCTAAATACCAATTTAAGTGCATCTTTGATTCTAATCAAATGAAAAAAATCCCAAGGTTTGGTGGTAGATGTCATGCAAGGTTCACGAAAATTTGGTCATCAAATAAACCTACAGAAAAGTGGGAGAAGAACTATGAAAGTTCAAAAAGGCACTTTGTTTTTGATTGGGGACTATACCTACAGGGGTATTTGAGGTTAGATCTATTCAAGTGATGGTATGGTGGTAATCCTCATGTGTTTCACTGATTGAAGAAAAGAAAATGTGATTGTGAAAAAATGGGTTAATTTACATTTCCCAATGTTCACATGTATGAGGTTAATGATAGAATGGGAGAGCTAGCTAGAACTTGTTAAGTGAATATTTCACTGTAGAGAATTATGTTGCACCAACCAGATTATGGGTCCTTTCACGGTTGGGCCATAAAGGCGTATTGACCAATCTCCCAAATCTGGACATATAGTAATTATTTAAAGTAGATAAAATTTTAATAAATACTAAGTGTAATTATTGAGTATACCTGAAAGAGCGGTGGAATCCAGCCATCTCATTTGGCTACTTTGGGAGGCTTTAAAGAAAAAACGATACAAATATGCTAGGGTTTGCACTACCCCCAATGTAAGACCCTACTGTAGTGATATCCTCCAGCATAGGGCAAGTCACATAAGCTTTAAAAGACCACCAGATGTGTCTGCCAATAGTAAACCAGCAATCATCCAAAACATATAACAACTAAGCTTCTCATTGGACCATATCATGTGTTGCCAAGTCGGGTAATTGGTTTGTGAACTTGAAGGTCCGCAAGTGTGCATTAAGCGCAGAAGAAAGAAGAAACCTTGAGACTTACATGTTTAAAGTCTTGAGGTTGTGGACTAAAACCTAATAATCTTTGACAAATATTTTGCCAATCCACTACAGACCTCTGTGGCTAATACCCCAAAACTACCGCATTACCTTTTCCGGGTTTTTGATTAAGCCATACAATATCTCCACGTCCTGTAAAGTGATCGTACTTCACACGTCCTAAAAGTGGCAATGTATGATTCTCAGGCGACATCTTAAACTAGTCGGGTGAGTAAGCTACGATTCAATAACAGGCCCATGGAGAAAAGAAAAAAACCTATAAACACCATAAATCCAGATGTTTAATCCACATCAGGATCGTTTGATGATGGGATGTTCATTTTATAGGTTCCAAAAACTTCCCATCACATTTTTATTGTGTTCAAAATCATATTATTAGTCCCGATCCATATATCTTCGTGCCCTATGAGTGAGCTGTTCCGTTAATACAGACGGACAATGGACCGGCGATCCAATTGGTATGCATTATTAGACAGCCATAAAATAAATAACTATACAGAAGTAAGAATACAACGTAATCTATGTATGATTTACACAACAATTAAAAATAGATGCATATAACAGCAATCACAAGCAGCATTAGAAGAAAAAAGGACATAGCAGCTTTCAATAATTGCAACAGAGTATTCCTTGTTAAGGGTCATTGCATTTGATAGTTAAGTAATTGCTAATCTTAAGTTAGCACACAAAAATTTTCACCAAACCAATCGGCCATATCAATGACCTAGGAAGCACGGAAACTGCGAAACACAATGTGGTTGATTACTTGCCTCCTAATGAGAAATTTCATAGGTTTAAGATGAAGAAGGTAGGGAGATGAAGAATCACAAGACATGGATTCTTACCTCTAAGCTAGTGAATGCTCTTAATGAGCTGGGGATCGCTACAACGAAGAGAGCGCAAGCAGGGGAGAGAGAAAGGCGACTGTTCGGTGGGTGCTAAAGGAAAATAACAAAATTCATAACTTAAGAAAACTAAAATCAATGTAGACAAAAATTACTCTGAATCACAAAAGAAAACTCTTCTTTATCAAAGTTTTTTTGACCCTTTTTTTAAAGCAGATCTTGCCAGCCCGTTTTCACAGTTTTGCAAATTTCACCTCCACTCTTCAGCTACAGCAATCATAAATCCAGTGTGCCTTTGGAGCGAGATTTGAGCTAGTTCTCTTAATCCCTTGTAACTTGAAGGGTAGGACTTAATTTATGTTTCGCTTTCAATGGAAAAAGGAGCGATTCTTCCCCATTGATATAACTAACTCGAAACCTAAATTTATATATGCTTAAAAACGTTAGTCGACAATACGTATTAGAGTTAAAACGTAATTTCATTACGTTTATTATTAAATTATATATGCTTAAAGTATTCCCAAAGAACGTATTAGAGGTAAAAACGTTAATTTCCAGTTACCGTATATTATTTTTAAATTATATATGACTTTAAAATGTTATTTCCAATTTAACGTATTAGAGTTAAACGTAAGTTTTAATTACGTATTATAGTTAAACGTCGTTAGCAGACCGTTCCCTTTTCTCATTAATTTTTTTTTAAAAAATAATTTTTTTTTTTGTAAAATAAATAAGTATAAACGTTACTGTGAACCACGTTTTTATACTAGTTTTGTAACAACCAATTAAAAACATACTTATTTGGTGAATTGATTTATAGAATGGCTTATTTTGGTCAAAAATTCGGGTTTCATGCATCACATCTCATGCATTAATTAACTACAATTATCAAATTACTGATTTACAGGCTTGATTTTATGATCATGGTCTCCCGACCTCTAATCACCTACTCCAATTAGCTGTCTAACTACATCGTTGAGCGGGGATAGGCAATCTTAATTGGTGAACATTTAAATTTCATCATGTTTTATAACCAAGCTATATATATTTATGAACGTCACTCCTAAACACAAATCAACTCAATTTAATGGAAGATCAAGCTTTCTGTATCCTTTGGTCTATCTACCTTAGCGTCTCCCACCTTTAGGAATAGAGAATATATTTATCTCTATGGTGATCAAACATGAAATCTAAAACAAAAATACAAAACTAATTTGAGGTATAACTAATATTAATTAAGAAGAATCGATGTTCAACAATTAACCATAACCACAACCACAACCCCCGTACAAGGATCTTTAGCTACTAATGTCTAAGAAAAGATGAAGAAAACAATCTTAAAAATATGGACAACTTTATACTTTGCTGTCCCTCTAAATAGTTATTTTTATATATTATTTATAGAATAAAAAAACCTTAAATAAAATAACCGAGTCCAAATACAGTTAGGAATCCAAAACTAAAGGAATTTATTTTCCGTGCTGAACTATGCTTTTAAATTGCCCACACTCTTGTTGGATTCATTATTGCCAGGTGGAAGCATAAACAGTTCTTCTTTACCTATTGGAATATAAATTATATTAATATTATATTAACTTCTTTCTATTAAGTTGTCTACTTGATTTCCTTGTTCAACCTTCCATCTTTAATTCGTTTTAGCTTCAAAATTTTTAACTTTACACCAATTTACTCATCTATATAAAATACCCTATTAAGCACAATCTATAATATATATGCTAAATAAGGGAAAACATAAATAATGAATGTGAGACAAATAATGATTAAAAATATGTACTTTTGGACTCACATTAGTCACGACCCAAAAACCACTAATCAAGAGGGTGTCTACACTTAAGCCTGATAGGCAAATTATAACCAATTTTAAGTTTTATCATTTAATTGGAATGACGTAAGAAACCCATTATTTAATGATCATAGAAATGCAGAATATAACCCAACCCCCCAAAATATGGAAGTCGTTATGCAAGTCTTTAAAAATATACAAGTTTGACACACTTAGTGTACTATTCAAAATAAAAGATGAGAAGTAAACATACAATAGAAGATTGGTGCAATAGATCAACCCAACATTTTACAACAATATCTCTTAAAGAAAAGCACAATCTCAAGCAAGTTGTGAGCCCTCTGGTGCATGAATCCAAACCTACACCCAAAAAGGGAGCATCAAGTGTATTATGAGTATATATACAATGTCTACCCAATAATTATTATAAATCGTCCTCCTTGAAGTAGCGACGAGGTTTCATCATTGAAAACACAAATTTTAGTTGTTTAGCATTCAAACATAAATTTAATGATGTAACATCTCGTAACTCGTAATAGCCAATAATAAGCTAAGAAAATTAAAATTAGCACTTTTGGAAAGAAAAGGGAAAATCTGGAAAATTTCCTATTTTTTTTTAAAAAACTGAGTTTTGGTCATTTTCAAACAGCCTTAAAATCTTAGGATTAGTTAGATTCAGTTCTTTATATGGTTGGTAAGACCTTGAAAAAATCTTTCCAACTGCGCCGAGTTTGCACGTTTTTGATATCATATGAGGGAGATATGCCTTTCGGAAGTTGGATTGTTGAATTAAGGAAAATCCAATCCGGATTTTAGTAAGGGTAAAGTTGTCTTTCCACGCAAATATTTCATAATTCATTTTAAAGGTTTATTATGGGTAAAACTAAGACTTAAGTCGGTTTTAGAAAATTAGAATACACTTAGGGCTTGGGAGAAAAGAGAAGAGAAGATGAATAAAGGAGAAAGGGCCAAGAATTCATCAAGACCGCCAAGATCTTCTAGTGGAATTCGTCAGGGGTGATTCCTATTAAGGTATGTGGGATCTTTCATGTTGGGTTAATTCACCCACACACCAATTTGTTTCAATTCAACAATCTATGAGTTGATTTCATGTTAGAAGTTAAGTTCTTGAAGAAATTTTAAATTCTTGTTAATTGAATTGTTGGTTGAATTCTTGTTTTATGGGTAATTTTTGAATTGAATTCGGTGGTTGAAGAGTACAAATAGTCCCAGGTGTTTAGTGAATGAACTAGGAAGGTTTGGAGATGAAAAACAAGTTGAAAAATTCATCAGATGCACCTGGTAGGGGCAGGCGCGGCGCGCCCCCAGTGTGCAAAAAACTGGCCCCAGTCAACTAAAGGCTGGCGCTACGTGCCAGAACAAGGCCTCAGTCAACAAGTGCTGGCGCGGCACGCCACCAGTGCGCCCGGATCGACATTTTTTTATCCAGTTTTCGTAGTTTAGTCGTCGTAAGTGCTTCTAAAGTACATTAACACCTTCAGATGATTCTAATTACTTCAATTGAATTCTAAACACGTAGAAATCACTAAAGAACTCAAACCCTAACCTTTACTCCACAATCCAATTCAAGGAAAGTTAAAACCAAAAGTCAAAGTTAAGAGTTAAGTCTAAAAATTAAGAAGCAAGTTAAAGTGAGTTCTTAAAGTTTTCAAGAGTCTTTAAAAAACATTTTTAACTTTGTTTTGAGATTCAAGCTACAAGTAGAGTAAATAGCAATGAGTTGAGTTTGATTCTCAAAAGTTATACGGGGACTAGGTATTCCATGAGAATTACTAATATTTTTATATTTTGAGCAAGAAACTGACCCCCAAAACACAAAAACAAAACCCAGCCCTCCAGGACCCACCCAAAATTCAGAAATATAAACCAGAATTTAGCACTGTCACACGACCTCCCCACCCGCCGAGGACCCTGTACCCTACTCCCTTCGAATATGACCTTCCAACCCACACCTCCCCCCCCGACAGCCCTTCTCACCCCACACGCCAAACACACACATACTAACAGGCAACCCACCAACCTATGACATAAGACCTACAACACCCTCCTCCTCCTCCCTGAGCTCGCTCCCCTCCGCCAACATCCTTCCGAACCAAACACGCGCTACACTTAAACACAACACCGACACCTCATGTATCCCGCACCCCTCCCCCACCCACCCTAAACGATCCCCTACAAATCCAAGGACCAGCTCCCACCCCCACCCACCCTCGAGAACTAAACACCCCAGGCTCCCAATAAACTTACCTACCATGCAATCCACCCCACGCCACCCCCTCCCCACCTCAACTCGTACCTTTTAACCCATCTCCACAACCTCCGCAACAAAACCGCAACCTATACTACTAAAACCACCTCATCATCCTACCCGCCCCCCCCCACTACTAACGCACCTTCTCCATGTCAAACCACACCACGAGAAGCGCTCTCCCCCCACAGCGACCGCGACTCCCATATGCCCTGCAACACGTACAAATCCTTTCACCCAGCCACCAGCGCATTCGTAATCCTTCACACACCAACAATGCGATCCAACCCCTGGCACCCCGTCCGACCACCCTCTTCCAGCACTCCCAACACCCAATCAATAGATTTCCAACGCAGCCCAAACCTCATCACGCACCCCTACACCCTTCCAAACCCTAACCCAACAACCCCATCCACCCCACACACAACACCTCCACAGCTCCCTCCCCCCCTCCCCCACCCACACGTCCACAACTGCACATCAACCACAGCAAGCATTTACAGCAACTCCCCTCACCTTTCTCTCCTTACGAACCGCTCTGTCCCAACTACAAACCTCTCCACTAAATTAGACCCCAACCTCGGGAACTCCCCTACACAGCTTACAAGACTGCCAGAGGCCCAACAACAATACAATGAAAAACGATCACAATCTACCCCACATAACTAACTCTCTATAAAACACATAGGAGTCCACTCAGACTCCAAACACACTACTTAAGCCACATGTCCGGACTACTCCCAATCGCCACCTCCGCCTGCCCGATCACACATGAGAACTGTACACACCACGCCGCACCTGCCACCGACTATGCCCAAACAGACCACCCACTCAAAACTATTCCAGACAAACATGCACAGCCACTGAAACACAATCAATAGAGACACTTACTCCAACCCCCACACCTCCCACCTCCCAATCTTACACACCCGACAAGACACAAACACTCCCCTCCACCCTTAAACCCTACCATACACTTTATACATACCGCAAAGGACAGATAGCAGATACCACAACAAATTACCTAACCCCCCCCCCAAATACACAATTGTTTTTTTAAAACATATGAGCTAAGTATTTTGGGAGTAGTATTGAGTACTGATATGGGGTTGCGAGTTCATATCAACTCAAGCCCCCATAAACCATGTAGCCAACATGGACAGAAGAAGGGTCATACTTTTTAGATGATTCCTTAGTGTTTTTTAGTATAAACTAGTGGATCCACTTAGTAGTTCAGGTTCTAAACCAAAAGCAAGGTATAGGACGGTTACTTACAACGTGAGGTAAGACGTTGTACCATCGCTTAGGCTCATAGTGATGGATGTTAGTTAGAGAATTACTTCTTTATATTGAGTTTGTATTTCATGAGTTGAGCAGAGCCAAGGTAAGTTTTTATTAATACTTTCAAGCTTTAAGTTGTTGTTAGTATTCTAACTCGCATACTCGTACATTCAATGTACTGATTCCAGTTGGCCTGCATCATCTTAAGATGCGGATGCATATAACCAGGATCAGTATGCAGCGCCTCATTGATCCAGTTTGAACATCCAGATTCAGCAGTGATCCTCCTTGCATTTTGAAGGACACATATTTATTGCTTTTAAGTCTTTCATTTAATAGGATGTTGTGGACTCTGTCCTAACATCCATCTCAATATTATAGAGTCTTCATAGACAGTCATACAATTTAGTTTGAGGCTCTTATTTCTGTATTTGAAATACTTTGTTATGAGATTTAGGTGCCATTTTTGGCCAGACTATTATATTTTAAATATTTCTATTGAGAATGTTTCTTACTTCATAATTGAGTTAAGTTAAGTAGTCTGCTGAGTTGAGTAAGCTAGGCTAAGGGTTCACTCAAGGCCAATAATGGTCATTGGGTGTCGTCCACGTCCAGGGTGTAGGTTCGGGGCGTAACAAACTTGGTATCAGAGCGCAAAGTTAAAAGAGTCTTAGGAAGTCTATGAAGCCGTGTATGTAGAGTCTTAGTCATCGGTGTGAATGATATACCGTGGTTTCACGATATAATTAATGCTTTTTCCTTAAGTTTACGGGCGGTCCAAAAAGCCCTTTTTGGGCTAATTTTTTATACAAGTTTCTCTTTGTTTGAAGGAATCTGTCCAAAGCCAAATGCCGGAGATTTTGAGAGGAGAAATGCAGAAGAGCCACTACGGAGCTTATGACGGTCGTCATGCCGGGACGGTCCGTATGGTTCGGCAGGCGTAGAGAAGCTGCTGAAGGACGATGGGGAAGTTGACAAGTGTGGGATTACGGAGCTTGTGACGGCCGTCATGGACATGACGGTCCGTTCCTGCAGGTTCGCGTGAAGATCAGAGAAGTGATTTCCCAGTAGTAGTACCCCAGAGATTCCAAGAGTTGAAAGTCTTTGAAACGGAACCCCGACGGACCGTTGGTGCCTCTGACGGTCCGTCAACTTGACGTGAGGGGAATGAAGGAAAGAACAGAAGAAAAGCACCAAGTATGGGGAAGACGGGAGTCCACGACGGTCCGTTCATGACCACGACGGTCCGTCGCGTGGCCGTCGGCCCAGCCGCGTTTTGGCAGATTTCGTTGAAATTAGAACCCTGTTTTAATTAGGTTTCTTTTTATTTTTTTATATAAAAGTCGAAAAACTCGGTTTTGAGGTTAGACTCAGCAAAGATTGAAATCCTATTATTAGCTGTGTTGATTAGGTTTTGATTCTTTGGGAGATTCTTACAAGTAATTTTGGTGATTAATCAAGAAATTTTTCGGACTTATTCTTTCTCATTTGAAGTAAGTACATGGAATTCATTATTTAATTATATTTGATATTGTGTTTATGGCTATGAGGAACTAAACTCCAAGAACTAGGGTTGTGGGAACCATAGGCAAATAATGAGATAAACCCTAGCTAAAAATAACAATCTAGAAAAGTGTATTGCAATGTATAATAATTCTTTCGCTTAGAAGTCTTTTTAAAGCTATGATCAACGTAGAACTCGCCTTAAGCTATTGCCGGACCAAGGAGAGTAAGATAATAGGAAAAGAATTATTACTAGATTTAGGATAATATATAATAGGCTAGTATTGATTGGTATGAGGTAGTAACTTGTCAAATATCGAATTACGATGCTAATATGAGGTAACGATGGGGTAACATAAGGGTTAGGAAAGCAACACAACGTAGACGGACCAAGGGCGGAGTGAGATTTTCTAGATTGCCGGGACCAGGATTTAGAAATACATAACTAGCACTTTGCATGCAAGATACTAGGAAGAATTGTGATAGTTAGAATTATAAGTTGATAAACATGTGGGGAACACGTAAACCCTAGTTACTTTGATTCATTGATTAAAACCCAACTTTCAAAACTGTTAAGTTCTCTTTCAATTTAGTTAGTTCTGTACTTATAGGAAATACAAACCCCCCTTGTACATTTTATGTTTTTACTTCTAAGGAATGTTATCAACCGAACAATAGTAATAACAAGGTCTAAAGTTACAGGTCTAGACTAATTTTCCTCGTGGGAGGGAACGATCCCAACCTCATTAGTTGGGTTATTTACTTGACGCGAGCCGTTTACTTCTTATTTGAAGAAGTAAAGTTGGAGCGTACAAATTTTGGCGTCTCTGCCGGGGAAACTTAGCTTTTTAGAATTAACTTGAAAATATTACTATTAGTTTAGTGTTGATATTTCTTGATTTTACTTTGTTTATTGTTTTGATTTCTTTTCAGAACTATCCTCATTGTATGCCAAATATACGGGAGAGGAAGAGAACTGTGTTCCATACGATCACGAATTAGAGCTACACGGCGAAACATGAAATGTAATTTGGGAATCAATTGATGAGGATTCCAACCAGAAACATCCCAAGTCCGGTTGATGTTCATGGTCAGATGTTACCCGATCCTCAGGGTGGGACATCAAGAGGGGACAGAATCCCGCTCCAGGCCCCAAGCATAACTACAGAGGCTATGATACATAGCAGATTCGGATGGGCACTGGTTTTGCCTCCCTACCCCACAGGCCACACTTTTGTGTAACTAGTCGTCTGATGCAAATGCTCACAGCCAGAGGTTGTTTTCAGTGCTACCTTCTTTGAGGAATGCCCAATGCCCATATAAGCGATAAGGTAAGGGCAGTGTTGTAAAAGTTGTGTGGGGAGGCATGATCTTGGATCTAGATGAATAGGGCTCAGAGTGTTTTCCTCTCTCATGACGGGAGAGGCGCTATGTGGTTCATTGAGTCCCATTACCAACCTCCATCTTTACAGGGAATCAACTAAGCTCCCATCACAACTCCATTTTACATGGAACAACTAAGGGATGTCTTCTTAGCAAGCTACTACCGGTCTCCAAGAAACTAAAACCACAAAGACAGGGTGAATAACTTTATGCACTACAGGAGAGTCAGTTAGTTAGTTGTTCTTGGGATAGATTCAACCTCATTATTGAGAAGTGTTCCAAATCACGTATAGATTGATGGAGTCATTGAAAGAATTAGTTTCTTAGGGGCACAAGATCGATAACAAACAAAGAGGTATTGGACACTATAGCAGGTGGATCGTATGGAGAAGTCCGATGCGGAGATCGCTGAAAAATTAGAAAAATCTCCGGAATAACAAAGCTTGGAGTACTAGAAAAATCTGATACAGGGAGAAAAACACCTTTGCAGTGCCAGTCCACGCCAAACCCAGCCCAGATAATATCGTGTGAAGAAATGGCTCAAATGAGAACTGAGCGTGGGTTGGTTGGTACTAAAAAACATGTCACTGGGGTTGAAGAAAAGGATTAATGCAGTCAACTACTTAGCTAAACCAACACCTCCAAAGAATGAGTGTTATTATGAGGAGGATTCATATGCAGTAAATGAACAGATGGGGGTTTCCGACAAGCGCCCAAGCTCAAATCAGGATAATTGGCGCCAAGCAAGGGAAACCAACGGTTCGGAACTATGGTAAACTACAATGTGAGGGTCATTATGTCAGAGATGGAAACTACAATGCGACAACAACTTCAACAGGGGTAACTATGGTAATAGAAAACGACAGGAATGGACCCTTATGTTCCCTAAAAATCGGGAGGGGGAAGTTACTCCTAGGGATGGTGGAGGGTAGTATGTCGGAGTGAGGATATGTGCATAAAAATTATGAGGAGGTTCGATGCTAGTGATGAGCCAATAAAGGTTGAGGAAATGATTTAGCGGGTATGGGCAAAAAGTTGATGATACCCATGAATACAATTAAGACAACTGAGTTTACAATTGGCCCATTATCGCAACTGTGAACACACGGCAACCGGGCCACTCTTCCTAGACAACCTGTTCAAATCCAAAAAAAAAAATGATGGACATTTGTATATGGCAATTACTACTCCGGTGGTAAGCAAACCATGACCCCATTAGGCATTCTGATGAGAATATAAGGTGACAACAGAATCTGATATAAAGTGGTAGAAGTGATGCTGAATTAGGGCTAAACACTGACAAAAGATGCTGAAGTGCCTAAAAGGTAACTCTATGCTAGGCCACCCCCATTCCTCAGAGATATTGAAAGAGATCGAGGATGGTCAATACCGTGCGTTTGATAACAATGTTGAAGCAAACTTTCTATCAATCTCCCTTTGGTTAGAAGCTTTAGAACAAATGCCCGGTACGCCCAAAGTTATGAATGAAAAAGATTCTGGTTACAAAGAAGAAAAGATCGGTCACTTTTTTGAGAGATGATGATGAATGCGCAAGCATTGTAGTGCTATTGCTACCAGCGATCTCTGGTTCCAAAAGAAAGGAAAGATACGGGTGCGTTTACTTTGCATTGTACAATCGGGATATTACATTTTGCGAAAGCATTATGTGATCTGGGGCAAACCATAAATCTCATGCCCCTCTCGATTTCCAGAAGTTGGGTTTGGGAGACCCAAAGCCCATGCGATGCGGCTAATGATGGCTGATCGAACAGTAAACGAAACCTATAGGGATTAACTCCACGATGTGTAGTATGAAAGTGGAGTCATTCATATTTCCAGCAGATGTTGTTATTCTTGATTGCCTGAGGTCGATTTTGAAGTGCCCATTTATTCTTGGGAGCCATCCTTGCTACGGGAAGAGCCTTAGTTAGACATGGAAAAAAAAAAGGGCAAATGACATTTCGATTGAACAATTAGGAAGTGACCTTTAATGTTGTAGGTCCAGAGGCAGAAGATGGTGAGCTCCCATCGGGCAGCGGCTATATCCGACAACATGGGTGAGAATCTGAAGACTCACATAGAAAGACATCTAGGTGTAGAAGCATTATAGCGGCCAGTAATAATGAACTGTGATAGTGATGTTGAAGAAGAGTATGAGTCATTAGTCGCGGAGGATCTTGACCGAGGAGATGTTCGGTTTAAACTGAAGAAATTTGAGCTTGATATGAAAATCGCGCAGTCCCCACCAGCGCAACCATCGTAGAGGAGGCTCCAAAGTTGAATTAAAGCTCATCCCACCGCATCTTAGGTAGAATTCTTAGGAAATGGTGACACTTTACCGGTAATATTGATCAGGACTTGGATGAACAACAGTTAAGAGTTGGTGAAGTGGAAGGTACTAAAAAGGTTCAAAAGAGCCATTGGGTGGAACATTGACGGACATTATTGGGATCCTCCTGGTATTTGCTCTCATAAAATCCAACTCATGCCTGATCCTAATGCCGAGTATTTGAGCACCAGAAACGCCTTGATCCTCTATGCAAGAGGTTGTGAAGAGGGAAATTATCAATGTGGTGGATGATGGAGTTATCTATCCAATCGCTGATAGTAGTTGGTTGTTGCCCGGTTCATGTTTACCAAAAGAAAGGGGGAGGATGGGAAATGACTGTGGGTCCCCAACGAAAAAAGAATGACTTGTTCCACTGAGGATGCCGGTTACTGGAATGGAGGTTGTGATGGCTTACCGTAAACGAACTCATGGACTGAAAAAAAAAGACCATAGTTTCCTAGCCTTCATGATCAGATGTTGGATAGACTTGCCGGAGGAAAATGGGTGGTATGTTTTCTTGATGGGTGTATCGGGGTATAATCAGATTTCTATTGCACCAGAAGATCAGAGAAAAACCACTTCACTTGCCTATGGGACTTTTGCGTTCAGAAGAATGCCGTTGGGGTGGGCAATGCACCCGCAACCTTCAGAGATGTATGATGTCAATATTTTCTGGACATGGTGGAGGATACTCTAGAGGTTTTTATGGATGATTTTTTGTGGGGTGGTGATCTTAGAGCGGTGCTTAACCAATTTAGCTGAGGTTCTTAAGAGAGTGAAGACTGGCAATTGGTACAAATGGGAAAAGTGTCATTTTCATGGCATGAATGAAAGAGGGATGTGTTGGGTCATCGCATTTCAGAAAAGGGCATAGAGGTTGATCGAGCAAAGTCGAGGTGGGTATAGAGAGACTGCCCCCACCAAAATCTCTGTGGAAGGTCGTGCGAAGCTTTCTGGGGCATGCCAGGTTTTTACCGAAGATCATCAAAGACTTTTCAAAAGATTGCACACCCATTGTGCAAAATGCTGGAGGAAAGATGTAAATTCTGTTTTGTGAATCTTGTCTTAAGGCATTAGGTAACTAAAAGAAAAATTGGTTATCTGCGCCTATCATTATTTCCACGAATTGGAGCAGTCCATTGGAGGTGGGGTAATGTGCGATTGCTAGTGGGGTACTCTTGGTGTAGTACTGGGACAGAGGAAAACAAAAATCTTCACCCCATCTACTCTGCTAGTAACGCCCTAAATGAAGCCAGAAGAACTACACAAGTGACTGAGCACCAAGAAACAGAAACTCCCTAGAAGTAGTGTTTGTTTGAGTAATTTCGCTCCCTACTGCTAGGTACTAGAGTAGATAGTGCATACTGACCATTCAGCATTGAGATTATTTGATGGCGAAAAAGGACGCGAAACCAAGGCTGATTCGTTGGGTTATTACGGCCTGCAAGAATTTGATTCGAAGTGCTGGATAGAAATAGAAAGGGACTGAAATCAAGTGGCTGATCACTTGTCTCGTCTGAGATGAAGCTATGAGAGAGTTGGGGATCAGATGACATTGATGACACTTTCCCGAAGAACAGTATTGGCTGCTGACAAGACTTGATTCCATGGTTCGAGATTTGCTAACTATCTGGCTAGTGAATTGTTCCATCAGACTTGTACTTTTCATCAAAGGAAAAAGTCAGATACGATGTGAGAAAGTTCTTTTGGGATGAACCCCCATAATTGTACTAGGATTGTGCCGGCGGGCTTATCGGCGTGTGTATGTGCCAGAATGTGTGAAATGTTGAGTGTGTTGGAGGATTGCCATTATTCACCTGTTGCGCGGCATCACAGTGGGATCGAACCGCTCACAAGATATTGCAATGTGGTTTATATTGGCCAACCTCTTCATCAAGATGCCATGGGTTGGCTAAAGCATGTGACAAATGTCAACGTGATGGTTGGATTTCAAGAAAAGAAAGCATGAGCTCCCTTAAACCCCATTCTTGTGATTGAGTTATTTGATGTGCTGGGTATTGATGTATGGGCCCTTTCGTGAGTTCTCATGGGATGAAGTACATTCTAGTAGCAGTCGATTATGTACTAAATGGGGTTCAAAAGTCATAGCGACTCGCCAAAACAATGAAGGGAAAAGAGTGTCACTGCATTTTGAAAAAAGAATTATTATACTCTGTTTGGCACCCCAAGGGCCTATTATTAGTGATGGGAGGCCAATGCTGCAACAGATTATTCAAAGGGTTATTGAGAAAAATATGGGGTTGGTTCGCCATAAATGTGGCCACTCATTACAACCCTCAAAATAGTGGAAGTTGAAGTGTTGAATCGAGAGATCAAACGATATTGTCCAAAAAACAGTGAACGCTATAGTAGGAAACGTATTGGGTCAAGGAGGCTTTGATGATGCTCGTTGGGCCTTCCGGAAAACAGGGGGGGGCCCCATATAAGACTCCCATTGGATGTATCCATACCCACTTGTATATGGGAAAGCTTGTCATCTACCAGTTGAGTTAGATTATAAAGCCATTGGGGCTATGAAGAAGTTTTAAAAAATGGATTTGTAGCGAAGCGCCAGAGCACCGGTTAAATGGGTTGATGACTTATGAATTTCTGCCTGAAAGCCTATTGAAACAAGCTCAGCCCTATACAAAGAAAAGATGAAGAAGTACCATGACAACCAAAATTGAACAACGAGAGAGTTTCTATGGTTGGGGGATTTTTGGTGATTTTATTCAATCCAGATTGCTGCGTGTTCCAGGCAAACTCAATCCAAATGGACTGGTCACTACACGGTTACTCAACTATTCCCTCATGGAGCAGTGAGTTGGAAAACACAAGGACGGGTGCGTTTTCAAGGTAATGGACAGCGCATAAAAATCTATCCGGGCATGCTGAATCGGCGAAGAAGTGATCGAGGCGTACCATCTTGATGAGTCTGAGTACAAGTGTCCCAGTCGTGCCGCCGACATTAAATCAGGCGGCTTGTTGGGAGGCAACCCAATATTATCGTCTTTTTAATAATGGTAGCATTTTTTCTATTAATGGTTTTTAAATTGCAGGCACATCACCAGGAAGGAAAATTCTGACAGAATACTTATCACAGTAGCCACTAACGAGGATACAACGACGGACGTTGCACATGCAACGGGCCGTCGTATGCATCCAGTCACACCCGGTACGTAGTCCACCCCACACGGCACCACAAAATCCCCCCGCACCCTCATCTTCAACCACACGCTCAATCCTACGACCACTTCTTTGACGCTAATGACGTCGCCGACTACTCTCGCCGTATGGCCCCCTCACTCGCACCACCACCCAAACCAACCCATCTCACCCCTCCCTATCATTTTGAAATATTAGGGCACACAAGACGGAACCTACGACGGCCCGTCACAGATGAGACGGACCGTCGTCGGAGGACGGAACCGGCGCGTGATTAATGAATATCCCGACCCGACCGGATGGACCCTTTTCAAAAATCTGGACCGTTTATTTATAATTTCCACCTCATACTCAACCTCCATACTTCCTTATTCCCTCATCTCCCCTCTCTTTTCAACTTCAAACTTACCCCGCACTGATCATTGCTCCCAAAAACCACCTAAAGCTTATCATTATCAATCTACTGTTGGTTGTTACCTTTCAAGAATCATTCTCATGTCTTTTCTCCATTCCAAGTATGTGTCTTTTAAAACTTCTTATACTCTTTATCTTGCATTTGGTTTATTAGTTTAGTATTTAGCTAGTTCTTAGTTGGATACTGTTTCCTTGATGTGTTTATGTTCTAAACTAGGCTCTAATGTTCGAATTTGCCATGTCGATACCCTAGGCATAGGTGATTTGCATTGGTAATTTCTGAGGGTTAGTTGGGAATAGAAAATATAGGTCCACATCAACTACACAACCATGTGGGTTCATAGGGGATGCGTAGGGTACCCACAGTTCAACACTTGCTAATCAGAACGAGACCCGATGACTGGGCCCGTCGCACAACGACGGACAGTAGTGGGTCCGTTGACACTAGACCACCCTGCACACCCTGATAAAACGCCGCCTTTTTTGTGACGGACCGTTGTTATTTCACGACGGTCGCCGCAACGTCGTCATGGTTTAAGAGACATGTTTCTAAGGGTTTCTCAAATTTTCAAGTGTCCTACGACGGAAGCTTACGAGGACCGTCTTACTCCGACGGTTCGTCATGCACGTCCGTTCATGGTTGTAGGAGACATTGTTTCTAAGGGTTCTCTCAAAATTTTCCAAGTGTCTTACGACGGACTCTTACGACGACCGTGTACTCACGACTGGTCCGTCCTGCAAACCGTCATGGTTGTCAGAGAGGGACCCTTGTTTCAAGGGTCTCTCAAAATTTCTAAAGTGTCCTATGACGACTCTACGAATGGCCCGTCGTACTAACGACGGTCCGCCTTGCACGACCGTCATGATGGTCAGAGACCTCACTGTAAGGGTCTCTCAAAATTTTCCAAGTGTCCTACGACGGACTCTTACGACGGACCGTCATGACAACGATGGTCCGTCCTGCTGACCGTCATGGATGGTCAAAGACCCTCTTTCAGGGTTCCTTTCTGTATACATTGACAAAGTACACAACCGACAGACCTATACGGTCCGTCGTCTACACGTGAGCCGTCATCAGCCCGTCGGTGATACAGTATTCACTATCACTAACACCACTACTAAATGCTTATGTTGTATGGGCTTGCTTTCTGTTGAAATTACGCGTACTATAGTGATCCTTTGAAGGTTACTATCTACCATGGCACCCCCAAGCAAGACCGAGCCTATGCAGGGGGCGATCCACGTCTTATTTCACCTCTGCACGATGATCCAACGGGTTCTGATGATGAGCGGGACCTGAATATGTGCCACCCAGGCAATTCAGCCCACCTTCCCTTGCCTGCACATGCTCCCCAGAGCACACCCCAACGACTAGGTTGGCGTCCGCGTAGTCACTGCCTCCCAGTCTAATGAGGAGCGCACAATGAAAGGCACCACCCTCGGGGTCAGCAACGAATGAGGAAGGAGCGTCTGGCTCCTTGGGAGTATCCGGTCCGAGGAAGCTTAGGTCTGCTGAGCGTTCCTTTGCAACCTGCCACTGCTGCAGGTCGGCCTCGTATGATGAGGCTGACAGTTCAAAACTCACATATGTTCGCACCAGTTCAGGTCCCCACCCTAGCCGCGGACCAGCCAAAAACCGGGGTGGTGTGGTCGACGGCCCCAGTTTCAGTTTACTACGACGCAAAGTTCTTGACCGATAGATAAGGAGTAAGTAATGGACTCGCACACTCACCCTGGAGAGCGGAGGGTACCACAGGGAGCCTTCCCACGATGCCGGAGATTCATAACCTCTTCACCAGGGGAATCGTTAGAGTGGACAGCAAAACCAACGTCCATTGGGACGAGACAGCGAGGGAGATGGTCAGAGAGTTCTACGCGTCCTATGTAGCGACTCCCGATCACAGACGACAGCGGGCTGCTCCGAAACAGGTTCCATTTGGAGTAGGTTCAAGTCCGGGGCGTTGCAGGTTGACATTTCCCTGCCAGCCCTCCGCCGGTTTTCCTATACGGGGCGAGAAGAGTGCAGATGTAATCGGACCCCCATCACTGCCCGAGTTGGAATATCGCTGGAGATAGTGAAGGATGGACAGTTCCTGCGAGCGCAAGCACTGAGGGAGGACCAACAAGAGGTGATTGGCCCCCTGCACCTATCAGTCGAACGGAGAGGAGAGGGGTTTGCATATGGGTCACTACCGAAGGGGCATCAAGAAGGCACCTCACGTCGTCGTGGAAGTCTTGTGGCGCTAGCCGTCACTGCCTTTCCCCCACGGCTGTGTCAACTCGTCACTTGGGATCGCACAGTTTGATAGCGGCGATGTTGATTAAACGGATTTTGAGGTCGACTTCGCATGGCTTCTCCAGGCAGTCATGCACGAGAGGGCATTCAAAGGTCACCACCACCTACCCCTTTCCGTGCATGATCTTTGCCCTTTGCAGGTCTGCGGTGTGCCCATATGGCACAAGATAGTTGGGACCCACAGGGTACCGTGCATCAGCCTCATCAGGAGCCGAGGGCCAATGAGTTGGCCCAATGTAAGGGCCCCGTCTAGAGTGACACCACTTGCGGATGATTGGTAGACACGGCTTAGCCCAGGCCCGACCACAGCTACACAGGCGTCTAATGACAACTACCCGGTCGAGGGGGGGGGGGGGTTATCTCGGGAGTAGCACAGACCGCGAAGCCCCTCTCGCACAGGCCCCTACCGTACTGGATCCAGCTGCTAGGGCCAGAAACTATTTTAGGCACAAATGGCACTTTCTGATCATTCGCAGCCGTGGATTGCAGAAAGTCTATTATGAGTCTGAAGCGCGTATGGAGAGGAAGATTGCCAGCGGAAGATTGATGAGGTCACAGCGCCTAGAAGATGCATTTGAGTTGAGAGTGTTAGCGCCCAGCACCCCAGTAGATCTGAGTGTCGACTTTCAGGCTGTAGTCGACAGTCTTAGGGCAGACATGACCACGATCCTAGAGGCGATGAGGCCGGAGCCTGCGAGCCCGTTTTGAGGACATTGTATGGTGGCCCTGTTTCCACCTCAGACATTCACCCACTTCCCACGAGTGAGAGTTGCCAAGAGGCGTAGGGGGCGATCAGAAGGATGAGCACGAGCAGGAAGAAGGCAGCGCCGAGAGATGGAGGCCGCGAGGAGAGCCTCACTGGCGAGACGGAGGCACACCAAAATCAGGCATCACAGATAGGGCGGGGCTGTCTAGTCCCGCACTTGTAGAGACAAAAGGGGGCCTTACTTGATGTGACTGTTGGCTTGTGAGGACATCACTGAGGATGTCCAGATTGCTTGAGACACACTGAGGGTGTCAGATTGCAGAGGAATGTCGGGTTCTGGGAAACCGGACCCACCAAGCTTGTTGGATCAACGGCGCTATGCGCCACAGTTTGGCGTCACTACCCTCTATCTTTAGATTTTTATGCATTGGGGGACAATTGCATGTTTTTTGGTTGGGGGTGGGGTGCAATGAAAGTGAGTGTTAGGGTGAGATGGCTAGGAAGTTCGAGTAGCCCAACGCACGATCCGCGTTTGGGGGTTGCGTGGCATAGTCTGTGGCCCCAAAAGATGAGTAAGTTGTTTTCTGTTGAACCGGCAGGGGAGATGCGGGGGGAAGAGGGGAGGCGAGAGCAGAGGGAGAAAAAGGAGAGCGGAGAAAAGGAAAAAAGGGTGGGAGGAGGGGAATATGGGGTGGTAGGGGAATAGGAGAAGGGGATAAGGGGGGGGGGTAAAGAAGGGGGAAGTAGGGGGGGAAGGGGGAAAAGAAGACAGAAAGGTATAAGGGAGAGAGAGAGGGGTGGAGCAGGGGAGGGGGAAAAGGGAGGGAAGGGGGGAGGGGGG